>CM059193.1:93302851-93821279 GCA_030323885.1 Branchipolynoe longqiensis
ACACGGGGCGCATCAACTGGCCCGGTGTGGCGGTTTCAGCTCACTGTCAGTTTTAGCCGTGCGCATAGACTCAAACTCAAGGCATTGTCAATGGTCGTGAGTCACGAACCGTATAAATTTAATATAATGTTTTTGGTAAAGATGTTTTCTATATGTGTACCAAGCCATTTGTTTCTAGGTGGTGTGGTTTTAGAGATATTACACTTTTCCTGGATTTTCTGTATGAAGATTGCTCACCACCATTGACAATGCCTTGAGTTTGACGGTATGCGCAGTGCAAAACATTAGTTTTATTCAAAATTAATAGAAATCAAGAACCCTAACCGTATAAATTTAATATAATCCTTTTGGTAAAGATCTTTTCTATATGTGTCCCAATCGATTTGTAATAGGTGGTGTGGTTTAAGAGATATTTCACTTTTTCTGTATTTTCTGTATGAAGATTGCTCATGACCATTGACAATGCCTTGAGTTTGAGTCTATGCGCACGGCTGAAACTGGCGCATGGCTGAAACCGCCACACCGGCACTGCGCATGCGCACACTGCACCACACATTCTGCACCACTCAGTGAGTTAACAGGCCGCGAATCAATCAATCAATCAATCAATCAATCAATACGGCAGCGGGCTCTAACCCACCCGGGCCCACTCAGGCACTAGGCGAGGTAGTGCTGTGTACCATGGGTTCAGATGGCTGCCCCCGATCGGGCGCTGATGGCCACAGCCGACACGGCGCGGCAGTCTGCAACTGGGACGGCCAGAACCAAGTGTGTATGTGTGTGAGTGTGAGTGTGTGTGAGTGTGTGTGAGTGTGACTGAGTGTGAGAGTATGTGTGTATGGGGAGTTGCAGGTTTGCTGAATGCACCATCAGTGCGTACTGGTCATAGACTCATACGCGTCAGGACGGGTAAACAGAGATGTGTCGTGAGTGGAAATGAGAGTACGTTGCTCATGGTGGAGTGAGCTGTTAGACTGTACAGCTGTTGGGGAATATAGATCACATTCTGGAGAAAACGCTGCTCATGAGTAATATTATCAAAGTACTTCTGATTGGGATGAGTTGTTCATAAACATGTCCTGTGAGAATGTCAACTGCTCATGTGAAAATAAGTTGTTTTCCCCCTTCATGTAAGACTAAGCTCAGTTGGGAGACAAAGCTCAGTTGCTGATACTGGGATGAGCTGGTCATACTGGAATGAGTTGGTCATAAAGAGATGAGCTGGTCATACTGGAATGAGTTGGTCATACTGGAATGAGTTGGTCATACTGAGATGAGCTGGTCATACTGGAATGAGCTGGTCATACTGGAATGAGTTGCTCATACTGGATGAGTTGGTCATACTGGGTGAGTTGGTCATACTGGGATGATCTGGTCATACTGGAATGAGCTGGTCATACTAGGATGAGCTGGTCATACTGGAATGAGTTGCTCATACTGGGTGAGTTGGTCATACTGGGTGAGTTGGTCATACTGGGTGAGTTGCTCATACTGAATGAGTTGGTCATACTGAGATGAGTTGCTCATACTGAGTGAGTTGCTCATACAGTGGCTCATACTGAGATGAGCTGGTTATAGTGGGTGAGTTGCTCATACTGGGTGAGTTGGTCATACTGAGATGAGCTGGTCATACTGAGATGAGTTGCTCATACTGGGTGAGTTGTTCCTACTGGGGTGAGTTGCTCATACTGGGTGAGTTTCTCATACTGAGTGAGTTGCTCACACTGAGATGAGCTGCTCATACTGAGTGAGTTGCTCACACTGAGTGAGTTGCTCACACTGAGATGAGCTGCTCATACTGAGTGAGTTGCTCATACTGACATGGGCTGCTCATACTGAGTGAGTTGGTCATACTGAGATGAGCTGCTCATACTGAGATGAGCTGGTCATACTGACATGGGCTGCTCATACTGAGAAGAGCTGCTCATACTGAGATGAGCTAGTCATACTGGGTGAGTTGCTCATACTGGGTGAGTTGCTCATACTGGGTGAGTTGCTCATACTGAGATGAGCTGGTCATACTGGGTGAGTTGCTCATACTGAGTGAGTTGCTCATACAGTTGGTCATACTGGTTGAGTTGCTCATACAGTTGCTCATACTGGTTGAGTTGGTCATACTGGGTGAGTTGTTCATACTGAGTGAGTTGCTCTTACTGAGATGAGCTGGTCATACTGGGTGAGTTGCTCATACTGGGTGAGTTGCTCATACTGAGTGAGTTGGTCATACTGAGTGAGTTGATCATACTGAGTTGAGTTGCTCATACTGGGTGAGTTGCTCATACTGAGATGAGCTGATCATACTGGGTGAGTTGGTCATACTGGGTTAGTTGGTCATACTGGGTGAGTTGCTCATACTGGGTGAGTTGCTCATACCCTGAGATGAGCTGGTCATACTGGGTGAGTTGCTCATACTGGGTGAGTTGCTCATACTGGGTGAGTTGCTCATACTTGGTGAGTTGCTCATACTGATATGAGCTGGTCATACCGTTTGTTGTTATACATCCTAGCAACATCTAAGGTCATATCAGGACGAGTACCGACTTCTGACAGTGCGCACTCATGGTGACTTTATAGTGCTGCCACACTGGGAGACCAGGCCACCAGCACCATGACTTGATATCTGACTCAGTCACATTATCCTGAGACTGAGCCAACCAGTCCTTGCCATATCCTAAAAATGCCAAGCGCCTGGCTAGGAACCGACAAATATAAATTTTTAAGTCAGTGGTTTGACTCGACCTGGGTTTGAACCCACGATCCCATGGTCTACCAACATGGGAGACAGACGCTCTAACTAATTCGGCCATCCCATATAGTACCAGCTGGTCATACTGGGTGAGTTGTTCATACTGGGTGAGCTGCTCATACTGCGATGAGCTGGTCATACTGGGTGAGTTGCTCATGCTGGGTGAGTTGCTCATACCGGGATGAGTTACTTAGGGCAGCCGTATGCTAATGAATAAAGTATGTAGTAAAACATGCAGGGCCTGCCCGCACCATCCGATCAGTGCCATACTAACAACTCTGGTGTTCTCTGTGGCTAGAGTGTCACATTTTTTTCTAGGTCAGACTTCTAATCTGAGGTAAGTTTTTCGATTCCCCATGCCATCACCTCTGCCAATTTGGATTTCCACCACGGCATATAACTTACAGTGTCATCAAAGGCCAGTTGGTCTCATAGTCATAGGATGTCTATGTGGTGTGGGAGGTTAAAAATCCCTTGGGTCGGTAAAAGTGTAGGCTCAGGCTTTCTATCGACCAACTGTCTAATGGTGAAGACAAGATTATTCAGACTTAGCCATGATAGGCAGTATAAATCTTCAAGAATAAAACACAATAAATACATGCCTCCGACACTGGCGAGCAGGAGGGGAGGTGCTCAAAGGATATATCGGCACACACAGGCCGCCAGGTGGCAGGCACAGGCCGCACCACGTGGTCCCTCATGCAGCCTGGTGTGTGAGTGGAGGTGTGTGTGTAAATTTGTGAGTGTGTGAGTGTGTGAAAGTGCTTGCTTACTTGCTTGGATGTAGGAGATTTACGTCCTGGCAACATCTAAGGTCATATCAGGACGGGAGCTTGTGCCACACCACACAGACAATGGACATGTTCATTCTCAATGCTCCCAGTCAGTACGTCACATGTGCCGTGCACAAGGCCATACGGTCCATGATGGGTGCAACCTATGGGAATGGCCACTAAGCAAAACACAGGTTTGTTGTCGGTGTGGCGTGTCATAAGGTCACAAGCGAGCACAGAACAAAGGGACCGTCTGTGGATACACGGCCTCGGAGACAAAGCTTGTGGCGGATCCCTAAAGGCCCTGTCACACTACGCCGTATGGCGGCGGCGTATATGTGGCGAAATAATTTGAAAATCATAATAGGTCGAGATACGGCTACCTTTTTGCACTGTGGGAGGTCCCAGCGACGTATGAAGCTTACGCGTAGCCTATGCCTGGCGTATGTCTACCGTATCCCTACCGTATGCAAAGCATATACTCTGCGTATTGGGACGTATTTTGACGGTTGGAGGTGACAGGACCAGCGTATGAGTAATGTACCCCGACGTATACAGAACGTGCTCCTAACGTATCCTGACGTACCACTAACATACACATAGCCTATGAGGAACATATGAGCCACACATTGAAAATTTTGAACATGCACAAAAGATTTTCGGAGCCTCAACGCATAACGGTGTATGCAAAGTGTACCTGACGTATAGGTAATGAATGACGTCATACACCGATGTGTTGGTCGAAAATCACATACGTTGGCATAGGCTAAGGCTATACATCATAGTGTGACATTACTTTTACAGAACGTTGTGAGTATGTTATATACTTGGAGGGCGCAGGTTCAACGTACGGCTAACCTATGCTGACCTACCCCATACGTGTGCATAACGTATGCCTCATACGCCCAGCGTACGTCTAGCGTATGAGAAACATATGAGCCACATGCCGGTATATGTTTAAAATTTTGAGCATGCACAAAACATTTTCGGCGGCTCGACCTATGCCGACCTATGCCGACGTGTTGGTCGAAAAGTGCATAGGTTGGCATACGCTAACGCCATAGGTTGTAGTGTGACAGGCCCTTAAATGATGCATGTCACACATACAGTCGGAGCAGCAAACTGCGCACGTGCGCTGAGACTTGGCACACGCGCGAGAGTTTCAAGACACACGAGACTTCCCGGCGTGCAACGCGGTGTGCGCACGACGCACTACACACGGACCGGAAGTAGATTCCGCCGAGAGCAGCCGCGGGGGGAGCGGCCCCCAAACATTGATTCTGGCTAGTCATAATTAGGTTGGAGAGGGGCCACAAGGGGCCGGCTGCACCCCCACACAGCCCCCCAACCCCACACATTTGTCAGCAGCAACGAGCCCCTCACGGATTCGCCACCAGGGGGCGCGTAGCGAGGTCTCACTAACAAATAACCTGCACAAATACACCGACGCATCACTGGTTAGCCGCGACTTTCTCCCTGAGTGAGAACACGTCTACACTATTTCAATTCATCAATAATTTGCAGTCCTCGGGTAACCTTAAATGTTACTAGGGTGCAATGCCCCAACAAATAACATCAATAATTTGGATTAAGAAATACGCGGCTTGAAAAGGGCCCTACTGGGGTTATTTTTTTGTTTATTTTTGTTTACAGGATTAGTTTGTTGGGGTTTTATGCCGTAGCAACACCTGTCGTGGCGGCGGCTGTTGGCATATTGCGTCCTGGCAACATTTAAGGTCATATCAAGACGGGTACCGACTTGTGACAGTGTGCACTCATGGTGACAGTGCTGCACCACTGGGAGATCAGGTCAACATCATGACCCAATATCTCACTCAGTCACATTATCCTGACACTGAACCAACCAGTCCTTGCCCTATTCTAATAATGCCGAGCGCCAGGCTAGCCATTGGTTTGACTCGACCAGGTGTAAGATTTCCCGATAATTAGACATTGGAGGATGGTGTGAACTAGTCTATAGTGAATTACAATTGTTATATGAGAAGGTAAATGATATATAGGGCCAGAGGCATTAAGGTATTATGTGGTGCTGGTGATCCTTTACTGAGTTTTATATAGACATTATGTAGTTATAGATAGTGTGAGAGGGACACTACTTTTAGTGTCACAGAGCCTTAGCAGCCCTGCTCACATACCCCCCCCCCCCAACTGTTATTTACGGATCACTGCACACCCAGACACAACAGGGCACTGTAGCCATAAACAACCAAGGCTTGGATACAAGCATACTGAATGTTCATTGGTTGATTGGAGAATGCCTACTGATGATTGGAGGAGCTGGTCAGGTGTGACAGCCATTTTGGATTCTACAACATTTATAATAATAAAACACGCAAGCTCCTTCTGGTTCCTTCTGCACACTCTATACTCTGCCTTTCCTTCTCTTGCCTGTAGTGATTTCCTACACAACTACAGCTGCCAGCCGTCGACTTTACACAGGGTTCGAATCCCATCATCTACCAAACCTGAGACGGACGCTCAACTCATTCGGGCATCCGTCGAGTGTTTAATACAGGTAAACAGTGAATTACAATAACTGCACATCCAGTCACCCCTCGTCACTATGGACAATGAGAAGAAATCAATAAAAGAGGCAAAGTCATCAAAGCGCAAAGCACTTGTTACCCGAGAGATCAAGACTCGGTTTGAGCCATGGAAGCGTTTGGTTTAAAACAGCAGCGTCGGATGTGGGTCAGGGTACTTTCTTTTTCCAAGCAAAGGGAAATATAGATAAAGGATTCACCCGGTAGTCAGTACACGGGTGAATTCCAACCCTATATAAAAACGGTCGAAAATGCGGGTCAATGAAATGAGAGCCTAATTTCACAATGTAAGAAGCAACAATTATTCTTTACATATGTCTCATTATTATTAGCCTGCTACCTTTGAGTTGAAAAATATAATATAATATCTAGTTTAATAAGATTTAAAAGTGAAATCGACGGCGTTCTATGGACGCCATCTTGTCTTTTTGCATTCTCTCCCATTTCACCAACTCTGTGCCGATATAAGTATCCATTTGATACTGGAGGCAGGCATTCTACTCCCTGTTCCATACTAAAGCTATTCTCGCCCATATTTAGACTACATTGTCATTCACCCGTGTACTACAAGTACCGGGTGAATCTTTTATCTAAGGGAAATAGTGTGTCTTCAGCAGCACTCGAACCCACACTTATGCAATTCTGTGACTGGCGCCCTAACTATTAGAATATGCAGGCTCCCTCCCATATGCACCCAACCTACTCACCTACCTGTGTATGTGTCATTTCACCGGGGAGGTCAGTGCATCACACGACACTCACCTCCTTGGATTTGTGAGTTGCATACTTACAATTCACTTTCCCACCATCTTTTCTACACTGAAATCATCACTTGTAAGAAACATGTCAAATAAAAAGCCTCTCTTTCAACAGCTTCAATTTTAGAACTAACCCACCCTTCGCTGCAGAACACTACTGTTTAACACTCTCAGTTATACAGTGCAATCATATCGGACCGGAAATGTCAATGCGCATGACGACGGCAATCGCCGAGGAGAATGTGAAATCAACACAATTCACCTGGCATCTCGCAACAACAACAAATCACACATCTAAAACTCCCCACGGAAATCTCGTGATGAATCTATAATGATTGGTCTTTATAGAGTTTTACGTCCTGGCAACATCCAACGTCATATCAAGATGAGTAGAGACTTGTGACAGTGCACACTCATTGGGACTGTATAGTGATGTCCCACTGGGAGACCAGACCGTCGCCACCATGACCTGACATCTCACACATTCACATTATCCTGATACTGGGCTAACCAGTCCTTGTCCTATCCTATCCTATTAATGCCAGGCTAGGTAGCAACAAGTATCAATGTGATGAGCCATCTACCAGGATTCGAACTCCCGACCTTCCGCACGGGAAGCCTGAGCTCTACCGATTCGGCCACCGAGTTCGGTCGCATTGAATACATGCGAGTGGTCTGCACTGACCTCTCGGGCAACTAGCCACATATTCAGGTAGGCATGGGTAGGGTGATGACATCAGGGAGACTAGTGGTGTAATGGTTAGCACACTGGCCCGGAATACAAGAAATGTTGGTTCGATTCCTGCTCTATGTGCAATATTTCCCATTTTCATCACCCCCATGACACTGATGCAGTGACCAGGATCCTGTACAAGCTATGTCCTGTATGGTTGTTGAACCTACCCTGTGTATGTATATATATATAAATTGTAAGTGCATTGCCTGTATACATGTATGTAATTGTAAGCATTAAATGATCATTTAAAAGACATACAATCCCAGGGGGATGTGTGCTGTAGTGTGTACTGAGCTCTCAGGCAAGGTTTGTTTGTTTGTTTGTTTGTTTGTTGTTGTTTTACGTCCTAGCAACATCTAAGGTCATATCAGGACGGGTACCGACTTGTGACAGTGCGCACTCATGGCGACTTTATAGTGCTGTCCCACTGGGAAACCAGGCCGCTGGCACCACGACCTGGTATCCCACTCAGTCACATTATCCTGACACTGAGCACACCAGTCCTTGCCATATCCTAATAATGCCGAGCGCCTGGCTAGGAAGCGACAAGTATCAATTTTAAAGTCATTGGTTTGACTCGACCAGGACTCGAACCCACGACCTACCAGCACGGGAGACGGACGCTCTAACCCATTCAGCCATCCCGTCTGGTCTCTCAGGCAAGGAGCCACATAGACAGGTAGGCATGGGTAGGGTGGTGATGGTTGGTTGGTTGTTGGAGTTAACGTCCTGGCAACATGTAAGGGCATATCAGGACGGGGTAAGGTGGTGACATAGTTAGCACACTGGCCCTGAATGGAAGAGATATGAGTTCGATTTCCGCTCTAGATGCAACATTTCCCATTTTCATCACCCCTATGACACCTGTTCTATAAAGTCAGACGCAGTATTCCTGGGTGAGTGAGGGCGGCTGTGGACATGGATATGAGACTGTCTCAAAAGGTGCTAAGCAATATGGGACAAAACTTTGTCCATTGTATTGATCAACATACTATCTGCTTATGCATTTGCTCTGGATAAACAGATTTGTTTTTTACATGGTGTTTTCATAATCCCAATAGAATACATATTGATTTGAAGCAAATGTCCTTGTGTTTTCAGTGAAACCGTTTCTGTGCTGTTTTGTGTCAATCATTACAATGGACAAAAAGAGAAAGAGTTATCACCTTTTGAGACAGGCTCATATATATATAACAAGCACTGAGTGTCACTTAGCCGTAGGAGCCAAGTGTCGCCATATCTACACACCAACAGACGTAAACAAATCCATTACGGCATATCCAGGAAATATGTGACGGACAGGAGCATACCGGATGGGAGGAGGGGAGGGGAGGGGAGGGGAGGGGAGGGGAGGGGAGGGGAGGGGAGGGGAGGGAGGGGAGGGGAAGGGGAGGGGAGGGGAGGGGAGGGGAGGGGAGGGGAGGGGAGGGGAGGGGAGGGAGGGGAGGGGAGGGGAGGGGAGGGAGGGAGGGGGGGAGGGAGGGAGGGGGGAGGGGAGGGGAGAGGAGAGAAGAGGAGGAGGGGAGGAGGGGAGGAGGAGAGGGGAGGGGAGGAGGGGAGGAGGGGGGAGGAGGGGGGAGGAGGAGGGGAGGAGGGAGGAGGGGAGGAGGGGGTAAATAACGACAATAACAAATAACAGTAGTGTGCAGCGCACGATGCGGTTATTATTTACTGACAGAATCTGCGGTACGATGGTGAGTTGCTGGGTATGTGTAGATGGTGAACTGTATGTCAATTTGTCATGGTTACCACATAGTGGGTTGCTCAGATAGATATATAATATAGCTCGCTGTAAATATCATGGTGTATTGTACATGCGCATAAAGCGATGCAAGTGTATGTATGTATGTGTGTGTATGTATGTCTGTATGTGTATGTATGTATGTATGTATGTATGTATGTATGTATGTATGTATGTACGTATGTATGTATGTATGTATGTATGTATGTATGTATGTATGTATGTATGTATGTATGTATGTATGTATGTGGGAATACAAAAGTAAAGCTTGTTATATTTAACGATGACTTGCATTGATTTTTTTAATCATAATCATATCACCGACTATTGGACGTCAAACATATGGTCATTCTGACATTTATTTTGAGGAAACCCACTGCTGCCACATAGGCTACTGTTTCCAATAAGGAGCAAGGGGTCTTTTATATGCACTTCCCCACAGATAGGACAGCACATACCACAGCCTTTGATGAACCAGTTGTGGACCATTGGTTGGAACGGAAAATAGCCCAAACTGCAAATGGGTCCACTGAGAAGGATCGATCAATGGCCGACAACATCACAGGTGGACACTCTACCGCCTGAGCTACGTCCCGCTCCCTACTACACAATACAATGTGTGTAAATCAGCTTTAGACAAGTATCTGGCAAGGATAGAACTACGGTTAACCGATTCATATATCAATCGCCATAATGTTGGGCATGACCTGAATCGCACTTCAATGTGGGAGGGGGCACAACAGATGGACATTTAGGTGCCACCCTGCATATCTCAATTTGTGTTCGCACCAAGCACTGGCAGTCAGACAGGGACAAACTGTTATTAATTGTACTTAAACCGGATTAATTGCACGTACAAAAGGTTAATCTTCTTTTTCACATCGAAGGATATTATTCATGACGAACCTAAATAAACGACAGAACCATTTGAAATGTCGCTTAGTCTTAGTCTGAGAGAAGCACAGTTCGATGGAAAGAATTAATGCTTTCAACGCCAACACAGTGTCCCATGTATATATATGTCCAATCTTAGTGCTATATTAATCATTCTTTAGGCCCTAGTCACACAGATTTTCCCACATAGGATTAACACTGTCGAGGAATCCCGGGAAAATGTCTCAAGTCAGGGCCGTGTTCAGGGCACACCCTAGATAAAGGATTCACCCTGTACTCGCAGTACACGGGTGAATACCAGCCCTATATAAAAGCGATCGAAAAAGCGGGGAAATGAAATGAGAGCCTAATTTCACAATCTAAGAAGCAAAATATATTCTTTATATACATCTTCATATTTACCCGCTACCTTTGAGTTGAAAAATGTAATAAAACATACAGTTTAATAGATTTTATAAATGAAATTGACGGCGTTCTAGCGCCGCCATCTTGTCTTTTTGCATTCTCACCCATTTCACCAACTCTGTGCCTATATGGGTAGCCATTTGATACTGGAGCCACAGTTTCTAGTTCCTGTTCCATACTATTTTCGCCCGTATTTACATTATGTTGTCCTTCACCCGTATACTACAAGTAGAGGGTGAATCTTTTATCTAGATATGCCCCTGAGTCGACTCGCTTTTCAGACAGGAGGCAAAAAGCGCCTCAAAAATGGCCGCCATCTCTTTGGACTATATGCGTTCAGGGTACGCCTCCGAGTCGTCTCATTTTTCAGACAGGAGACATTAGGAGGCAAAAGGTGGTTAGAAAATGGCCACCGAAGCCAGTGGTTTCAGCCAATCAGAGCTCTTCTTTTCAATTGCAAATGGCTGCCCCCTATGGGCGCCACCATTTTCAAGGCACCCGCCAGCTAAACTCATTCAGACCAACGTGACATCAGGAATTTCTCCGAGGCGCCTCCGAGATGTACCTTGAAAGCGGCCCAGGTTTCAACTATCCTTGTTGTGCCTATATTATCGCTCATAGCTAACTCTTTCTTTGAGGTTTACATCCTAGCAACATCTAAGGTCATATAAGAAAGGGATTCGAACTACACTATTATCGTCTTATACATCCTGGTTCCCTAGCGTTTGCTTAACGTTAATCAATCAATATTTAACAAATTCTTTCATCCCTGTTTTGGTCTATTTTTAATAGTAGCACTACATACAATTTTAAGCTGAGCGGGACATAGATCAGGTGGTAGAGTGTCTACCTGTGAAGGTGTCAGTCATCCTATCGATCCTGCTCAGTGGACCCATTTGCAGTTTGGGCTATTTCCCGTGCCAACCTCCACAACTGGTTCATCAAACTTATTCAAAAGCTGGGTATGTTCTGTTCTGTCCTGTCTGTGGGAAATGCATATAAAAGACCCCTTGCTGCTTATTGGAAAGAGTAGCCTATGTGACGGCAGCTGGTTTTATCAAAAGAAATATGTCAGAATGACCATATGTTTGAAGTCCAAAAGGCAATGATAAAAATCAATGTGCTCTAGAGGCGTCGTTAAATAAAACAAGCTTCACGTTACAATTTTAAGCAGGTCCAGACATGAGAAACCAGGCAATTAAAAAAAAAAACCACCTCAAACCACGTAATTGACTTGCACAGCCAACTACAGGGATGTGCCCCCGCCCCCTGCTTTCAGCAACACCCTTCTTGTTTTTCTAACACCTCCCCCCTCCCACATACACACAGACACCTCAACTGCTAAAAGAATAAATGCCATTAGATACAATGGTATCGACAATTTGAGGCCGTTAAAAAGGTGGCCTTGAACGTTCCCATTAAGAAATAATTAGGGGGGGGGGGGAAGCCCAAGCAACTAACTATTTCCACCCCAGTTTCCATTAAAAATAGGAACATACTCAGTTGGCGCAGTTGCGCAAAAATATATCTCTACAAATGCACAGCTGACATTGCGGTTATTATTGCGAAGAACCGTCAGAAGGTTCATATTTGTAATTAACAAATGAATGGTTTGTTGGTTGGAGTTTTACGTCCTGGCAACATCTAAGGTCATATCAGGACGAGTACCAACTTGTGACAGTGCACCCTTATGGCGACTTTATAGTGCTGGCCCACTGGGAAATCATGCCACTAGCAATATGACCCGATATCCCACTCAGCCACATTATTCTATCCTATGAGTGAAGAACACTAATCTAGGCAGCAAGAAGTATCAATTTTGGAAGTTATTGGTTTGACTCGACCGGGGTTCGAACCCGTGGATTGAATCCCATGATCTACCAAAACGGGAGACGGACATTCAACTCATCCGGCCATCTGGTAAATTATTATGCTTTGAAATCTGCATGATAATAATTTTTTTTAAACAATAAAAAAGACTGCAAGTTTTTAGTGAACTGCAACTACATGTTAGTTACAGTTAGTGAAACACTGACAACATTGGCAGCGTTCAAAGCCAATGCAGGAAGAATGGAGAAAACCGGGCGTCGTGGCCGAATCGGTAGAGCGCAGGCCTCCAGTGCGGGAGATCGCCAGTTGGAGTCCTGGTCGAGTCAAACCAACGACTTAGAAAATTGATACTTGTCGCTGCCTAGATTCAGGGATGAAAGTGGTCTCTGGGAAAAAAAGCGGAAATGCTGATATTCTGCCATAGGTTCAGCATTGTCAGGGAATCGCGGAAAATTCCCGGAAGTCAGGCTTCATATATATTGGTATACACTGATAATGCTGCGGCGTTTGAAGCATTTATGAGTAGTATACGCTGATGGTGCTGCGGCTTGGCACCACATATTAGTATACGCTGATGGTGCTGCAGCATAAAACAACTTATCAGTAGTGCATATATGTTGATCGGAACAGGAAAAATCCCGGAAATCCGCGAAATCGCGGAGATCTTTCATCCCTGTAGATTAGTGCTCGAGACTAATACAGTTATAGGATAGGATATGGACTGATTAGTTCCATTTCAGAATAATGCGGCTGAGTGGGATATCGGGTCATGGTGCTAGTGGCCTGATTTCCAAGCGGGGCAGCACTATAAAGCCACCATGAGTGTGCACTGTCACAAGTTGGTACCCGTCCTGATATGACATTAGATGTTGCCAGGAAAGACTCCAACAACCAACTAACCAACCAAACCAACAAACTATAATGTCGCTATGAGTGCACACCAGTCCCGTTACGACCTTAAATGTTACCAGGACGTAAAACTCCAACAGAATGGAGAAATGGATATCGAATTGTTAGTAAGCGCGGACAACCACCAGGATGGAGAAATGGCCGTCGAATTGTTGGTGAGCGCGGACAACTGACTCGCAAACAACCCAGAAAGCTCGCTGTTCCACCGGCGGTACTCGGCGCGCGGCTGTCCGTCCGTCCGGTGGGCGTGCGGAGTGCGCTGAGGACCAGTATAGCGGCTGCGTACCGTCGTGACGCGTACAAAAAGGCGGAGCTGGGCCGGGGACCGAATGGAACACTGCGGCAGTAGGACCCACTTTGCACACACGAAGCGATGAGCTGATCATCCCAGGCCTGCTGGTCCCTTGGGGTGGTTGGTGGTGATGGTGGTGGTGGTAGTGGGGGGGGGGGGGGGGGGGGGGGGGGGACTGTCAACAGACCCAACCCCTTCCGCGAAAAATTATAAAATAAAATAAAATAAAATAAAATAAAATAAAATAAAATAAAATAAAATAAAATAAAAGGGGGAAACATGGAACACTGACTGCACACAGGGTGTAGATCTATATACCTACGGGGCTGTCTGAAGTTTTCAACAACGGTCATATAAAGCGCACTACTTTTCCAGACCCGCTCCCCCCCTCCATTACCACCACATCCCAAAAGTAGTATACATCAACATTTTACTACGAAACATAAAGACGAGAATATGAACCTTTTAAATATTAACATTTTAATGAATGATAAAAGCCGTACTTGACTGGCACCAGTCCTCCCACACTGACGTATGCTGTCGTGAACATATTGATAACTTTGGATGGCTGCTAACTCAAGTCATGTCACATATGTGATATATCAATCCAATAGGCAATACAGAACATATATTTAACAATCTCATCTCCCCCCCCCCATGTTTATATGTGATGTATAATGCATTATGCGAGTATAAAGGCGCGGAAGGGAATTAACCCCTCTTGATTATTATTATGTGCTAATTATTGTTAATATTACACTATATACTGTATTGCCTCCTCCATCTTGTGACTGGTGGCGCCACCCCCGGCTGCGTCCGGTACCTGCCTACCCTGAATACATCACTCGCGTCGGGGATTTATATATAGTACAACCCCGTTAAACCAAGCTCGGTAAAACCAAACGATCGGTTAATACAAACTTTTTTCGGCGGCCCGGGAAAATACTACCATTTATCATATAAAAAAAAGATGGTTAAATCAAAGTCGGTTAATCCAAAGTATCGGTTAATCCAAACAAAATTGTCGGCCCCAGGCCACTTCTGGTACAGTTAAATCAAACTTTCATGTGGTTTTAAGGTCATCTGAGACTTTTTTTTATATGATAAATGGTAGTATTTTGCCAGGTCACCGAAAAAAAGTTTGGATTAACGGATCGTTTGATTTAACCGAGGTTGGTTTAACGGGGTTACACTGTATATACATAACAAACAATAATCATAGTGTCCAGATACATAGTACATTCACAATGCACCCCCGTTTTTGCCAAAGCCAAGTCAAAGTTAAAGCTCAGTTAAACCAATGATCGGTTAATCCAAACAAATTTCTAGGGTCCCTTCAAGTTTGGTTTAACGGGTTTATACTGCATACATATATTTTGTTTGTTTGTTTTTTTGTTTTTGCTCTCCATATTTTTGTGTGACTAGAACTGCTGGAGAAATGGCCGCGAAGCCAAAACCATCAGCACACATCACCAGCACCGGAGTCGAAACTAAACATAATTCAGATCGACTTTGAATTTGCTACTGTAGGACCTCAAATAAACAGACTTGCTATTGAGACATCATGTCTAGCTACTGTAGGACCTCAAATATATAGACTTTTGCTAATTGGACAGCATGTCTAGGTACTGTAGGACCTCAAATATACATATGTTTGCTATTGGGACAAATGTCTAGCTATTGTATGACCTTAAATATACATATGTTTGTAATTGGGAGAGCGGGTCTAGCTATGGTAGGACCTCAAATATACAGACTTGCTATTGAGACAACATATGAAGGGGACTTTTCTCTCTAGCACGAGGATTTTGCTGTTTGAAAGAGGGGTGGGGAGGCGGGAGCGAGTAGAGAGTAGAGTAGAGAGTAGAGAGGGAGAGGGAGGACCTCAAATATACATATGTCTGCTATTGAGACAGCATGTCTGGCTATGGTAGGACCTCAAATATACAGACTTCCTATTGAGACAGCATGTCTAGCTATGGTAGGACTTAAAATATACAGACTTGCTATTGAGACAGAGTCTAGCTATGGTAGGACCTCAAATATACAGACTTGCTATTGAGACAGAGTGTCTAGCTATGGTAGGACCTCAAATATAAAGACTTGCTATTGAGACAGGGTGTCTAGCTATGGTAGTACCTCAAATATACAGACTAGCTATTGAGACAGCATGACTAGCTATGGTAGGACCTCAAATATACAGACTTGCTATTGAGACAGCATGTCTAGCTATGGTAGGACTTCAAATATACAGACTAGCTATTGAGACAGCGTGTCTAGCTATGGTAGGACTTCAAATATACAGACTAGCTATTGAGACAGCGTGTCTAGCTATGGTAGGACCTCAAATATACAGACTTGCTATTGAGACAGCGTGTCTAGCTATGGTAGGACTTCAAATATACAGACTAGCTATTGAGACAGCGTGTCTAGCTATGGTAGGACTTCAAATATACAGACTAGCTATTGAGACAGCATGTCTAGCTATGGTAGGACCTCAAATATACAGACTAGCTATTGAGACAGCATGTCTAGCTATGGTAGGACCTCAAATATACAGACTTGCTATTGAGACAGCGTATCTAGCTATGGTAGGACTTAAAATATACAGACTAGCTATTGAGACAGCGTGTCTAGCTATGGTAGGACCTCAAATATACAGACTAGCTATTGAGACAGCATGTCTAGCTATGGTAGGACCTCAAATATACAGACTTGCTATTGAGACAGCGTGTCTAGCTATGGTAGGACCTCAAATATACAGACTAGCTATTGAGACAGCGTGCTTAGCTATGGTAGGACTTCAAATATACAGACTAGCTATTGAGACAGCATGTCTAGCTATGGTAGGACTTCAAATATACAGACTAGCTATTGAGACAGCATGACTAGCTATGGTAGGACTTCAAATATACAGACTAGCTATTGAGACAGCGTGTCTAGCTATAGTAGGACCTCAAATATACAGACTTGCTATTGAGACAGCATGTCTAGCTATGGTAGGACCTCAAATATACAGACTAGCTATTGAGACAGCATGACTAGCTATGGTAGGACCTCAAATATACAGACTTGCTATTGAGACAGCATGACTAGCTATGGTAGGACCTCAAATATACAGACTAGCTATTGAGACAGCGTCTCTAGCTATGGTAGGACCTCAAATATACAGACTAGCTATTGAGACAGCATGACTAGCTATGGTAGGACTTCAAATATACAGACTAGCTATTGAGACAGCGTGTCTAGCTATGGTAGGACCTCAAATATACAGACTAGCTATTGAGACAGCATGTCTAGCTATGGTAGGACCTCAAATATACAGACTAGATATTGAGACAGCATGACTAGCTATGGTAGGACCTCAAATATACAGACTAGCTATTGAGACAGCATGTCTAGCTATGGTAGGACTTCAAATATACAGACTAGCTATTGAGACAGCGTGTCTAGCTATGGTAGGACCTCAAATATACAGACTTGTTATTGAGACAGCGTGTCTAGCTACGGTAGGACTTCAAATATACAGACTTGCTATTGAGACAGCGTGTCTAGCTACGGTAGGACCTCAAATATACAGACTTGCTATTGAGACAGCATGACTAGCTACGGTAGGACCTCAAATATACAGACTAGCTATTGAGACAGCGTGTCTAGCTACAGTAGGACCTCAAATATACAGACTTGCTATTGAGACAGGATGACTAGCTATGGTAGGACCTCAAATATACAGACTAGCTATTGAGACAGCATGTCTAGCTATGGTAGGACTTCAAATATACAGACTAGCTATTGAGACAGCATGTCTAGCTATGGTAGGACTTCAAATATACAGACTAGCTATTGAGACAGCATGTCTAGCTATGGTAGGACCTCAAATATACAGACTTGCTATTGAGACAGAGTATCTAGCTATGGTAGGACCTCAAATATACAGACTTGCTATTGAGACAGAGTGTCTAGCTATGGTAGGACCTCAAATATACAGACTTGCTATTGAGACAGCGTGTCTAGCTATGGTAGGACCTCAAATATACAGACTTGCTATTGAGACAGCGTGTCTAGCTATGGTAGGACCTCAAATATACAGACTTGCTATTGAGACAGCGTATCTAGCTATGGTAGGACTTCAAATATACAGACTAGCTATTGAGACAGCGTGTCTAGCTATGGTAGGACCTCAAATATACAGACTTGCTATTGAGACAGCATGTCTAGCTATGGTAGGACCTCAAATATACAGACTTGCTATTGAGACAGCGTGTCTAGCTATGGTAGGACCTCAAATATACAGACTAGCTATTGAGACAGCGTG
The DNA here is from genome assembly GCA_030323885.1 of Branchipolynoe longqiensis. Classification (NCBI taxonomy): domain Eukaryota; kingdom Metazoa; phylum Annelida; class Polychaeta; order Phyllodocida; family Polynoidae; genus Branchipolynoe; species Branchipolynoe longqiensis. Next base: position 93,320,815 of record CM059193.1, read on the forward strand.
CTTAGCTATGGTAGGACTTCAAATATACAGACTAGCTATTGAGACAGCATGTCTAGCTATGGTAGGACTTCAAATATACAGACTAGCTATTGAGACAGCATGACTAGCTATGGTAGGACTTCAAATATACAGACTAGCTATTGAGACAGCGTGTCTAGCTATGGTAGGACCTCAAATATACAGACTTGCTATTGAGACAGCATGTCTAGCTATGGTAGGACCTCAAATATACAGACTTGCTATTGAGACAGCATGACTAGCTATGGTAGGACCTCAAATATACAGACTTGCTATTGAGACAGCATGTCTAGCTATGGTAGGACCTCAAATATACAGACTAGCTATTGAGACAGCATCTCTAGCTATGGTAGGACCTCAAATATACAGACTAGCTATTGAGACAGCATGACTAGCTATGGTAGGACTTCAAATATACAGACTAGCTATTGAGACAGCGTGTCTAGCTATGGTAGGACCTCAAATATACAGACTAGCTATTGAGACAGCATGTCTAGCTATGGTAGGACCTCAAATATACAGACTAGATATTGAGACAGCATGACTAGCTATGGTAGGACCTCAAATATACAGACTAGCTATTGAGACAGCATGTCTAGCTATGGTAGGACTTCAAATATACAGACTAGCTATTGAGACAGCGTGTCTAGCTATGGTAGGACCTCAAATATACAGACTTGTTATTGAGACAGCGTGTCTAGCTACGGTAGGACTTCAAATATACAGACTTGCTATTGAGACAGCGTGTCTAGCTACGGTAGGACCTCAAATATACAGACTTGCTATTGAGACAGCATGACTAGCTACGGTAGGACCTCAAATATACAGACTAGCTATTGAGACAGCGTGTCTAGCTACAGTAGGACCTCAAATATACAGACTTGCTATTGAGACAGGATGACTAGCTATGGTAGGACCTCAAATATACAGACTAGCTATTGAGACAGCATGTCTAGCTATGGTAGGACTTCAAATATACAGACTAGCTATTGAGACAGCATGTCTAGCTATGGTAGGACTTCAAATATACAGACTAGCTATTGAGACAGCATGTCTAGCTATGGTAGGACCTCAAATATACAGACTTGCTATTGAGACAGAGTATCTAGCTATGGTAGGACCTCAAATATACAGACTTGCTATTGAGACAGAGTGTCTAGCTATGGTAGGACCTCAAATATACAGACTTGCTATTGAGACATGTCTAGCTATGGTAGGACCTCAAATATACAGACTTGCTATTGAGACAGAGTGTCTAGCTATGGTAGGACCTCAAATATACAGACTTGCTATTGAGACAGAGTATCTAGCTATGGTAGGACCTCAAATATACAGACTTGCTATTGAGACAGAGTATCTAGCTATGGTAGGACCTCAAACATACAGACTTGCTATTGAGACAACATGTCTAGCTATGGTAGGACCTCAAATATACAGACTTGCTATTGAGACAGCATATGAAGGGGACTTTTCTCTCTAGCACGAGGGTGTTGCTGTTTGAAAGAGGGGGGGGGGGAGGCGATGGGAGGGGAAGAGGAGAGGGAGAGCGGGAGAGAGCGAGAAGGAATACTAAATGCAGTACAGAAATAGGAGGCAGACGCTTAAATAAACACTAGGAGCGTCTCTACACGGAGTAATGGTGGGGCGGGTGCCTGATTGATTTAAAACTCAGCACTATCAGGAAACTGGTTCCTGCTTTGTGATCGCCAGCCTCGTTCTGAATTCAATCCATGACAACAATTAGAACGCTGTGGGGGTAAAAGTAGCCACAGCCTATTGTTCAACTTCACCTACCTCCCGACTGACAACCAACGATTAAGTAAGATCTGCGTGTTTTATTTAACGATGCCTCTAGACCCACATTGATTTTTATCATCGGCTATTGGACGTCAAACATATGGTCATTCTGACATATTACTTTGGAGGAAACCCACTGTCGCCACATAGGATACTTTTTTCCGATAATCAGCAAGGGGTCTTTTATATATGTACTTTTCCACAGACAGGACAGCACATACCACAGCCTTTGATGAACCAGTTGTGGACCACTGCTTGACAGTTGTGGACCACTGGTTGATATAAACATTTTAATATAAACAATGCATTTCACGAATCAGGATTATATTTGGTCAAATCGGAACATAATGAAATTTCGCGCACACGGGACTAGTTCGGTTTCAATAAGGTGTGCGTGTGAGTGAGTGTGTTGTGTGTGTGTGGCCTGAGTGTGTGTGTGGTGTATGATTTGTGTGTTGTGTGTATATATGATGTGTGTGTGTGTGGTGTGTGTGTAACGGACAAGTCTGGTGTGATTTTCACTTGTCCGTCTAAATTTTCACTTGTCCCAGACAAGTTCTATATTATGTTATTTATATATGTTATATATATACGTTATATATATATATATATGTTATATATACAGTGATGGAAATAAGCCAAATGTGTCACTCATCCACCTGACAAGTCTGGTGTGATTTTCACTTGTCCACAGTATTTACCTTCTACACATAGAGGTCTATATATATGAAGACATATATATTTTGCTAACATCTTATATTATATATCAGGGATGAAAGTGGTCTCTGGGAAAAAAAGCGGAAGTGCTGATATTCTCCCATAGGCTTAGCATTGTCAGGGAATCGCGGAAAATTCCCGGAAGTCGGGTTTCATACAAATACTTTTGAAGCACGTATTAGTAGTATACTCTGATAGTGCTGCAGTGTCTGCACCACACATTAGTATACGCTGATGGTGATGCAGCGTAAAACAACATATTAGTATGCACTTATAGTGCTGGGGCGTCTGAACAACGTATTAGTATCCTGGAAATCCGCGAAATCGCGGAGATCTTTCATCCCTGATATATAATATGATATATGATATAATACATAATATGATATAATATAATTATGATATTGTAGTGGCCTGCACTGACCTCTCAGGCAAGTAACCACATAGACAGGTAGGCATGGGTAGTGTGTTGATATCAGGGAGCCTAGGTGGTGTAATGGTGAGCACACTGGCCCGGAATGCCATTTTCATCATCCCCATGACAATATAATATAATATGTATGGGTCTTTTCATGGTAGATGGAGCCAATGTGTGACATATTTAGTTTATTTCTAAGAAATAAGCAAAAAGGTTCACTTGTCCAACGGACAAGTCTAGTGTGATTTTCACTTGTCCGTCTGAGTTCATATTTCGAACGCTGATCAACAGCAGCGTTTCCAAATAAATAGTACCCCACCCGTTCCAGTTTCACGATAACTTATTAGTAAAGCGCACCACTACCAACAGATTCAGCCACCCACCCACGGTCAAACATGTGTATTATTTGAGCAGCTATTATTATCACCTGTGGCAAAGGACAAAAAGACCGACACATGCGCACTGGATCCTGGTTACCATAGCAACAAAAAAAGAGAAGCAACCCGAAAATGGGTATCATATATATATATTCTGCAAGCCATCTCCATCAGCAAATAATGAAAAGAATACTTTGTGAATGAATAACTTAATAAATAAATTAAAATAAATGAATAAATAACAAAAGTGAGGGTATTTATTTCCAAAAGGCATTTGATTCATCAGCTATCAGATTATTTCAAAGACATGGGTAATTTTGTCATCAGCAAATTATGAAAAGAATATTTGGCGAATGAATGAATAAATGGAAAAAAAACAAAAATAAAAGTGAGGGTATTTATTTCCAAAGCCATTTCATTGATGAGTTACCAGATTATTTCTAAGATATGGGTAATTTGTTCAATGCAGTGCACTGCACTGTAGTTATTTTAAATTGCAGATGGTGGAAGTAGAATATATTCAGCTGACCCCATTGTCGTGATTGCTAATTACTTTGCATGATTGTACAAATAAACGTTATGTGATTAACCAGGCATGTGTCTCTGAAATTATTAAAAATCACACAATTTTGCCAATATCTGGAATATTTGTCACGCGAAGCGCCGAGATGTGGAAGGAACGACAATAATATTAACAATAAAACCCTCGACAAAAATAAAACTTGATTTCACACAGTCCGCTTACCCTAACCCCCCACCCAAATTTTCTCAACGTATCGGAACGAATCTCAGGGGTCGACCCCCCCCCCCCCCCCGACACACACATCAAAGTCTGGAAATCCGGATGAATCCGGAAAAGACACATGTCAGATCAATGGCGGTAGCGACATGAACACCTGCCCACCCAGAGTAAAGAAACGCAAACTCACCGTTTGTTCCTCAGGTGTGACGTCATCATAGATCTGCGTTCTGCTGGGGGGATGCAAGAGTAAATACTACAATGAAACAGTGCTTTTAATAAAGACAGCCAATGTACTTCATCATATAGAAAGAAACATACTACAGAATAGACAGATCTGAGATCATGGGTAGTTTAGTCAAACAGCATCGATTAAATTAATATTCATCGGTTGGTTTTATCTGATAGGCTGGTTGGTTGTTGGGAGCTTTACGTCCTGGCAACATCTAAGGTCATACCAGGACGGTTTATGTGATAGGACATTGTAATGAAGAGCCCTGACGATGTAAGACAGGGTGGTGAGATTTATTGGAGAAAAGCTACAGTGCACTAAACAAGTTGTAAAGACAAAGCATTAATTGTTAATACAATCACCAACAAGGCTTTGGCAATGTGTTCAACGTCAAGGAGCAACTATACACACACCATATCCTTCCTGGGAAGATGCAATGGGCGATAGAACATGGGTATCAACAGGGTTAGGTTGGAATAGAAAAATGGCAACGGTATTATCATGTGAAGTGCGTTCAGGTGTAAGTAGCTTACCTGTCGCGACTTTACTATAAAAAGGTTCTATCTGACAAAATGGTGCTCTCGAGATAATGAGGACTGAAGCTGTGTAACAACTGCATGATACTAAGGCAGATAGAACAATATTATTTTTAACATATCTTAGTGGAAAAATACCAGTTGAGAAACAGCTGTGTAACTGCATGATAGCCTTTTGTAGATAGAACATTTTTACATCCATAACACCAATTCAGTCACTTTGTCAGATAGAACCTTTTTATAGTACGGTCACGCTGTGTCATATTGAAACACACACATAGGGCGAGATGCAGGGGGGGATGAAGGAACAGTCACACATACATGTATACACAGCCCCCACCCCCCCACCGAACCCCCATCCCCAGTTTATGGCTGTCAGTTTCACAGATTGCAGAGTTGTTTTACATTCTAGCAACATCTAAGGTCATATCAGGACGGGTACCGACTTGTGACAGTGCGCACTCATGGCGACTCTATAGAGCTATCCCACTGGGAAATCAGGCCACCGGCACTCTGACCCGATATCCCACTCAGTCACATTATCCTGACACTGAGCTAACCAGTCCAGGCTCTATCCCATTAATGCCTAGCGCCAGTCTAGGAAGCGACCATTGTCAATTTTGATAAGTAGTTGCTTTGACTCGACCGGGAACCGAACTCGCGGCCTTCCACACGCGAGGCCCGCGCTCTACCGATTAGGCCACTGCGCCCAGTCAGATGGCAGATAAACAGGAGGACTACAAAAACAATGTATTGCTAATGTGAGATGGCCTGGAACCTTGGCCCAAGGGGACTAATTTATACAGGCAAAGATCAGCTTCATTACACACATCCCACAGGCTCAAATTAATTATATTATCAATAAAGATTTTTTTAAGGCCAATTTATTCAATTGTGAGCATTAATTCAATTAGTAATATAAACCATGTACAAATATATATACACACAAAATTGTGTAAATACCTATATACGTGTAACGTTTACGGCCGGAAGATCAGTGCTACGGCACTATCAAAATATATATTAATAAAATCCATTTACTCCAAAAAAATATTAAAAAGATTTAAGCCAATTTATTCCATTGTGAGCAATTTGTAAGTGTAATTTCAGTTTGTTTTCAGTTGTATGAAGCTAGAAAACAATGTTATATTGATTTCTCAAACAGAGGCAGCTTGCACTGGGCAGCAGAGGTGTTAGCAACATTGGTGAGGCCATTGGTTTAACAGCACAACTGGTTATAGTCAAACAAAGCAGGTGATCGCGCAGTGTGAATGTGGGCCATGTTTAAACACAAGCAAACACTGCATCGGTAACGGTCCACTGTGAGCTGTGAAGGCACTGGTACCAGACAGCATTGTTTATCTATATTGGCGTAGAGTTGCTGACCTCCAAGAGAATGCCACCATACCAAAATGGCGACCAGTGGATTCCCTCCTTTCAACTTATAAACTAAGTCTAATATGAATAAGCAATGCTTAGGACCGACCCCCCGATATAACTACAGTAAAGTATTTTATGATTGTGCGTGTATTTCTTTACTCCACTCGCGGTGTTCGATTTGAAATTCTAGCAACTTGGATGCTTGCTGCGGACCGAAATTCCACGAGCGATTTCCGTTTCCGTTTGCTGGATTTCTCGCTTTCTTGGTACGAGTTTACAAATGGCAGCGCCCATACAGTGCTATTTCCGTTTCCGTTTGCTGGATTTTGTCGAAGTCATGCACATTAAGAGTATTGTCTATGTGTATATATCTACATGCGTTAGTCTTAAGCCTCCCCGTGGGTGGGTCGGTATTATTAATCTATGCGATTCCATAAATACTGCACTCTACAAAGTAGCGGGCTTTGAAAGATAAGTAAGTGAACAATATATTCACACTATTAGTATTACATTGGGAGTTTGATGCCATAAATACTGCACTCTACAAAGTAGCGGGCTTTGAAAGATAAGTAAGTGAACAATATATTCACACTATTAGTATTACATTGGGAGTTTGATGTCACTAAATAGCACACAGGCCACAGATGGACGACGGCTAGCAGATGTATGACTCATAGATGAGAATGGCCTGACAAACAAAAATCAGCTAAATATGGCAATTCTGACCATATCCGGGAAAAAACAGCCACATCAAAAATACTGATTTCCGGAAGATGGTCATGGATGACGACTTGAGGAAACATTAAACTAAACCGCGCATTGTCCAAATTTACACAGGTGGAAAAGCTGGGGTTGGGGAGGAAGGGGCGGGAGAGGGGTGGTGGGGTGGGGGGAGAACAATGCAGGTGAGGCGAGAAATGCAAAAGGGAGATAAAGGTGGAGGATGGAAGGATGGAAGGAAGGAAGGAAGGAAGGAAGGGAGGAAGGAAGGAAGGAAGGAAGGAAGGAAGGAAGGAAGGAAAGATTCAGTAGGTGGGTAAAGAACAGCGGGTGCCAGATCTATCAAATTTCAGTGCTTTAGTATTTTGCCATTAATTCCAAACAGTACAATGGGCTGTGTGTGTGTGTGTGTGTGTGTGTGTGTGTGTGTGTGTGTGTGTGTGTGTGAATGTGTGTGTGTGTGTGTATGCACACGATTTGACAAGTTGTTCACATGGTGCGAGACCCATTGATGCCAACTGAGAGGTGAGTGAACCTACAAAGACCATAGCGCACTCACAGAGTGAAAGCCCACCCAGCCTCACTTCCCTGACCCTGGGAACCTTGCCATCATCCACCCTCCACACTGTGACACCCACACACCCCTGTGTGTGTGTGTGGGGGGGGGGGGGGGGTACACCAGATTAGCGGAAGTGTTATTGTTAGCAGGGCTTAATAGCGCCATCGTGTTTGTATCTGTGAATGAAGCTTAATAGGGACCGGCTCATTTGTAATGAGGCCCAATGGGGACTGACTCATTTGTAATGAGGCTCAACAGGGACCGGCTCATTTGTAATGAGGCTCAAAAGGGACCGACTCAATTGTAATGAGGCTCAACAGGGACCGACTCAATTGAAATGAGGCTAAACGGGGACCAACTCATTTGTAATGAGGCTCAACAGGGACCGACTCATTTGTAATGAGGCTCAATGGGGACCGGTTCATTTGTAATGAGGCTCAAAGGGGACCTACTCATTTGTAATGAGGCTCAACAGGGACCAGCTCATTTGTAATGAGGCTCAACAGGGACCAACTCAATTGTAATGAGGCTAAACGGTGGCCAACTCATTTGTAATGAGGCTCAACAGGGACTGATTCATTTGTAATGAGGCTCATCAGGGACCGACTCATTTGTAATGAGGCTCAACAGGGACTGGTTCATTTGTAATGAGGCTAAACGGGGACCGACTTATTTGTAATGAGGCTCAACAGGGACCAACTCATTTGTAATGAGGCTCAACAGGGACCGACTCATCTGTAATGAGACTCAATGGGGACCGACCCATTTGTAATGAGGTTCAAAAGGGATGGACTCATTTGTAATGAGGCTCAATGTGGACTGACTCATTTGTAATGAGGCCCAATGGGAACCGACTCATTTGTAATGAGGCTCAACAGGGACCGGCTCATTTGTAATGAAGCTCAACAGGGACCAACTCAATGGGGACCAACTCATTTGTAATGAGGCTCAACAGGGACACTCATTTGTAATGAGGCTCAATGGGGACCGACCGAGAGGAGAGGAGAGGAGAGGAGAGGAGAGGAGAGAGGAGAGCCGGGTCTCTGCTGGAGAAGCCTTAGGGAAGGATGACATAATTAATTCAGGCTCGGTGCCTTTTATAATAAGGTGGCCTTTTATAATAAAGGTTACTCCAAACTATAAAGTTTGAGCAGATTATATTGATCAATCTAGTATATATCTATCCTTTCTAAATGTCAGAAACTTAAAAGCATCGGATTATGCAACTTTAAAAGACTGTTTGCACCTGTTTAAACCTGGCAGAGTCAATCTCGTTAGTTGGTTGGTGGAGTTTTATGTCCTGGCAACATCTAAGTACATATCATGACGGGTACCGACTCATGGCGACCTTATGTCAAGTACACACCTACCGTTTACGATTCGCGCACTAAAACTCGCGACTCGACCTGCTTAAAACTGAAAACGTGCCAATTCATTTTTCGAATCGCGAATCGCAATCGGCCCGTTTTAGCCCTAAAACTGAGTTTTTAGTCGGGAATCGCAATCGCTAGGTGTGCTAGGGGAGTGCACACCTCACAACTTTTGGGGAGTTTTAGATCGTATACGGTAGGTGGGTGCGGAAAAACGGTAGGTGTGTACCTAGCATTATAGTGCTTCCCCACTGGGAGACCAGTCCACCAGCACCATGACTTGATATCCAACTCAGACACATTATCCTGACACTGAGCCAACCAGTCCTTGCTCTATCCTAATAATGCCAAGCGCCTGCCTAGGAAGCAACGAGTATAATTTTTACATCATTGCTTTGACTCGACCAGGGTTTGAAAGCCATGATCTACCAAAACGGGAGACGGACGCTCAACTCATTCGGTCATCCCGTCTGGTCAAGTCAGTCTAGTTCTACCACTGTAGAAACAAAAAGCTTGTATTATTTAACAACGCCTCTAGAGCGCATTGATTTTTGCATCATCAGCTATTGGACATCAAACATCGTCATTCTGACATATTTCTTTGAAGGAAACCTGCTGCCGCCATATAGGTTACTCTTTCCAATAAGCAGCAATGGTTCTTGTATATGCACTTTCCCACAGACAGGACAGCACATACCACAGCCTTTGATGAACCAGTTGTGGACCACTGGTTCCCACAGTATAAACAGCCATGTACAGTACACCACCACTGGTCAACTACAACACGCCCGGCACAGATGACAGACCATTTAGCGCACATGCACTGAAATTGAAAACAGGCCACCCTGATACAGTAGCACCCGTCTTCAGCGACCCTTGTGACCGGCGGACACTTGCCATGTGCGGACAATTTTTCACACCACGTTTCATTTGACTGTCCCTCCAATGACAGGACACCTGGTATGTCAGGACAACATTGGTCTGCATGCAGCATTGTGGATTAAAACAAAATTTGTCAAAATTCTAATATTTTATTATTATTATAAAAATATATATTGTGTCTATTGCTGTGAGGTACAACTGTAATGTACTCCATAAATGGGTCGACATTGGCTTATTACCGGCTGGGTGATGTGGAGTGTACTTATGCTAACACCGGGAGCCCCCCCCCCCCCCTCCCCCCAGGCCCCCCGCCATCCCTCCTGACTTTTACCTGTACAGTGCACCAGCCCCCCTCCCCCCCCCCGCTCCCCATCTTCACTCACACTCACAGGCTGCTGTACACAGTGACCCGTGCTACTAACTAACAGCTGGCAGAACAGATCTACACCTCACAGACGCACTAACAATTAACACACCACATTCGCTGAGAATGGTGACACGGCGTTAAGCAACCACCAATCAATCAAACCACAACAAGACACTTTAAAAATTCGATTTAAAAATAAATAAAATCCAACTAAACCCACATTGATAATCAAATTAAATTCAAAGGTTCACAAATCAGACTATGTGGTATTAATTTAGCATCTTAAGGTTTGAGGGTAGAGGGATCTAGACTGACATAGCTGACAAGATGGTGAAGATGCTATAGGGGTTGATTTGTTGATGGGACCGGGTACGGTGGCCGAATCAGTAGAGCGGCGGGTTCGCGTGCGGGAGATCAGGAGTTTGGTTCCTGGTCGAGTCAAACCAATGACATATCAAATTGATACTTGTCAGTTCCTAGCCTGGCGCTCTGCATTAATAGGATAGGGCAAGGACTGGTCGGCTCAGTGTCAGGATAATGTGGGATATCGGGTATTGGTACCAGAGGCCTGATTTCCCACTGGGGCAGCACTATAAAGTCACCATGAGTATGCACTGTCACAAGTCAGTACCCGTTCTGATATGACCTTAGATGTTGCCAGGATGTAAACCTCCAACAACCAACCAACATGATTTATTGGTGCAGCCCGCCCCGCACCCCCCCCCCCCCCCTCCGTCCTGGCCACATCAACACTGCGTAGTGTTAGGCTTTTTGAGCACTGAGTACAGAGTGGTAGCCGTAGAACAATCACAGCCAAGTCCACGCCCCCCCCCCCACCCCGCCGCCACTCCTGGTTATATATAAGCACACACATACACCACGTACATACATACACTCAGGTGTGTGTGTGTGTGTGTGTGTGTGTGAGGGGGTGAATGCTGGAGATGGGGATGAGCTGATGCTGGGGGTGCAAGGATCATGCGGGATGCTATTGACAGCAGCAGCAACAGCAGCAGCTGCAGCAGCAGCAGCAGCTAGCCCGGCGAAATGGAGACTAGACTAAGTACAGAATATCCCCGTTAAACCAAACAAATTTCTAGGGTCCCTTCAAGTTTGGTTTAACGGGGTTATACTGTATGGGGATATGAGCACAGATGCTAGCAGGACAAGTTCTGAAACAGGGAAGCCATGTTTGCTTAATCCTTTTTTTCTCTGCTTTAATTTAATTTAATTTTTGTTTTACCACAAAGGTGAACTAATTTTTGTTTAAAGCTATAAAAGATAACAATAGGAATAAGTATGGCTGGAGATTACTATGATAATTAACTAAGATAAATAGGAAAGGTGTGCTTCAAAGTTGTTAACAAATAAATAAATGTTTAGCGGTGTACAGACAGTTAATTAGCAATGTTCACACAGTGATCTGAATTAAATGTCGTAGTGCAGGTTGATGGTACCAAGGTGAAAACCACAGACAATTAATCCGTCATCAGTTATGCTTATTCCATTCTAGATTTGAAAAGATACACTACCAGCTAGCATTACACACATTCTCAACCAGCACATGCCTAGTTGGGTTGTATTCTTTTTTTTACCCCAGCCACCACAGACACTCAGATTGTGAGTTATATCATTTCTAATACTAATAGCATGCTTACGATGTCATTGCTCGGAGAAGCCCAATCAAATGAAATCTACAAGGTACTTAGTATAGCAGTATTTACAAGGCAGTATTTACTGCGTCGAAAACCACCAGTCACGTGTAAATGCTGCCATACTAAATATTTGTGTAGATTTCATTTGCTTGGGCATCTTAAGCCTGGTACACACCTCCCGTATACGATTCACACGCTAAAACTGACTGCTCGACGCGACCCGTCACAACCTGACCTGTCCCGTTTCCCGACTAAAACTGACTCGAACGGCCCGATTCATTTTTCGCATCTTATACGATTCCAGTCTTAAGCCCTAAAACTGACTTTTAAGTCGCGAATCGGAAGGCTCAGGTGTGTTAGGGGGTCACACACCTAAAGACTGAAACCGACTAAAACTCAAACTTAGTCACGAAACGGGCAGTTTTAGGTTTTATACGGGAGGTGTGTACCGGGCATAAGAACAATGAGCTGTCTTTATTGCTATTACATGACATCACAAACATGGTATTCAAAATTATGAAATTCCAAATCTGAGCGACTCCTTACTGCTCAAAGTAAAAAAAAAAATTAAAAATTTTTTTTTTTTTAAACAAGGATGGTTGAGAATTTTCGTAATGTTAGCTTTTTTATATCAATGTATTGCAGGAATTAGACTGCATGAAATAAACGAAAAAATGTCCCACCAGTGGAAATAAGGAACAGTATTAAGAACTAGCTTACACTATTACTCATGTTTTATAAAGCGATAAGCAACAAAAAATTAGTGAAAAAGAGTGTATTAAGAATTAGTTGAATTAGACATCAAAACACCGGAGGCTTGTTTTTGAGGTGAATGGAAAAAATTGGGTGTGTTTAATGCTATTTAAAAATTGGGGCTTTGGATTTTCATGGACTTTACGTTCGAATTATATACAGGTAGTTACTAAAATTTGGTCTACTTTGTCCATTTGGAGTGAAAACTTCACAGGTAAAAATCAAAAGCTCATATGCACACATGCAAATACAAGGCATAAAGCACAATTAGTGAAAAACCTGTGCAATGGTTAATTATCATCTTATCTTTCTTAAATCAAAAACGGAATTTAGTCAAGCCTTCGCAGTAAACATTGCTAGTGAGATTTTGTCCTGTAGATAATCCTATTAATGCTATTTGAAACTTGACGACTACCGAAATTAACAATCAACTGGAAATGTTGGAAAACACAATCATAAACTTGGAAAATTCCAATATTATGTACAAAGACTTTACCTGTAAGATACGTACATCGATCAATCTCCAAACGCCTCAGATCACGTGGACACTTTACACTGTCACCGAGGGCCATGACAAAACACACCAAGGTCATCTAATCATGGTTCCAATATTTTTATCCCGAAAAACTAACCACCATGACATTGCAGATATAAATTTAAGGGGTACTAAATTCTGAAAACATGGCATATAATTAAAGACACCAGATTCCGAAAACAATCGCGAAAATTTGCCATCTAATCTTCAGTAGCTTTAAACTATTTAATTGCATTTTTTTTTAAATTCGAATGCTCACAATTTTTAGAAAGGTGATTTTTTGGGGAAATGATAGGTATCTTGAATGGGTTCCCTGACATTGAGCAGATGACTCACTGTGGCGCCTGACTAATTAATAGCAATGAACTAATGTGAACAAATCAATTTAAAAAAAAAATAAAGATTTGCATAAATAATATTTTCCAAGTAAATTTTTATTCAATTGAACTTAGTTTTCATTGAAATTTTTTTCACTGAAATAATTTTTGTTATTTAATTTCTTATTGAACAAAACTTTTCATTGACATTCTTTTTATTGAAATAATTTGTTTAATTTAAAAAAACTGGCAAAAGCCCGCCCGCCCCCCCCCCCCCCCCTCCCAACAAACAAACCACGCCCTGAAGGAAGCACCTACCCTTTCTAGTACAGGTTTCTTGCCCCTCCAGGACTCGTGCTTAGCGTATTGTCCGTGTCCACGTGACCAGTGAGGGGCCCCCTCCTGTTCAGGAGGGGTCGGGGGGAGGTGTCCACGTCTACACTGGAATCAAAAACTACCCACAGGGGGTCAGTCAGTGGTGCATCAGCATCAGCATCATTCTGCAGGTTCACAGAAGCCGGGTGCAATCGCCAACTGAGGACACAATGGTGCAATGGACCTCGTTGGCGCCCTTCTACGACCATGTTGTGTGTGTGTGTGTGTGTGTGTGTGTGTGTGTGTGTCTGTGTGTGTGTGTGTGTGTGTGTGTGTCTGTGTGTGTGTCTGTGTGTAGTAGTATATATGTACCGTATTCTCGCGGGTTAACACCCTTGGCATTTACATGGGCAAATCACTGAAGTGGGGGGATGGGCAAGTGGGAGGTGTTAACCAGCACATGGATGTTAACCCGCAAGAATACGATTGTATATATATAGTGTATATACTATATATCGCATATATATATAGTGGACAGTGAAAACCCCGGTTTAACACGGCTTGATTTAATGACAATTTAGGTATGGCGTAATGATTCATTGCACCCGGAATTGTTTCATAAATTTTTTTTCTTGAAGATTTATACTGCCTATCATGGATATATATCTGAATAGTCTTGCTTTCACCATTAGACAGTTGGTCGATAAACAGCAGCTCAGAGCCTACACTCTTACCGACCCAAGGGATTCTTAATCTGCCACACCACATAGACATGGCATAGGACTATTAGGAGCAACTGGCCTTTGATGACACGATATTATATACAGTGGTGGAAATCCAAACTGGTAGAGGTAATTCAATCAAGTGAGCTCCGTTTTAGCACAAACCCGCTTTTCTTTCTCGCGATGACTTTTTATGGACTACAATGATCGCATCATAACGGGGTTTCACTCTATATATATAGACATATTTTTCAACACATTATATATAGTTTTAATTAAAAATGTGTACACACATGTATACAAAAAAAAACAGCAGAATTAGGATGACTAAACTAGAACCAACCTACCTATGGCATATGTGTCGCACATCGTTATTCCCGTCCAGCCACCATCAGAGGGCGCAGCTGGGAAGGACTTGGGGGATGAGCGAGCGAGCGACTGAGCGAGCGAGTGAGTGAATTACCGGGTGGTGGGGTTTGCTGCACAATTCATGTGGATGGGTGAGATCGGAATGAGATTAAAAGGCCTGCCTGTCTTTCTATTCGAGTTAATCATTATCTACTCCCTCACCCCCAACTGACGCACCACTCATTGATTGACCAGAGAAGAAGGAAGGAAGTTACTGAGCAGCTCACCTGGTGACCTATTGACCTATATTGAGAATAGGCAGGCCCAGGGTCAGGTGTTTGGACCTGGGAGGGTTGGGTGCTGCTGTTATAGTGGTGGTGGTGGGAGGTCTGTTCCGGCGGTGATTATGTGCAATGATGAAGTACAGAGAGGAATCATACTGTGAGCTATATATACCATGGGAGGGCGTTGATCTTCTTTGAATCGAACTTCTTCTCTCCCCAATTCTGTTACTTTTCTATCTCACAGATTCGGTTGTAGCCGCTCATTGTGATAACTAAGCATCATCACGATGACGGCGTACTGTCTGAAAAGTGTTCACGTCTTTACGGTAGGTTGGTCGCTGTTTTCTCTCTTTGTTCTCTCGATTTTCTCGGCAGAGATATTTGTCCTTTCTTAAATAGTTCTCCAGTAAAGACGGTTAGTTGACAAGGTACACCATAAAGTGACAACTACAGTCACTTACACACTGTTCATGCCACTGACATATTCTGCAGAGAATACCTAGCAGAATCCACAGCTGTAGTGAGCCCAGCATGGATCATTCTTGTCTGGTTGACATAATAAAGGAGAAACCCTATAGAGTATAAGCATTTGTGTTTTTCTTTCTCTTTTTGTTGTTCTTTCTAGAAACCGCATATAATATCTGTATAAATTGTGGACGATGTCATACTCCAATATGTTGGTTGCCATGGTTGCATAGGTAGATAGACCTAAATCGTCACCCTCAGGGGCTGATACCGAATATACACAGGACACATATGATTCTCCACATTGTCTTCTAGAGATGCAGCCCATCGGTTGGTGTTATCGTTGACTTAAGCATTCTCATTCTGTTTAGTTGCGTTAAACAAACCAAACTACACCTGTGTGTGCATCTTCTTAGTGTTCTTGTGGGGGGGTATCTTCTTCAAATCGATGTAAATAAGTAGGAGTAGGTGGCAATATATAGGTCTGGTAACACATTTACTGGTTTGTGGAGGTGAAAAGGCGATTTACACCGTTCACGGTTGATCAGAGAGAGGTGATCGATTGGTTAATTGACTTATTTTGCTGGCAGATAACAAGTCACTCACTCTGTCAATGGCAAGGCTGCATCTCAAAGGGTTTATATTCCTGTAATAGTTGCGATATCAATGATTCTATGATTAAGCACTAATAGGATTAGCTTGCAGCAAAACTGAACAACTAGTTGAATATCCACTTTGGACTGTCGCGTCGACATAGTCGATACACCATCTATGCATCACAATAACACATAGGTGGCTAAATGAACAAAATATCCGAGCCATGATTGCTCTCAACATGTCTGTGTTGGGTAGTTCCTTATACAGATATAGAAGCTGGGTTGTGTCTCACATTGGGGAATGTTTGTGGGTGTGCCGTAGGGGCTATATATATATATCGCTCATTAACAGTATTGTCAATAATAACAACTATAATAATAATCAATTAGATTACTGCCAGAATCGTAGCAGACATCGATCGCCCCACCAGCATCATCGGATCATTCTCCATCCATCTTGGGTTCTTTTTAAAATTTATTTTCTCTCCTTAAGTTTGTTTTTACAGAGGTTCAAAGTGCCCTGATTATAGTGACAATGAGCAAATGTTGTGAAGCAATCAGTCACTGTGACGTCATACACATTTAGAAGTAGTAGTAGTATTTTTTATTATATGCACCTGTGATGTGTGAGCAAATCTCTCTGGTGGGTGAGTCAGCAGTGAATAAGGCCATTCGGTCCCGCACCACGGAAGTCCGCTAGGAGGCGCCTCGCACGCACATGAGGCCTCAATCAGCAGCCCCCTCTAACCAAGCACTTGGTCTACACATTTCCACAGTCCTCCACAAAGTTTATCCATCAAGTGATTCGGCTTATTTGGTCACAGAACTAATCAACAAGAATTATCATCATCATCATCTTCATCTTCTTCGTCATCACTATCACTGCCGCTGTCTTTGTATTTGTTCTCCGTTGGCCGGCTGCACGTTTGCCTTGTAGTAAATTTGGTTGTTGGGGTTCAGTTTCTTCTTGGTTGCAATATATAATTTCAATGTCGATGTGGAAATGGGGAGAGGGGGTGGGTGGGTGGGTAAATTAAATCGGCCTTTACTTTAGATGAAAAATAGTTGACATGGGTGGTGACATGTATATATGCTTGAGGTTAGGGGCTGTAGTGACCATTGTCCGGGTAAGCTTGTATTATCTTGTATTCGAGTCGCTTGCACATTGTAGCAACCAGGATGCTGGTCATCGCGTCCAGATTCCAAGTTTGGACCGGCCTGGCAAGGAAGTTTTAGTTTCTCGAGGTTCAGGCAGTATAGCTCTTACTACAGACAGTTGGTCTGCACATCCATAGCTTCTAAAACTATCACAATTTGAGTCTAGATCTCCCTCCACTAACAATAACCACCTCTCTATACATTCATACTTACTCCCCACTCATATGATTCTAGAAGTTGCTAAACATTTTCTTTGGCTTTTGGGGGGGGGGGTTCCGATTCTTCTTTTCTTCATTAAAAAAAAATGTAGTGGCAGTATATATGGCTAAATGGTGTTGTCTTAAAGTTGTGCTGTAATGTATGTGGATAGTATTAGATGTTAGTGCATGTTCTTTGAGGCTGTATATTGAAAGTTCCATCATGGTGGCTATTATTTGATTTTCTTTGGGTGTTTTAGGGATTAATTAATTAATTTTTGCACTTTAAAATCAGTCCCATCCTATCTTCGTTCTGCTTAGCTTCTGCTGGACAGAGAAACCATGCTATTCTGCCCTTCTCGCAGCCACTGTTGGCCCGAAAGAGACCAGATCCATTTGTTTAAGCCATAGGTAGCACCAGGCATGTGGTAACTATGAGGCTTGCTTGTCTACTCTCCACCAGGTTCCCAATACCCTAGCCATCCTCCAATAGCAGTATTAGTTCCACAGTGCTGCCCGTTAATTACACTTATTTGCAACATACATGTATTAAGATATATATATAATTTGTGTTATGTATATATATTAGATATATATATAAACTTGAGCATGTCATTATTTATCTAACAGAATCTACAGTTCCTTAACCTGTTCCAGTGAACAGTCTCATACAGATCGTTGGTGGTGTGCTCGTTCTGTGTTGCAGGCAGAGCGATGTATATCACCAGGTTAGGGGGAGCTTGGCCCTCGTGGACCAACTGAGGTGGTTGTCATTCTACAGGATACTTAATCAGACCCACTATTTTACCACTGACTTGGAAGGGACATCACCGACTCGCCTCTGACAAACTGTCAAACGACTGAACATGAGTAATAGTATTATTACAGAATTATGAATATCATATATATATATATATTTATATATGTGTCATGTACTCAACCTACAAAGACAACGTTGCATCCTTCAGAGAGTATGAAAATGCCTATGTACAAGTTGAAGAATATTCACAAGAGATACGTACATTAAATACATAATTACATGTCAGTTACGTAAAAACTGTCCAAGGGACAATGATACTGTATTATATCATCGAATGAGGATGCCCCCTGCCCTCCCAGGATGATCCCAACACCAAGCCCATGGCTTAGTGTGGGTACTACTTGAGCTCTATAGTTTGATCATATATATATATATATGTATGGTAACAAATGGTAAATGAAAGTATCATAAAATCTTCCTGGTTCTTATGGGTTTTTCAAACTAAAAAAAATCGTAAATCTGCAGGTGTTATGAATAATGTAAATTTACAATATCATGGAGATTGATGGTATACATGTACACTAAGATGTCACGTGATTTCCTACCTCATGGCGAACACGGCTGAATCCTAGGACTGGAGTACTTACTGAGAGCTAAACTCAACCCTAGGTGGTAAGTGTCACACTGAGTGGGATGCGTTGTCTGGTCTAGTCACTATAGTAACGGGTCAGCATGCTTGTAACTTGTTCTGATCAACACAAAGTCGATAACTCTAGTTTTACTTGTTGGGATCTTTGTTTGCTACCTTCACCTGACTGATTTCCTGTACTGGGAATGGTATCTGTACCAGGAGCCAATCAAACCCGTGTTGGTCTGTCTACCCCTGGTCGGTGCCAGGGTGTGTACCCGTGGACCTTCTACCCCTGGTTGACTACAGCAATCCCCTCAGACTCAGCAGAACAACATGTAATAGCAAAGCGCTCGTCTCATACATCGGTCTCTATGCTCACATTGTTCATGTTGATAGGATTGTTAGATTTTGTATTGTTTTGCTTGTTCAATTGTTCACTGCCAGGATTTAAACTAACACCCTCCTCCATTTCCATGATATCTGAGCCGCTATAGGAGGTTAGCGATCCTTTCTTACCTCCTCGCGGGAAGTTCGGGCAACTTTGAACATGTACATAGTTCTGCTTTTCCTCATTGTCCGTCTCTCGGTGGTAGAAGTAGTTGAAGTTGGACACAATGACGGGTACTGGCAGGGCAATCGTAAGCACACCGGCAATGGCACATAGCGATCCCACTAATTTGCCCCAGACTCCAATGGGTCTCATGTCGCCATAGCCCACTGTAGTCATTGTCACTACGGCCCACCAAAATGCATCAGGGATGCTCTTGAAATGAGACTGTTCGGAATCAGCTTCAGCAAAGTACACAGCACTTGAGAACAATATCACTCCGATGAATAGGAAGAATATGAGAAGTCCCAGTTCTCGCATACTGGCTTTTAGTGTCTGTCCTAAGATTTGTAAACCCTTTGAGTGTCTGGATAACTTGAATATTCGAAATACTCGAACCAATCTGATCACCCTCAGGATGGCCAATGACATTGCTTGGTTGTTTGATTTGCCTTCATCAGCAATGACTGTACCAAGGGTGATGAAGTAGGGAATGATAGCCACAATGTCAATGAGGTTCATGATATTCTTGAAAAAAGCTACCTTTTCTGGACAGGAAGCAAACCGTATGAGCAACTCGGATGTGAACCATATGATACAGGCTGTCTCTATGATGAAAAATGGTTCATTGAATTTTGGTATGTCATCCTCCTCAATGGATTCAGTTCCATTTTGGGTTCCATTTACAACGCGGTAATGCTTGAACTCTGGTAGGGTTTCCAAGCAGAATATGACTATGGATAACAATATGACAGTGACTGAAAAGATGGCAATAAGGCGAGCTGGCATTGAACTCTCAGGATACTCAAAAAGAAGCCATACTCGCCGTTGGAAATCGTTATCTGGCATCGGCTTTTCCTCTTCCTTAATAAACCCTTCATCCTCTCTGTACTTATCAATTGCCTCCTCGCCCAATTCATAAAACTTAATTTCCTCCGAGAAGACATCTAGAGGCACGTTGACAGGCCTGCGTAACCGACCACCACTCTGGTAGTAGTAGAGAAGAGCGTCAAAGCTCGGTCGGTTTCTGTCAAAGAAATACTCATTCCGAAGGGGATCGTAATACCTATTTCTTTTTTGCGGGTCGCCTAGTAACGTTTCGGGGAACTGACTTAGTGTCTTCAACTGGGTCTCAAATCTGAGCCCACTAACGTTGATCACCACCCGTTCACAACACTCGTATTCGTTGCTGATGCCGACGCCCTGTCCATCCTCGGGGTTGGCGTTGTCCTCCTCCGTAAGCTTGGGAAAGGACCTGGAATTAGCAATATCGGGGCGTGTCAGCAGGCGTTGGTTCATATAGGGCGGTGGTGGCCCTCCATTGCCTTCCAATCCGACCAGAGCCGCCTCCATGCTGCACAGTTCCATGGGGGTAACACACGGGGGGATAGCCCCCCCTACTGCTCTACAGCGACCACTCGGCAAATTTTGGTTAATACACACTATACCAGAAACAATATGGCGGACAAAGGATTAAGTCTGTTGCCCGGATGAAGGTCTAAATGTCTGATGTCACAAGCGCGCTACCGTAAACTGATCATTTAGGTACCGCGCTGTCGTGGGCGGCACACAACCCCGGCTGTCCACATCACTTCTGCGGAAATTTGGATATGAAATAGGGATTGAGTAAAAAAAATTAAAATGGCAACAGCCTACTAGACATGCATGTTGACAACGTGACTAGGTAATAATGGGTGAAGTAGTAAAAGAGAGGGAAGGGTAAAGGTACATTAGGGGTAAAAAAATACCTGTAAACAAAGATCATTCTGAAAAGTGAGAACACAGTTTAAAGAGACATGGAAATGTAAACAGTACTTAGATGGGAAACGTACATCGCATCTTCTCCGGTAATGCCAGAGGGATGGCGATTTGAAAATGTCTGGGCTGCTTTCGGAGAGCGTGCTCTTACATTGACATTATATTACATTACACTGCATTGCAGGAATCGCCGGGGAAATTATCAGTGCAATGTACCGTGCATCCACATCTTCCATTCCACCAATGAGCGGGCTCGTATGGCTGCCGAATGCTCCAGTGGTAATGCAACTCGGCAGTTCCAAATAACACTATTTCTCTTTTTTTCACAAACACGCCATTTTGTTAAGGCTGTATATACACAATATCCCAGATCACTTTGATCCCCCGCATATCTGCTATACAATTCCGCGAGCCATTGCGGTTTTTCTACCCTCCGTGTAACGGAAGACTATCACCACCTTCTGCGGGCGAGGCACGGATCAACACTTCTACCTTGTTCCGTAGGGGACCAGCCCGGGCACGCGCACCTACCGGTCTAATTATAGAGGATGGCATCCGCTGGTTCCCAGCAGGCCAGCGCTGCCGACTCGCTTATCACACGAACACTGCACTAGCGCCTACCGAGAACCAGCGGCGGGTTGACACAACGCCATTGCTGGGTACATGGTAAAGCGGATGGGAGGCCCATGTGTCGAATCGTACGGAGTTGTGAGGGCTGTACATGTAACTACGCCGCGAATTAGGACGGCTTTTAACTGTACGCTTTTCATTAAAAAGCCCAGAGAACTCATCATCGTAGAATTGGAAAGATACGGCTAAAATATGACACAATATCTGCCTCCAAACCTCTTAGCTTTGTTCGCTCCGAGAGACCCCATTCCCTACTATCCGCCACTGGACAAGTTGCCCCATGAGAAGAAGCTCACACCGTATACTGGAGTGGCAGCATTCCTGAATGAATTTGAGGTAATATTTTCATTTGTTACATTCACAGAGAAAGGTTGTACGACTGTCGGATGTGTACGTCTGGGGCAAAGCCCGTGATGGTTTCCAAAAGCTGCATGGAAAGTTATCCAAAATGGCGGTCTCCGTCGGCGCTGTCTACTGCTGTACTGACACTGACAGTGACATACTTCCCGTTGTCGTAATCACCTCCCAAATATTACCTCAAGCTCCGAGGTTACAGTATTAATTAACTGTGTTCTTAATCGATGGTCACACGTTACAGTGTAGGTTAATTCTCATTATTTTGAGTTAAATCACGGTTCTCGGGTCGAAATAAATTATTTATTGGGACACTCAACATAATTTAATTCATTTGTATGCAAGGGCATGTGTCGATTGGATGGAAATAACCCAAGACGTCGCTAGACCATTGAAATTAAATGTAAACACGCAACATTAGTGCACCGATTTCACAGTATTAATTGTGTTCGGATTGCCAGTATCATGAGTATGCTACGTGGGAAACAGAAATTAACAGAGCTCCCGATTCTCGTTCCCTTCTGCTATAGACTAGTCTAGTGACAGTCATGGCTAACATGATGACAGAGTCATAGACTGATACTGATAGGATTCACCCAAAGAAACCACATCACACTAACCCAAACGAAATGTTTTATCCATCCAACGTTTCCACACTTCTACCTATTCACAAAAATGGTAGACATTTAGGATGGCTCGGTGGGAATTTACCCTGCAGTCAGCAGTGCCAGTGGTCGATTTTATAATCGTAAATACCACCTGTCTCAACGCCGCCTAAGCAAGCCGACTGGGTCTTGTATCAGAAATGGGGTTTGCTTGTATTTTCGTAACATTTTCACGCTTGTTTGTGTCTGGCTTGAGAGACTCCATTCTGACAGCAGTTCTCAGTCCAGAGAAACTCTGGTGCATATCCAATTATTGACGTTGCTTGATTTAATACAAATATTTCCAAACTTTTTTAAAGCTCCATATTATATATATACACATATTTTTAGGGGGGGTGACACTTCCCCTCCCCCACCCCCCTTCTCTTTGTTAAATATAGACACAATCCATTCGGAAGGAGAAGGAGGGTGTTATCCTAGGCTGTGACCTATAATATGGGCGCTAGTATGATGACCGGGGGAGGGGGATTATTTCTAACAACCGTGTGACATATGTTAATGATGTCCATCCTGAAATCCTCCCACCTTACCTTTCATTCGCATTCTCGGCTAAGGGGTCATCAACCAGGTTGTCGGGGACAAGGGCGAGTGATTCCTCCGTTTCGGGGAGAGGGGGTATGGGGCTACTGTTTATTGCCCAAGGGTCGAGTCGGTTTGCTGTGCTCGTGTTGCTCTCCTGAGTGCCCATGTCTGACGGCGTCGTCGTAGTCGTAGTCTCCCTGGCCCGCTGGTGACACACAAACTCATCGTTGTTGTGGTTGGCGTCGCGGGCTTGGCTTGGTGAATCCCTCTTGATCCTTTGGTCGCTCTCAGGCCCGGCTGTCCTGCCGTCCGCCAGCTTCTCAAACATAGCGCCGGCAGGGCCTGCGCTCAGCCATATCGACGGAGCGAGGGACGGCTGGTGTGCCTCCGTCGGTTCGCGCGCCACTGCCCCGCGCCCGGCTGGAGATGGAGATGGGAGTATTTTTGGGGCCGGGCTCGGCGGTATAAAGTTGGGGCTGCGCCGACTCTGCACCTCCGCACGTCGATAGCGCCCGGCTGTCTGTCTGTCGGGCTGTCTTGTCTCCCTGCACGCCGCCCCGCCTCCCCCCCCCCCCCCGCACTGCCGCATTATTATTATGATCATTATCATTGTTGTTGTGAGTATCATGATTATTGGCGGTATTATTGGTTTGTTGTTACTATTTTGTAATCAATTATTTTGAAATTATATATATATTACATTTTGAAATTATATATATATTACATTTTGAAATTATATATATATTACATTTTGAAATTATATATATATTACATTTTGAAATTATATATATTACATTTTGAAATTATATACAGGGTCCATAAGGGGCCTGAAAAGTATTTTCCCCATTTCAATGCCTTGAATTAAAACCTATTTTGGGTAATTAGTCTTGAAAATCCTTGAATTCCATTACATTGTCCCCACTGATCTAAATTAGTCTGAAATGACCATTCACCATTGTTGTTTCCTGCCCCTCCATTGAATTCCATGTCTTCACATGTGTACAGGCCCTGTATATATTCAATTTTCAATTTTCTCACAAGACACAACCCCATAAACCTCGGGGGGGCTAGTTACACATCCAGAATAATTAAGAAGGTATCGTTTCATGAAGATTATTGACTTTTCACAGAGGTTTTTTCTTTTAGTAACTAGATGTCCTGTGGTTCATATGCAACTCTAATCATTGCTTACTCGTTAGTTTACTGTCCTGGCCATAGATTATTGTTAATCTACCCCCCCAATAACTTGATGTCATGTGGTTCATATGCTACTCTAATCATTGCTTATTGCTTACTCGTTAGTTACTGTCCTAGCCAAATATCTTCATTGTTAATTCATACCCCCCCTGCTTTCCTTTTAAATTTTTTATTTAAAAAAAAACAAACCATCCTTATCGTATATATCTGACCCATTCTATTTATATTTAAGGAAGCTCAGCAAACCGGCCTGCCTTGCCGACCTCTTGCTTGGCGGGTGTACACAGATGACTTTGAGTGGGGGACTCGTGCACATTTAGCACATGTATAATATTATAATTCTGCTTCCCACCTCCTGGCGCTCTTCAAGGCGACATTCTCGCTGATTCGTCGAGCCATTTACCATAGTCCCAATAGCACCGGGAGAATGTGGCCGCGTTGTAATTTGTAGTGTGGGGAGGTTCCACCAGGTGGCGTCGTAGTACGAGGGTGTATGGGAGCATTTGATTTTGATTGCATCCATGGAGGTGCTGTGTGGGATTTCATACACGACTTGTGCTGTTAGTGCGGGGGGGGGGGGGGGGGGGGGGGGGGTCAGCCCAGAGCAGTGTATGCAAGTGATTGTAAATAGATGCCTTATGTGGTCCTTCTTTTCTTTCTGGCCGAATGTTAACGGGCATATGCACATTCTGTGATAGAAATAAGCAAAAACAAAAAATCACTTGTCCATAAGATAAGTCCAGGGTTGCAGGGTTTTAGCCACATGGTGGTTAAAACTACGTTTAGAACCGCTTTGGCTAAAACCTGCTTTAGCCACTTAAACTGGCTAAAATTAACAATATTCTCTGTGATGGAAATCACGAGAATAATTATTCAAAACTGCTTCTAATACAGTTTAGACATGTTATGTGCACCTTTTGATGTCGTGATATACCGCTTGCCTAACTCCAACTGAACAAACACTACATTGAAACTTACTACTACAACTTTACCAAATGAATACCGAAGATAACTTCTGCTTACATTCTAAATACCATGTAAATACTCACATTGATCTGACTGGTAATATTGATCTGGTTATATGACACTACTGTTAACATATTGCTATGGAACTTTTGGGTTACATTGTGTTATAATACTTACGCCTGTTATAATACTTACATGCTGCAAATTGTGTATTCAACAGTTATTTTATACCTTACTCTATACATTTTTGTGTAAATAACCCTGAATTGAAAAATGGATGTAAGACGAGTGCTTCGGCATTGACAAAAGACTTATTCAGCAGAATAAACATATTTACAAAATCTACATAAATAAATAAAGAAAATACGGGACAAGTAAAAATCACACCAGACTTGTCCTATTGACAAGTGATTTTGTGTGTGCTTATTTCTATCATTACATTAAATTTTAAATATGCCTTAAAAACTTCCCTGCCCCTCCCTAAAAAAGAGTTAACCACCAGTAAACAACTGACTAGATAGCTGTATCCATTTTGTTGGTTTCTCTTGAAGCTGCATAATTTGATGAAAACATATTAAACTATTGTCGCCACATAAAACTTGTAAAGGGGAATACCGAAGCAATTTAGTTGAACCTGTTACTGCAGAAGCCGATGGTGTCCACTATTAAAGTTGCATGTTTCGCACTTCAAATATGTCAAAAGTTAGCCATTTAAAATAAGTTACTTCAAACTAAGTAAGGTAGATAATGATCAACCTCAGAAAATGACAGAAACTCAAAACCATCTGACTGCAGCTTTAATTTGTTATAGTTTACTTATATTATCATCATCATCATCATCATCATCATCATCATCATCATCATGCTGTCGGTCGCAATGCGACAAAGACTGCTTTAATTACTTGACTGTGCGCTCTCCATTTAGCTCTCCTCTGTGAGAGTAATGTCCATGAGTCGGTCAGTTTACTTATATACTATTCACAAATCACAACACAGATAGCGTGGAACCAGGAATTTATCTAAAATTGTGGGTTTCGGTGTAGAATATTATCCAGCCTTGCTGTTCCTTCCTCCTGAAAAGTTATCATATACATGCATCATTTAAATAATATTTTGTCCCCTCTAGGACCCTAAAGACACACCACCACCAACGAGGGTAGAAACCAAAGATGAACGCAAAGAAAGAAAGGTAAGTTACCGTTGAATACAGTTAACCGTCTCTAATAGCAACGACAGTGGTTTCAAAATGAGCTGCTGCACTCTGCAAACATCACCTACATGCTTACCTGCGGTCGGTACCTTTTTCCGCAATAGACACTATGCTCCATACTGCTATGTGGGTTGCAGTTTCTTTCGCCGTGGTGCCAAAGGAACCACATCTGCAACTTCTACCTTTAAAATTCCAATTCCATCAATTCCTATCTCACAACTTTTTGAAAGCACTGAATACTAATTAGTTGTTTCAAGGTGATACTGTTAGCACCCAGGGTTAGCAAAATCTTGAAGATGCTTTGAACATGATGGTATCTCTTGAAAATACCATGAGACGGTCTTGAAAATTGACCAAATGCTGGGGGGGATGGAACTTGAATTTATTATTTTAGGGGGAGGAGAGGGGGCACATTTGATTGACAACAGTGCTTTGAATTGCTAGGTGTGTAGCTTATTAACTAATCTAAGACAATTGTTATGTATAATAAAGATATTAATTCCCTAGTTGCTTCTTTTGCTTGATAAAAATAGCACATAGAAACCGGGTGAAGTAAGACCATAAAAAGTGTATATAATCTTCTTTTTTGGGTGGCTTTTTTTCTGCCTTAAATGAATTTCTTACCTGAAAAGGCCTTAAATTTGGCTGCTGTATGAACCCTGGCACCTTTCTGTGAGAGTGTTCGAAGATGCACTGGCAACCTCACCTCAGTTGCTGGTGACATTTCCCCACTGCATTCTACTGATGCATACCGTCATCTGACCTACTTTCCTATTCCCCCCCCCCCCGTCCTGATATGACTTTAGATGTTGCTAGGACGTAAAACAACAATCATTCCTATTTTTTCCCCATTTAAAAAATATTTTGACCATTTGCATCTTTTTTCTCTCGAAACGGCATAATTTGTCTCTGCTCTGCACACTATTTGTTCTGGATTATTAGAAACCAAGTGTTGAGAATGTCACATTTTTTGTCAGGAAATGCATATTTTAAGAGAAAAATAGGGAGGCACTTACTAAGCGAGTGTTAGCCACTAAGCTGGGTAATTTCAACAAGTAGCACAGTATGATCATACCGTACATTAAAATTTGAACTGCAATCATTTGTTTCCTGTTTTCCTACTTTTTGAGGTGACTGCTCATTTGGCGCCCTCTATACACTATCTTGGTACATTTGCTCTTATGCAAAATTCCTATTTTGTGGGGGAAATACGCCTTTATCCCTATTTTTCAGACAAAGAAATCCATATTCTCCTATTTTTTTGACCCACTGTCTCACTTGACGCCCTGACTGTGGCCCAAAAATTGTAATCAGGGATGGGAAATTTCCACCTCCAAAAATCGTCACAATATGACGTAATTTCTCATCAAGTTTAATACTGTCAGATTTACTGGAATACAGATTTCTGCAGCTTTTTTGTTTTTATTGGAGACCATTGTCGTCCCTGTCAAGTTGATATGTTCATTTCATTTTGATTATTAGGGTAGGATTGAAATTGGGGAAAATCAAAGCAGTTTCCATGTAATTTCTGGTTTTGCTGTGAAATGTGCATTTTTAGACTAGCATTGGGAGAGGGAGGTTTCATGTGTGCGAATACCCGTGTAGTTCTGTTTGTTTGTGGTTTTACGTCCTAGCAACATCTAGAGTCATATCAGGACGGGGTGTAATTCTTCATTTTGGATGCAAAGTTAACAGCGAAGAAAACCTGGTTAAATTTCTCAGTCCGGTGAAAGCAACACAATTTTGAAACCAAAGCGCGCATCTAAATTTGATCTTCCATATCCAATTCATGTATTTGGTGCACCTATTAAGCATTTGTTGCTGCATAAACGAGCATAATAAGTCAATTTGGTAGAAATGTTACTACTGAAGAAGCATGTGGTGTCAAAACTGTGATGCCCATCCCAAAATTAGTTTTGATTGTCTTTATTCTTTAATTATCTCCAAAGTAAGGTCGATTATAACAATCAACATAACATATTTATCTCGAAAAATAGCAGAAGTTCTAAACCATCGGACGATGCAGCTTTAAGCCTGGTTCGAACTTTATAGAACATGTTAAATGTCCCTTAACCTACAGGACTCATTTAGTTTTATATTTTTATGGTCACACCGCGAATTAATGATGCACTATATTTTCAAAGGAGGAATGTTTAGCCAGGAATACGTAGAACCGATCTTTGATTTGATAAACCCCAAAAGAAACGCCCAACGGCACGCCCAGACACTCATTGGCGCAGGCAGATTGGTGCTATACTGGGGTTTAGTTCCTATCATATCCAACAGGGGGACTCGGTTGGGCCTTAGTACCACGTCCCCTCACCAGGTGGGATGTATGGTGCCTCCTGTAAGTCCTCTGTGTCCCGAACCCGCTGTTTTGGCATAGCATTGAGGAATCACACTTAATTTAATTTAGATTAGGTTAAATTAATACATTCAATAGAAACGCTTGTTGACTTTTAATGTTGTCTCCAGTCCGACATTTCTTTAAAGCTGCATAGTCCGATGAAAATATCAAGTGTTCTAAACTAAAACACATGCTAGATTTGATTTGACATATTCAATTTAGATAGTGGTTCGCTTATTCAGCATTTGTTGCCGCATAGAAGGGAATACTTACTGAGTCAATTTAATAGAACCTGTTACTGCTGACGCCTATAGTGTAAGGTTTTGACAAGCACGCCAAAATTAATTTGGTATGCTCTCACTTAAAATATCTTAGCTATTTCAAATGAAAGTTACTTCAAACTAAAGTAAAGTAGATTGTAATGATCAACCTAATGTATTTATCTAAAAACATAACAGAAACATAAAACCATTGGACTACGGAACTTTGATTAATTGCTCTCTGTAATCAATAATTTGTTGATATGAATGGCTCAGTATATTACTGCTCTGGGAAGTAAAGGGAGCTTGTTCGTGGAGAATAATAGCATTCTGAATTGATTGATTAATTAAAGCTGCATAGTCCGATGAAGCATAACATTTTCAAACCAAATCATTTATCTATATTTGATTCTACATATCTAACTTAGATACTTATACACTTAAGCATTTCTTGCCACATAGAAGGGAATACTGAGTCAATTTAATAGAGCCTCTTATTGCATAAGCCTACGGTGTGAATGTTTTGGTGTGCTTGCCAAAACTAATTTGACATGTTTGCACTTCAAATATCTCAAAAGGTCATTTCCAATAAGTTACTTCAAACTAAATTAAGGTATATTATAGCGACTAATTTAATATCTTTAAAAAGAAATGTCAGAACCATCGGACTATGCAACTTTAATTGATCACTGCCAATTCGTTGATTGATTGCTTTTCATGTTCAATATATCATTATCCGGCATTGAATGATATTTCCACTGTGTTCATACAGGGAACTTGATTGATTGCTTTTCGTATTCAATATATCCTTTTCCGACATTGAATTATTTTCTACGTTGTTTGTACACTGGGATGCTATTTTCCCGTGTTTCTTTACCGCCCCCGCCCCCCCCCCCCCCCTCCGCAGTCTGGGAGCATTTTAGATAATAGGTATGAGCAGTAATTTGCCGTTGGGATATTAATCTCGGCTTGATTTCTGCTTTTTTGTTGTTGCCTGAATCCACTATCATCCCCGATACAGGAAACTTGATTGAAAGTTAGTCATTTCCAATAAGTTACTTCAAACTAAATTAAGGTATATTATAGCGACTAATTTAATATCTTTATCTAAATAAAAATGTCAGAAATTAAAAATCATCGGACTATGCCACTTTAATTGATCACTGCCAATTCGTTGATTGATTGCTTTTCATGTTCAATATGATATTTCTACGGTATTTATGCAGGAAACGTTGGGTACAAAAACAAAGAAAAAAAGCGTGAAAACTTACGAGTCATTTTCTGTCAATTGGCTCCTTAGTTTCTTGTTGCAGTTTGCTCTGATTGCTCCAAAAGGTTTGTTTGGCACACGGAAAAATGTGAGAAGGTTGTCGAACTTCTTAGACATGGTGGCTTGTCATGACCTACGGGCGGTCCGGGCACTGAACGGGGTGAAGTCTGGTGACGCCGGCCTTCACCTGAATAAGTGGGAGAGATATGAGGGAGGGTTAACGAGGGGGAACGGCATGGAAAAGTGAAAAGAAAAGTTTTAAAAGTTTGTAGAAAAGTTGTTAAAAAATATATATATATATACAGTCTACTCGGTCAATAACGAATCTCTGTCAATAACGGCAAAAAGTGCTGGTCCAGTCACGACACCCCTTTAATTTAATAGCATTGCCTCTGTGTCTAACAGACAACTGTCTTATGCGGGCAACGAGCTGGTTTTTCACCTATTTGATCAATATTCTCTGTCAATAACAACGTGCTGTAGACGCGACCTCTCCTGTCGCCACCTCAAGTCTAAGTATAAAAGTATAAGTATGACAGAAAAACATTGGTTTCAACCCATTCCGTCAGTCAGTCTCTGCCTACAACGGATCTGTTTCTATAACAGCATCTTGCTCCAGTCCCATGGTTGCCCGTTATAGACAGAGTAGACTATATATAAGTTTTTTTTATAAGCTAAAAAGAGATAAATGTGAAAACGGAGATAAAAAAAAAAAGAGGATTTTCGGCGAGTGACATTGTCAAAACAAGCTAGCGATTCCTCGCATAATTTAAACTTAAATTATTTTATTTCATTTATTTGATGGGTCAGTGTGCTAATGTCATCTAAATAGAGCCTAAACCATTAACATTGAATTCTGGGCCGTCAAAGTTATCCGGCTTTTAATTTTTAATTTTTTTTTAAAACAACCCAAAACACTCTGCCGTCGCCCCAACAAAAACAATAAAACCCAAAAGCACACCAAGCAACAGAAACCAACAACAAAGCTGAAGGTGGATTGATTGTCCGTTTTGTTTGTGAATCTAATTATGAATATAATAAAACAAAACATCTTCTGTTCGAGGTAGTGTAATTATCCCGAACAAGGATTCCCGTCGGCCATTTTGAGATTTATTTTTAGTTCGATTGAGACCGCCCCCTGCCATCTGTTCCCCATGACACGTGTAGTTAATTAATTAACCAGTCCAACCATTGTGGCGTTATGTTTTGTGATTATTTCACATGGCAGTATATATATGAGCCTGTCTCAAAAGGTGCTAGCTATTCGTTTTTTTTTGTCCATAGTAACGATTGACACAAAACAGCACAGAAACGGTTACACTGAAAACACAAGGACATTTGCTTCAAATCAATATGTATTCTATTGGGATTATGAAACACCATGTAAAAACAAATCAGTTTATCCTGAGCAAATGCATAAGTAGATAGTGTGTTGATCGTTACTATGGACAAAGTTTTGTCCCATATTGCTTAGCACCTTTTGAGACAGTCTCATATACTAAAATGTCCCCTTTGAATATTCACGCGGATTATGCTGATATGAATGTGATTTTATTAATGGTACATTTACGCTTTGATTAGATCTGTATGCATTATATTATTTTGAAGTGGCTAATCCTGTTTATTTCCTGACAATATTTAGATTTCTGGGCGATATTAGGGCGCCATGGACTGTATGTGTGGGAATTGAGGTGTGCACTTTGACCTTTCGGTCCTGTCAGGTGTTGCTTTGTTAAGGTGGGCCTCGATAACATTTTGGATGAGTGGGATGTGAGGAATGACTCGTGTTTAAGATGTGTTGCTGACATTTGAATCTCGGACAGTGACGTCATTACTTACTGGCCACAACAGTGTAATGGACAACTGCTGCTTTCACACTCACCAAGCACAGGCGCCAGCCTAGCATTTACTTCTCATCAAGGATATCCTGACCAGCGTTAGAAATAAGAGCTTGTCCGCCTATTTGGGACTTGTAAGTGGAAAGTGGAAATTCAGACGGGCAAGTGAAAATCATACCAGACTCGTCCAGTGGACAAGTGAAAAATTTGGCTTATTTAATAAAAAAATTTTAATTAAAGAAAATTCTTGAAGATTTATACTGCCTGTCATGGATAAGTCTGAATAGAATTGTTTTCACCATTAGACAGTTTGTCGACAGAAAGCCCGAGCCTACACTTTTACCGACCCAATGGATTTTAACCTCCCACACCACATAGACATGGTATGAGAGCAACCGGCCTTTGATGACGTTGTAAGTTATACACAGCGGTGGAAATCCAAATTGACCTTCAGATTAGGAGTCAGACCTAGAAAAAGGTCAGACACTAACCACTCTGCCACAGAGAACACCACAAAATAGGGCAAGGACTGGTTACCTCAGTGTCAAGATAATCACTGTATATATGGGTCAGGATCACGAAAAGAGGCCAATTGGTGGTCAATGTCGGCGTCGAGCTTGGATATCGGCGTCGATCGGTATAATTATAATTTAGAATTGACATATGTGTTGGAAAGTCTTTAAATTTATCCTGAATATAAAGGTCGAGAAAGTACAACAACCTGAATTGTTTTTAGGATAATATAATATAAAACAAAGAAATGTACGAGTCTTTAAGAATTGCGACGCCGATATCTGTTAAAGTTGTCGGCATCGATGATTGGATGTCGGCGTCGATCAGGATAATTATGATTTAGCATTGACAGAGGTGCTGGAAAGTCTTTAAATTTATCCTGAATGTAAAGGTCGAGAAAATAAAACAACTTGATTTGTTTCTAGGATAATTTAATATGAAACAAAGAAATGCACTACACTTTTAAGAATTGCGATGCCAACATCTTCACTTGACCACCGATTGGCCCGTTTTCGTGAGGCTGACTCATATATATATAATCCAGATGGACAGGCGAAAATCACACCAGGCTTGTCCGGTAGACAACTATGACTGCTACTTGTAACTCCCATCATTTGCAATTTTATATGATTATTTTGGTTGTTGGAAGATTGGTTGTTGGAATTTTACGTCCTGGCAACATCTAAGGTCATATAAGGATGGGTACGGACTTGACAGTCCAACTCATGGCGACCTTATAGTGCTGCCCTACTGGGAAATCAGGCTGCTAGCACCATGACCCGATATCCCACTCAGTCACGTTATCTTGACACTGAGCTAACCAGTCCTTGTCCTATTTTATTCATGCCGAGCGCCAAGATAGAAAGCGACAAGTATGCCATTGGTGTGACTCAACCAGGGTTCGAACGTGTATGTTCGAATCCTACGATCTACCAAAAAGGGAGACGGACGCTCAACTCATTCGGCCCTCTCGCCTTGTCCCAATAGTCAATGGTTCATGGTGCTCATGTTATAGTAGTTACACTACAAAGTTGAATTCATTCAGATTTAAATCGGAGGCTAATCAAAACTGTCTGTAATTTTTGGTTTTGCTGTGAAAATGTACATTTTAGACTCGCATTGGCAGATGGATGTTTCATAGGTGTGCGAATAATGGTGTAATTCTTTTATTTTTAGATGCAAAGTTAAGTTAATTTCCAAGAATATCTGTGTAGGTCTGGGTAAAGCTGCTTAGTTCATTGAACACCTGAAACCTTCTAATACAACACTTTCATATATTTGATACTCATATTCAACTTCAGTATTGGTGCGCTTATTAAGCATTTGTTGCCACATAGAAGCGAGTCCTAAGTCACGTTAATAGAACCGATTACTGCTGAAACCTATGGTGCCAACTTCAGTATTGGTGAGCTTATTAAGCATTTGTTGCCACATAGAAGCGAGTCCTAAGTCACGTTAATAGAACCGGTTACTGCTGAAACCTATGGTGCCAACTTCGGTATTGGTGCGCTTATTAAGCATTTGTTGCCACATAGAAGCGAGTCCTAAGTCACGTTAATAGAACCGATTACTGCTGAAACCTATGGTGCCAACTTCAGTATTGGTGAGCTTATTAAGCATTTGTTGCCACATAGAAGCGAGTCCTAAGTCACGTTAATAGAACCGGTTACTGCTGAAACCTATGGTGCCAACTTCAGTATTGGTGAGCTTATTAAGCATTTGTTGCCACATAGAAGCGAGTCCTAAGTCACGTTAATAGAACCGATTACTGCTGAAACCTATGGTGCCAACTTCAGTATTGGTGAGCTTATTAAGCATTTGTTGCCACATAGAAGCGAGTCCTAAGTCACGTTAATAGAACCGATTACTGCTGAAACCTATGGTGTCAACTTCAGTATTGGTGAGCTTATTAAGCATTTGTTGCCACATAGAAGCGAGTCCTAAGTCACGTTAATAGAACCGGTTACTGCTGAAACCTATGGTGCCATAATTTTGTTGTGCACGCCAACAATTAATTTTGATTGTTTTCTATTCAAATATATCCAAAGTCATGAAAGCTACTGCAAACTTAATCAACGGTAAGGTTGATTATAGCCATTGGCCTAATATAGTGCACACAATCAAAACCATCAGACTCAAACTTTAGAATAATGAAGACACCTCATCAAGTTTGTGGCACGCCGAATGCTAAATATAATATTCCTTTCCTAACACAACACATCATATGCATTGTGCCAGTGTTGCAATTGAAAGCCAAATTGGGCAGCTTTGTATGAGAAAATAATGACGTTCACAAAGTTCCATCAGTGCGTGCATATTTGTGGAAGGCGGTGTCTTTTCAGAATTGTTCATGAGCTGCGTTTGTGCCACTCTCACGGACAGTGTATTTAAACCTTCCAAATTACCAGAAATATTTATGAGCTAAGTAGTGTGAAGAGCTATAATTAGACGCCTGGCATGGCGCCATCATCCCGGCTCCTCTTCTCCTGCTGTGAAGTGGCTTTCTCATGGATGGTGGCTGAAGGATTTGTTTCTTTGTTGGACTTTTACATCCTGGCAACGTCTAAGGTCATCCAGGACGGGTACCGACTTGTGGCAGTGCACACTCATGGTGACAATATAGTGCTGCCCCAGTGGTAGACCAGGCTGTGACCTGTTACCCACTCAGTAACATTATCGTAGTACTGAGCTGACCAGTTCTTGCCCTATCCTAGTTAGGCTGAGCGCCGGGATTGCTGTCGACAAGTATAAATTTAGTAAGTCGTTGGTTTCACTCAACCAGAAATCAACCCCCCCCTCCCCCCCCAACCTTCTGCACGGGATGCCTGTGCTCTCCCGATTCGGCCACCACGTCCGGACATACTTGGCAGCGAACTAAGTGGTTATACAGTCATTGTCATCAGCTATTATTGTAGCGAGGTGCACTCTACTCCCCAGGTGAAATGCCATGTGTAGGTTGATTGCAACAGGGGACCTGGGTAGACTAATGGCTGTGATGCTAGTCCCAGAATAGCAGAAGTATGGGTTCGAACCCCACTCTGGGGATAATACTTTCTTCTTTTTTCAACCCCCCCCTCCCATCTTCCCCACTATTCCCAGTCTGTTGTTATTCACCATTAGAATAATGGTAATACCTGTCCTGATATGACCTTAGATGTTGCCAGGACGTAAAACTCCAACAACCAACCACCCGCAGTGCCCTGAAGAAGAACCATGTTTGTAATCGATGCAGCCCGTCGATCAATCATGCTCATGGTTATGGCGCTGATCATTGACCGATTGCGCTTGTGGCCACTTTATTAATGTCCCTACCGGCTTGTAGGGTTGTGCCTGGCCTGCCCTCTAGCGGGACGCAATCTTTGTGGAGTGTGACTCTCATCAGGATGCGTCTCCAAGCAACTAACTTTGCTGTGGTCTCTTCACCGCGCAACTCTGCATTCGTACCAATGTTGTCCTGATATAATAGATGTCCTGTTATCGGAGGGGCGTTTTAAATGGGACAAAATTCAGTTTGTACCTTGAGAAGGAGCGATGGTTCTTGGGACAGGGAATGGTTCGCTGGTGAGAGTGGTTGTTGAAGACAAGTAGTGTTGTACTAGTAATTCTCTTGATGGTTTTGGGTTAGTAACGCAGGGCCTTGCTATGCTTGCCGGTGGGGGGAGGCGTGCCATATACATGTAGGTGTTTGGACTGTGTTGGGATAGGACACCCTTACAGGGCTACATAGCAAGTACTTTCATTCCCTGACCTCTGTATGTGTGGCAAATACTGGCAGTCTCCTGGCCTCTTGGTGTTTGGCAAGTACTTGCCATCTCCTGGTCTCTTGGTACTTTCCCTCTCCTAGCCGAGATGGGATGACTGAATGAGTTGAGCGCCCATCTCCCATTTTGCTAGATCGTACGATTTGAACACACCGGTTCAAAACCTGGTGGAGTCAAACCAATGACTTGTCGCTTATACTTGTCGCTTCCTAGTCAGGCACTCGGCATTATTAGGATGGGATAATGTGACTGAGTGAGATATCAGGTCATGGTGCCGGTGGCCTGAATTCCCAGTGGGGCAGCACAATAAAGTCGCCATGAGTGCGCACTGTCACAATTTGGTACCCGTTCTGATATGACCTTAGGTCACCTATTGTGTTGACTGGTCCCGAGCCTGCTCTCTGCAGGTAGTGGCGACCCCTGGTGATGATAGTGGCATGAGCTAGCAGCACGGTGCTGCCTCTGGTTTGTACTATGACCTCCGTGACCTTTGCCCATGTAGTCGTTCTTGTTAGATCCACTCTGACCCCACTTGACCCTAGCTGGCCCTGCCCGTCTCCTGGGGAGCTCATGTTGAACTAATGAGTGGTTAGCACTTTCCTGTCTGCACACCCACCACCACGTGAGGGTCTCTCTCTCTTCGGGTGCCATCTCTTAGCTGGTTCCGTCGTTTATAAAGAACCAGATGGGATGGCCAAATGAGTTGAGCGTCTGTCTCCTGTTTTGGGAGGTCGGGAGATCCGACCCGATGGTTTGACCCCTGGTTGAGTGAAACCAATGACATAGAAATTGATACTTGTTTTCCAGCCGGGCACCTATTAGGATAGGGCAAAGACTGGTTAGCTCAGTGTCATGATAATGTGACTGGGTGGGATATCGGGTCATGGTGCTGGTGGTTTGGTCTCCCGGTGGGGCAGCACTATAAAGTCGCCATGAATGCGCACTGTCACAAGTCGGTACCCATCCTGATATGACCATATATGTTGCCGGGAAGTAAAACTACCAACCAACCATTGCGTGACTTAGGGGGGTCAACCAACCAACCAACCATCTGAGGGTGTGTCTTTTCGGCACCCATCTCTTAGTCTTAGATGGTTACATCGTTTATAAGGAATTCACAGTGCACTGTTCAGTGAGCTGTTTCTAATGTGCTTATTTAGAAGGCTTCTCTTAGATGGTTACATCGTTTAATAGGAATTCACAGTGCACTGTTCAGTGAGCTGTTTCTAATGTGCTTATTTAGAAGGCTTCTCTTAGATGGTTACATCGTTTAATAGGAATTCACAGTGCACTGTTCAGTGAGCTGTTTCTAACGTGCTTATTTAGAAGGCTTCTCTTAGATGGTTACATCGTTTATGAGGAATTCACAGTGCACTGTTCAGTGAGCTGTTTCTAATGTGCTTATTTAGAAGGCTTCTCTCAGATGGTTACATCGTTTAATAGGAATTCACAGTGCACTGTTCAGTGAGCTGTTTCTAACATGCTTATTTAGAAGGCTTCTCTTCGGTGGTTACATCGTTTATAAGGAATTCACAGTGCACTGTTCAGTGAGCTGTTTCTAATGTGCTTATTTAGAAGGCTTCTCTTAGATGGTTACATCGTTTAATAGGAATTCACAGTGCACTGTTCAGTGAGCTGTTTCTAACGTGCTTATTTAGAAGGCTTCTCTTAGATGGTTACATCGTTTATAAGGAATTCACAGTGCACTGTTCAGTGAGCTGTTTCTAACGTGCTTATTTAGAAGGCTTCTCTTAGATGGTTACATCGTTTAATAGGAATTCACAGTGCACTGTTCAGTGAGCTGTTTCGAATGTGCTTATTTAGAAGGCTTCTCTTCGGTGGTTACATCGTTTATAAGGTATTCACAGTGCACTGTTCAGTGAGCTGTTTCGAATGTGCTTATTTAGAAGGCTTCTCTTAGATGGTTACATCGTTTATAAGGAATTCACAGTGCACTGTTCAGTGAGCTGTTTCTAATGTGCTTATTTAGAAGGCTCCTCTTAGATGGTT
Source organism: Branchipolynoe longqiensis (assembly GCA_030323885.1). NCBI lineage: Eukaryota > Metazoa > Annelida > Polychaeta > Phyllodocida > Polynoidae > Branchipolynoe > Branchipolynoe longqiensis. Next base: position 93,359,508 of record CM059193.1, read on the forward strand.
ACATCGTTTATAAGGAATTCACAGTGCACTGTTCAGTGAGCTGTTTCTAACGTGCTTATTTAGAAGGCTTCTCTTAGATGGTTACATCGTTTAATAGGAATTCACAGTGCACTGTTCAGTGAGCTGTTTCTAATGTGCTTATTTAGAAGGCTTCTCTCAGATGGTTACATCGTTTATAAGGAATTCACAGTGCACTGTTCAGTGAGCTGTTTCTAATGTGCTTATTTAGAAGGCTTCTCTTAGATGGTTACATCGTTTATAAGGAATTTGCAGTGCATTGCTTAATGAACTAATGTGTTTATTTAGGATGCTTCTCTGAGATGGTTACCTCACATTTGTAGTATACGGTCTGTAACGTGTCTATTTAAGCTGCCTCTTTTAGATGGTTATCTCATTTATATATTTTTTTAAATTTAAATTTCAGTAGAACACTTAGCAAACCATTTCCAAATGGCCGATTTGGGAGGCTTCCCATGAGAGAGTGAGATCTTATTTATTATGAATTACTGTACTGTGCTAAGCAAGCCTATAAATGGATATCTTATTTATAATGAATTTGTACTGCGCCTCTTAGTGACCTATCCACATGGCAGGGCTAGGTGTTTGTGCACCTCAGGTTTGCGCTGCTGGCAGCTGTCCACAAGGCTGCTGGCTACAAAACACCGGGTTCGTGGGAAGCACTCTCAAGTCCAGTCCTTCTCATTGTTATGGTGCTCTCACATTATGACGCATCGCGCAAACGTACGTCAGCGTATGTGATTTTTTGTTGTTGCCGCTACGTTGTTGTGCATTAGGCGCTCGTTGTATGTCAATGTTTGTTGAGATATGGCGTCGCACATCAGGGGGTCGGCAAAGTTTTGTGCATGCACAAAACTTTCAACGTTCAACAATGTGTCGATTTTACATCCGCCATACGTTATGTATGCGTTAGACTAAGTTAGTCAAACGTTGTTCACTACGTTGACCTACTTTAAAGGCAGTGGGAATGTACAGTCCGCGTACTGACAAAGTGTGTCTAATGTACGTTTAGCATTTCTCCAGCGTGTCTTGATGTATATAACGTATGATGCGTAGTTCTGGCCATTGAATAACATTCACTGGCATTCTGTGAATGTACCATGAGCGTACATCGATCAGTTTTCGCCGGGATGTATGTTAGCCATACGGTATGTATACGTTCAACTTTGCCCCCACCCGCCGAAAAGTTTGATGCTTCACGACATAAAAAAATAAGAGTGATTTTACGCATTGGAGGCGAGATGTGTCGTAATGTGACAGGGCCATTAGCTTTCTACTCGCGGAGTGCACACCTAATTCAGGTCCACAGACCCTTGTCAGATATCCTCGTGGCCAGTTGTATTTCGCAATTCACAATAAAGGTATTTAGCGAACATTAATACTGCAGTTAAGACGTGAATCTTCACGCTAAGTGGGATCAATGAAAGGCTACAGATGCAACTGCAGTTTATGTATTCAGTAATATGGCAATAAATGAAATAACGGGATAATTATAGACCAGATATGCTCTACTATAACTGTTGGTGTAACTTATATTACAGTTTATGTATATATATATACTGTATGGGGGGGGGGGGCTTAAGTTTTCGGGACATTACTAGGCAGCCGCTACCCGCACTGGTTAAACATAAATAGTGTCCTAATTTAGCGTCCCACTCCACCCTGTCCACCGCCTGTGACATTATTCTTGGGTTGCACAGTGGTGTGTGTGTGTGTGTGTGTGTGTGTGTGTTGGGGGAAGCTGGTGTGTTGACAGCATTCTCTCCATTTGGTATGAATAAAACCTTTTTTTTTGGTTTAAATCAACTTAAGCTAACAACGGCAGGCCTCGAAACGGGCCCCGTTGTACTAAATAATCGCCTTGCGAGAAAGTTGCTGTCTATATATATCCCTATGCAAATCTTGTGTACACCCTCAGGTAATTCATGATGTGTAATTTCCCCGCTTGGAGAAGTTGTGGGGGTGGGTTCTCACATTGCTGCTGCTTTTAATTATTTTATTTAAAGTTCCATAGTCTGATGGTCTTGAGTTTCTGTCTTTTTTTTAATGGTAAATATATTACATTGATCATTATTATCTACTTTAATTTAGTTTGAAGTAACTTTTATTTAAATGGTACAGTTTTGAGTTATTTGATGTGCAAACGGGTCAAATTAGTTTTTGGCAAGCTTGGCAAAACTGACACCATAGACTTCTGCAGCAACAGGTTCTATTAACATTTTAATTGACTTGGAATTCCCTTCTATGCATAAACAAATGCATAATAATATGCATCATTATGTAAGTTCGATATATAGAATAGAATCTAGATAATTGTTTTGGTTTTGAAGAATTTATGTTTCATTGGAATATGCAGCTTTAATTAAATTAAATAAATTGTATTTATTAATTTATTAATTAAGGCGTTCGGAGAGGCCGCCGCCACCCTAGTTGACAGAGCCCTAAAATAGCAGCCGACGCTGAGTAGCACCGGGTCCCTCTGTGGCGCTCCGAGCTGCCGGCAATCAGCGCTGACCTTTAGAGATGCGGGCACAGCGTCCCGTCGCCCTGACTTCCCCCGCCGCCACCAGGCGGCGTCCGCACCAGATCTTAGAGCAGGCCCGAGCACCTGGGGCCTTCCTTGGCTGTGTGTGTGTTTGTGTATTGTCTGTGCTGCTCGGTGTCACGGGGGTCCGAATAATTAGGGACATGGCGTTAACAGTAGTGCAGATATGGCTGTTCAGTTGTCGCCTTTCTGTTGTGTCCACTGGGAGTGGTGGGTTTGTTTGTTGTTTTACGTCCTAGCAACATCTAAGGTCATATCAGAATGGGTACCGACTTGTGACAGTGCGCACTCATGGCGACTTCATAGTGCTGTCCCACTGGGAAACCAGGCCACCGGCACCATGACCTGTTATCCCACTCAGTCACATTATCCTGACACTGAGCACACCAGTCCTTGCCCTGTCCTAATAATGCCGAGCGCCAGGCTAGGAATCAACAAGTATCAATTTTTATGTCATTGGTTTGACTCGACCAGGGTTTGAACCCACGATCTACCAGCAATGGAGACGGATGCTCTAACTCATTCGGCCATCCCGTCTGGTCGGGGAGTGGTGGGAGAGGAGGGAGTTGATGGTTGGTTGTTGGAGTTTTATGTCCCGGAAACATCTATGGTCATATCAGGACAGGTAACGTCTTGTGACAGTGTGCACACATGGCAACTTTTATAATGCCGTCCTACTGAGAGACACAGGCCGGCAACACCATGACCTGATATCCCACTCAGTCACATTATCCTGACACTGAGCCAACCAGTTCTTGCCCTATCCTAATAATGCCGAGTGCCTGGCTAGGAAGCAACAAGTATCAATTCTTAAGTGATTGGTTTGACTCGACCAGGGTTCAAACCCATGGGTTCGGATCCCCCGATCTCCCAAAACAGGAGACAGGCGCTCAATTCCTGACTGCCATACCGCCTGGTCCTCTAACTTGGAGGACAAGGGGTCTGAATAATTAGGGACATGGCGTTAACGGTAGTGCACCGTTCTGTTGTGTCCACTGACAAGTGGTGACTGAAAGAGTAGAGGGTGAGGTTGTGTTGTTGGTTGTTTGAGTTATGTCCTGGCTACATCTAAGGTCATATGCACATGTACCAACTTGTGACAGTACACACTCAAGGCGACTTTATAGCGCTGTCCCACTAGGAAATTGGCCGTCAACATCTGACCCCATATCCCACTGTCACATTATCCTGACACTGAACTAAACCGTCCTTTTCCTATCCTATTAATACCGAGCGCCTGGCTAGGAAGTGACAAGTACCAATTTCATTGGTTTGACTCAGCTGGGAATCAAACTCCTGATCTCCCGCATGGGAGCTTTGTGCTCTACCCGTTCGGCCATCACATCCTGTCAAACTTGGAGGAAGTGGGGCTGGAATAATTAGGGACTGTGTGTATGTGAGGTCATGTGCGGGTATAGCTTTTCAGTTCTCGCCGTTGAGGTTCTGACATTTTGAGATAAATATATTACGTCGATAATTATAATGACTATGTAAAGGGGCTGTCACATTACGGCGTATGGCGGGAGCGTATTGAAAACCTACGTACGCCATCGGGTGCCACTTTCGGGTGTGTTTGAGCGTATGAAGAGCGTATGCGTAGCGTATGGGAGCGTATGGGAGCGTGCTGTGACATTTTTTGACAGTATGGGCCATACGCCCTCATAGGTCGCGTTTTTTTTAGCATGCACAAACAAATTTGGACGGACGGATTTATGAAAGCGTATGGCGGCGTATGCATCATAGGCTTCACATACGCCGGCGTGTTGCGGCACTGGCGGCGTATGCGTAGCGTATGCGGCGTATGGCGACGTATATGACGTAAGCCGCTACGCCGCCATACGCTCCCGCCATACGCCGTAATGTGACAGCGCCTTTAGTTCGAAGCAACTTATTTTGAATGGCTAACTTTGCAGATATTTGAAATGCAAACATGCAAAATTAATGTTGGCATACATGTCACACCTGACCCCCATAAGCTTCAACAATAAGTAACAGCCTTTAATAAATTGACTCGGTATTATTTGTTTCTAGGCCGCAATAAATACTTAATAATTGCGCCCATATGTAATGTAGGAAAGCGTGGTGAGTGACTTTTGTGTTTATTGGGTTTTTTTAAATAAAATAAATAAAACATTTATATAGCACCCGGTCCAGCAAGCCGTTCTCAGGCGCTTTACATAACAAACAAATATACAGGAAAATAAATTTCCCCTAGTTAAAAGCAGATTTAAAACAAATGTGTCTTAAGACCTTTTTTAAAAGCACCAACAGATTTGACCAATTGATAGGTTAATAAAAAGGAAGGAAAAAGTTGGGATCGCCGAATGAATTGAGCGCCCGCCTTTTGTTTTTGTAGGTCATGGAATTTGAAACCGTGGGTTTGAACACTGGTCGAGTCAATGCAATGGCTTAAAAAATTATACTTGTCACTACCTTGCATGGCATTACTCCGATAGGGCACGGCATTACTCCGATAGGGCATGGCATTACTCCGATAGGGCAAGGCATTACTCCGATAGGGCATGGCATTACTCCGATAGGGCACGGCATTACTCCGATAGGGAATGGCATTACTCTGATAGGGCAAGGCATTACTCCGATAGGGCACGGCATTACTCCGATAGGGCATGGCATTACTCTGATAGGGCAAGGCATTACTCCGATAGGGCAAGGCATTATTCCGATAGGGCAAGGAGCTGTGGAATGAGAGAGACCAATTTCCGCGATTGTGCTCGGGGTTACTTAACCTCACTGCATCCCATTCACCGCTGGCTTACTTTGAAGTAAGGCAAGCCGATCACAGAGAGACCTGTTCAAACTGAGTTCATGACCATTTTTTGTTGTTGGTCAAAATGTTATTGATGTGATTGTGTTCGGTGTTGTCTGTGGTGCCCTGATTGTCTATGGGTTGAGGTCAATGTCGACAAAAAGGAATTAGAGTAGCGAACCAAGAGCAGAACTGCGGTAACAAGTCTGGTGCCCCCGCCCCTTGTAATACACACAGATATACTGCAATGCCATATGATTTTAAAATTGATACATGTTGCTTCCTAGCCAGGCGCTCGGCTTTATTAGACTAGGGCACAAACTGGTTGGCTCAGTGTCAGGATAATATGACTGAGTGCGATATCAGGTCACGGTAATGGTGGCCTGATCTTCCAGTTGGGCAGAACTATAAAGTTGCCAGGAGTGCGCACTGTCACAAGTCGGTGCCTGTCCTGATATGACCTTAGATGTTGCCAGGACGGCAACGAACCAACTGCAACGCCAAGTCCTACACTATACGGCATCTAAGACTGCAACACCGGGATGTTTACTCTAGGCCCTTCAGTGTGTAGGCCCTAATGCCACAGCACCATCAGCATATACTAATACATGGTGCAGATGCCGCAGCACCATCAGCGTATACTACGTGGTTCAAATGCTCAGCACAATCAGCATATACCAATATAGACCCGGCTTCTGGGAATTTTCCGATATTCCCTGACAATGCTAAGCCGATGGCAGAATATCTTCTTTTCCGCTTCTTTTTTTTTGCGGAAACCATTTTCATCCCTGATTTAGATTTAATCCAACTTAGATACTGATGCACTTATTAAGTATTTGTTTCTTCATAGAAAGGAATATGAGTAAATTTGATAGAACCTGTTACAGGTGAATCCTATTGGGTCAAAGCTTTGACAAGCATGCCTACATTTTGCATGTTTACACTTTTCAAATAGTCATTTTAAAGCAATATTGTTTGAAACTAAAATACAGTGTATATAGATCATCCTGAAATATTTATCTCAGAAATGATAGCAGCTCAAAACCATCAAGTTATGCAATATTAATGTGGCGGAACTCTCAGCTTTGTATTCAACAATGAAAACACCGAATTCACTTGGATATATGATAATTAGAACTTGGTTGTCATGGAGAGTGTTGTTACACCCTGGAAATGTTACATCCTGTTGTTTTCTTGTGCGCTACAATTTTTTTCTTCAAATTTAATTAATTACAAAAAATTGTTTTGAATTTTGAAGCTGGTTTTTGTGATGCAAATCGCACTCAGTGTGCTGCGGTCACTGCCAAGTACCCATGCAGTGTTTGACGTTAACCGCCATCAAGACCCCGTCATCGACAACATGCATGGCTTGATGCGGTGGCCGAATCAGTAGAGCGCAGGCTTCCCACGCGGAATGTCGGGAATTTGAAATCCAGTCGCGTTAAATCAATGACGTACACAATTTATCCTTGTCGCTACCTAGCCTGGCGCTCGACATTAATAGGATAGAACACACTTGTTAGCTCAGTATCAGGATAATGTGACTGAGTGGGATATCAGGTCATGGCCTCCCAGTGGGACAGCACTATAACATCGCCGTGAGTGTGCACTGTCACTAGTCGATATCTGTTCTGATATGACTGTAGATGTTGTCAGGACGTAAAACTCCAACGCCAACCAACTCTAACCCCCCTTCCACCCCACCCCCTCCCCCACACTCACAAGCGATGACAATTATCAGGTATACCTAGCAGTTTTCATGTGCTTTTGCAATTCGTTTTGTTTAAAAGTATGTATATATATTTTGGTACCTGTCTTGATATGACCATAAATGTTGCTAGGATGTAAAACCTAACAAACAACACACATACGGGCTAAGCTGTGGGTTGTTTTGATGTTTGTGTCATCTGTCATCAGAAATTTGTCTGTTTGACATTATATTTTCTATTTCACTGACATTCATCTGGTGTCACGTGGTTACATAAAATAAGCGAGCCTTATAATGAGGAGCTTCAACTAGCTTGACCGCCTGCTGTCACTGTTGGTTTACAACGAAGCAACGCTTGATTAAAGCTGCATAGTCTGATGAAAGAATCAAATTCTCGAACCGAAAACACTTACCCAGATTTGGTCCTACATTAGATATGGGCGTAATTATTAAGTATTTATTGCTAGAAGAGAATAATACTAAGTCAATTTATTAAAAGCTGTTACATATTAAAAAAAAATAACACCTTTTAATAAATTGACCTATTGTTGAAGCTTGTGTTTTGACGTATTCCAAAATTAATTTGTCATGTTTACATTTCAAATGGCTCCACAAAGTTAACCATTAAAAATCGGTAACTTCAAACTGTTATACAGGTAAACTATAATTATCAACCTATTATATTTATCTCAAAATATGTGAGAAAATCAAAACCACGGCTAGACCGAACGTAGAATGAAATCAGGCACGATTGAAGTCTGGACCCAGACTATACCCGTCCTGATATGACCTTAGATGTTGCTAGGACGTAAAACACCAACCTAGGCTAGGCTAGGCTAGGCAAGGCAAGGTATGGTATGGCATGGCAAGGCTAGACCCTGGTGCCCACATATAGTTAGTCTTATTCCCGCCCCCCTCTTGTTTTGTATACAAATATTCCAGGTTCGACCGTTGACTTATTTAAATAGCTAATGGCGAATATGATGAATTCTAAAATCACGGAGCTAAGAGTGCACATGCATGGAAGCAGGACGTGTTATGCGGACACAGGTGGAAATGGGGAATGAATATAGGCGCATGAGCAGGATTCCATATGTTCGTTGACTGCGGTTTTTCAAATTGATATGTGTGTGGTAAATTGAATCGCTCCATGTAGTCACCAGAGCAACATCTGAACACAAAATCGCATACCGCTTCCATCTATATTAGGGATGAAACGATCTTCTGGTTTTTGGAGTTTTCCGCCATTTTTGATATTCACCAATTAACGTTCCCAAAATGTCAATATATTTAACGGCAGTCAGTTGGTCCAAATCAAGGTCTTATATATAACCTAACTGTTGCTAGAACACAGAACCCAAACAATTTGGTATGGGCGATAATACAGTCACAACCTGACTTTCGGCGTATATTCTTTTTGCGATTCCCTGACTGCTAATCCTGGACATTCACAGTTGGTTCTGCTGGAACCCTCTAGGTGGTGCCAGTCTTGGCCTGATTTCCGCGTTTTTTGCCGGATACCACTTTCATCCCTGGTACATGGAATTTTAGTCTAGTATTACCTATATTTTCTCATCGTTAGTACGGTCCGTCTTATGTCAAAGAGCAGATTAACTTGCTGTGTCGTGGTGTACCAGCCCCCCCCCCCCCCATACACACACACCCTACCGTGTAAGCTGTAGCTGGGACATTGGGACCGACGTGCTAGGACACAACCTCAATCCTTCCTCAGGGACAAACCAGATGAGATGGCCAAATGAGTTGAGCGTCTGTCACCCATTGTGGTAGATCGTGTGATTCAAACCCTGGTCGAGTCAAACCAATGACTTAAGAATTAATACTTGTTGCTTCCTAGCCAGGCGCTCGGAATTATTAGGATAGGGCAATGACTGGTTAGCTCAGTGTGAATATCAGGTCATGGTGCTGACGGCCTGGTCTCCCAGTAGGGCAGCACTGTAAAGTCGCCATGAGTGTGCAGTCACAAGTTGGTACCTGTCCTGATATGACCTTAAATGTTGCCACAACGTAAAAATCCAAGAAACAACCAACCATCAACCAACCAGCCAATACAATTTCTCTAAGCTTAGCCATTTAAAGTAAAAGTTACATCAAACGTAAGGTAGATTATAACATCAATCTAATATATTTATCTCAGTAAAATGGAAGAAACTCAATACCATCGGACTATGCAACTTTAAATAGGGACACAGCCTAAATGGTTTTAAAAGACTAATTGTTAATTGCAAAGTATTTGGTTGTCACTAGCTGTGGATCCGGTGACAGTCCCACATTGCCGTGAGTCGTGATGGCTGCGTCATGGTGGTGCTCACAAACCAGTTGTTCTGTCAGATCTGGTGACAGTCCCACATTGCCGTGAGGCGTAATGGCTGCATCATGTTGGTGCTCACAAACCAGTTGTTATGTCAGATCCGGTGACAGTCCCACATTGCCGTGAGGCGTAATGGCTGCATCATTGTGGTGCTCACAAACCAGTTGTTCTGTCAGATCTGGTGACAGTCCCACATTGCCGTGAGGCGTAATGGCTGCATCATGTTGGTGCTCACAAACCAGTTGTTATGTCAGATCCGGTGACAGTCCCACATTACTGTGAGGCGTAATGGCTGCATCATGGTGGTGCTCACAAACCAGTTGTTCTGTCAGATCTGGTGACAGTCCCACATTGCCGTGAGGCGTAATGGCTGCATCATTGTGGTGCTCACAAACCAGTTGTTATGTCAGATCTGGTGACAGTCCCACATTACTGTGAGGCGTGATGGCTGCATCATGGTGGTGCTCACAAACCAGTTGTTATGTCAGATCCGGTGACAGTCCCACATTGCCGTGAGGCGTAATGGCTGCATCATTGTGGTGCTCACAAACCAGTTGTTATGTCAGATCCGGTGACAGTCCCACATTGCTGTGAGGCGTAATGGCTGTATCATGGTGATGCTCACAAACCAGTTGTTCTGTCAGATCTGGTGACAGTCCCACATTGCCGTGAGGCGTAATAGCTGCGTCATGGTGGTGCTCACAAACCAGTTGTTCTGTCAGATCTGGTGACAGTCCCACATTGCCGTGAGGCGTAATGGCTGCATCATTGTGGTGCTCACAAACCAGTTGTTATGTCAGATCCGGTGACAGTCCCACATTGCCGTGAGGCGTAATGGCTGCGTCATGGTGGTGCTCACAAACCAGTTGTTATGTCAGATCCGGTGACAGTCCCACATTGCTGTGAGGCGTAATGGCTGCGTCATGGTGGTGCTCACAAACCAGTTGTTCTGTCAGATCTGGTGACAGTCCCACATTGCCGTGAGGCGTGATGGCTGCATCATGTTGGTGCTCACAAACCAGTTGTTATGTCAGATCTGGTGACAGTCCCACATTACTGTGAGGCGTGATGGCTGCGTCATGGTGGTGCTCACAAACCAGTTGTTATGTCAGATCCGGTGACAGTCCCACTTTGCCGTGAGGCGTGATGGCTGCGTCATGGTGGTGCTCACAAACCAGTTGTTCTGTCAGATCTGGTGACAGTCCCACATTGCCGTGAGGCGTAATGGCTGCATCATGGTGGTGCTCACAAACCAGTTGTTATGTCAGATCCGGTGACAGTTCCACATTGCTGTGAGGCGTCATGGTGGTGCTCACAAACCAGTTGTTCTGTCAGTCTGTCTTGTAATTTAAGCTGCATAGTCTGACGAAACACCAAATTTTCAAAATCAAAACAATTGTTTAGATTTGATTCTACATCCTTCCCTTGAAGAAGATTTGAAGATTTATACTGCCTATCATGGATAAGTCTTGAGTTTTTACAATTAGACAGTTTGTCGATAGAAAGCTCGAGCCTACACTTTTACAGAGCAAAGGGATTTTTAACCTCTCACACCACATAGACATGGTATGAGAGCAACTGGCCTTTGATGACACTGTAAGTTATACGCAGCGGTGGAAATCCAAATGGGCAGAGGTGGGGGCACAGGGAATCAAACCACTGACCTTCAGATTGGCAGTCCTACCTAGAAAAAAGTCAGACACTCTAACCACTCCGCCACAGAGAACACCACTAATGGCACTATACAGATACACTTCTTATGGATTTCTTGCCATATAGAAGGGAATACTGAGCCAATTTAATAGAACCTGTTACTGCTGAAGTCGCCGGTGTCAGAGTTTTGACGTGGTTGTCAAAACTAATTTGACATATTTACACTTCAAATATTTCAAAAGTTAGCCATTTAAAATACAGTTAATTCAAACTAAACAAAGGTAAATCATAACGATCAATTCAATATATTTATCTCAGAAAAATGACAGAAACTCAAAACCATCGAACTATGCAACTTGAATGAATTCGCTGTGTGCTAAAATTGGCACCCTGTTTCTTTTCAGAGGAGAGAGCGTGCTGAACAGGTGGCCTACAAACTGGAGCAAGACCTCGCCCTGTGTAAGTATAGGCCCTTATTTATCTACTCTGACCCGCCCAGCGCCACCCGGCCGAGTCAAATCAAGCGCTTAACAAACTGCTACTTGTTGCTACCTAGCCTGGTCTCACAGTGGGGCAGCACTATAAGGTCACCATCAGTGCACAGTCTCAGGTCAATACCTGTTCTGATGTGACCTTAGATGTTGCCAGGACATAAAACCCCAACACACCAAGACCAACTACTCTATCCCTCCCCACTCACATATGATGGCAATTAAGATTTTGTTTTGTTTGTTTGTTGATTTACATCCTAGCAACATCTAAGGTCATATCAGGACGGGTACCGACTTGTGACAGTGTGCACTCATGGTGACTTTATTATAGTGATGTCCCAATGGGAAACCAGGCCACCGGCACCATGACCTGGTATCCCACTCAGTCACATTATCCTGACACTGAGCACACCAGTCCTTGCCCTATACTAATAATGCTGAGCGCCTGGCTGAGCACACCAGTCCTTGCCCTATACTAATAATGCTGAGCGCCTGGCTAGGAAGCGACAAGTATCAATTTGTATGTCATTGGGTTGACTCGACCAGGGTTCGAACCCACGATCTACCAGCACGGGAGACGGACGCTCTAACTCATTCGGCCATCCCGTCTGGTGGCAATTAAGAAGTATATATCCAATTGTTTTCACATGGGTTTGCAGTTGATTTTGTAGCTGAATCGGTAGAGCACAAGCTGCCCTTTCGGATGGTCGGGAGTTCGAATCCTGACAGTGAAGCCAGTGATTTAGAAAAGTGATGCTTATCACTACCTAGCTCGGCAACCATTACGATTTCTGCGGAATCATTACGATTTTCTGCCTTTCATTATGCCATTGAGCCGGTATTCTGAAATATTACGGAAAACCCATGACCTTGGATATTGCTCAGACGTAAAACTCCAACAACTAACCAACAGAGTGTGTTGCACAGCAAGCTGCTGCGACTCACAACATTTTTCCCCACTGAAATCAGAGTGCGGGTTGGTGATGGAAATCGTCCATGTAAACTACAGTAAAACCTCTCTAAATCGACTGACCTTGGGACTGACTTTAAGTGGTCCATTTAGGGAGGTGGTGGGTTTAGGGAGTTACAATATGGTTACAATGGTATTATTGGGGCCCAAATAAAGCAATCAATATAGGGGAGTGGTCGATCTGTGGAGGTGGTCGGTTAGGGAGGTTTAACTGTGTATATACATTTATAATATATATGTGTGTGTAATATATATATATGTGTGTGTGTGTATAATATATACACATATGAGACTGTCTCAAAAGGTGCTAAGCAATATGGGACAAAACTTTGTCCATTGTAATGATCAACATACTATCTGTTTATGCATTTGCTCAGGATAAACTGATCTGTTTTTTACATGGCGTTTCATAATTCCAATAGAATACATATTGCTTTGAAGCAAATGTCCTTGTGTTTTCAGTGTAACCGTTTCTGTGCTGTTTTGTGTCAATCGTTACAATGGACAAAAAAGAGAAGAGTTATCACCTTTTGAGACAGGCTCATTATATACATATGCAAGTGCCTAAATGCTTATTTACGTGCCGTTGAGGGTGTTTTACAAAAACACACACAGAAACAGAAACTTGAGGACTAGAGCAGGCCTCAAACCCACACTTCTGCCATCCTGACGTAAAACAACAAACAAACAATGCTGCCGTTGCTGGCTGGCATGTCTATTAATAGAAGTCGCACCGACTGTCTGGCATCATATCGGGTGGGCGAACTGTTAGTAAAGTGGTGCCATGTGATAAGGGGTGCAGTGTTGCTACTCTCACCCAGCCTCCGGGGCAGATTGTGTCAGGTGAATTCTGATAACATGTTTTATGCTTTTAGATTCTAAGGAACAGTGTCAGGGACTGCCTTCTGAACGCCTTCCCCGCCCTCCCACCCCCACAATCCCAGCCCTTTCCTTGTGGATGTGGGGGTTGGGGGTGGGGGTAGCTTAGTTATTTATAGTTCATAATCCGATGATTTTGAGTTGTTGCCTTATGTTCTATTTAAATATATTATGTTGACCATTTTTATACTTTTGTTTGATTTAAAGTAACTTTTAATTTAAAAGGTTAACTCTGTGGAAGTGAAAATATGCAAATTAATGACATGCCTGACATTCTTTGTTTACGCATTTTTTAGCACTGTAGTACAGGACCACGCAACTTCCTAGCAACATTTAAGCTTATATCAGGACAGCTACCGACTTGTGACAGCGCACACTCATGGTGACTTTATAGTGCTGCCCCACTGGGAGACCAGGTCACCAGCACCATGACCTGATATCCCACTCAGTCACATTACCACAACACTGAGCCAACAAGTCCTAGCCCTATCCTAACAATGCTGAGCGCCTGGCTAGGAAGCGACAAGTATCAATTTTTAAGTCCTTATTGGTTTGACTCGACCAGGGTTTGAATCCCATGATCTACCAAAACGGAAGACGGACGCTCAACTCATTCGGCCATCCCGTCCGGTTTTTAAAAACTGTGATGCTGGTCTGTTTGTGAGTAGGTCGTTGGTGGGTGTTTGAGTAGCACCATATGGTCCTCCCACACATCATATGTCTATAATGAGTGTGGGTGGGTGTGGTCGGGGGGAGGGGCTGCTGACCTGCATGTGCATTGTATACCTTGTTCACTATGCGATGTATGGCGAGTGACTGCCCCGGGTGTGCTGGGATGATGATATTATGTACATTATATCGATATCTGTATATTATTTAGATAGTGTATAGATTATATATTATATAGATATAACATATCTGCATGTAATCTATTTAGATATTATATAGATTATAACGATGCCGGTATCTTATATACAAGCTATATATATATTTTTTAAATAGATCTATATTATATCGGTAAAGCTAAAAAAAACAAAAAAAACTTTGAAGAGAATGGCAAGTGACGGTGGCGCCAAGAGTCCCGCACCAAATCGTATGGTATTATTATAGAGCAGATAATAAATAATAAAAACATGCAGTGCCGCTAATTTATATATATATAATTCTTATATTAGACATAATCTGTTTAGATATTATATAGATTATATCGATATCAGTATATTATATACAAGCTATATCAATTACTTAGATATAGATCTATATACTATCTATATTTATCCTACATATGTTATATATACTATATAATCTCTATTTAGATATTATATATCTTATATCGATGTCTATATTATATACAAGCTATGTAAATTATATATAATCTATATCTATCCTTGTAATATCTCTCCTACATATGTTTTATATACTATATGATCTCTATTTAGATATTATATAGCCTACATCGATATCTGTATATTATATTATATATAATTTATTTAGAACTTTCTGTACTCCCTTGTATACCGCCCAGATTTGGTGGAACTATAGAATGTATAGCATTAGAAAACTGAATGTAGCATATAATGACATTATGAGGTTATTACTCTGCCTACCTAGGTATCACAGTGCTAGTCAGCTGTTTGCCAATATTGATGTGTCAGCCTTCCAGGCTGTTATCAGGAATCTAATATTCAAATTTATTACTAGTCAGAAAATGTTATAATACAGGGACTTGTAAAAATAGAAGAGAGTGATCTCGGATTTACATCTGCCATATGGAGGCATTGGTACAAACTACTGTATGTAGACCAACATTTTGATATAGTATGGTAGTATTCATACTATTACTTATATCCTATTCACGTTAATTTTCATATCTACCTACTATGGACCAAATTATGTAACTACCATAGTCCTGAGGCTGAAATAAAGAATTGAATTGAATAGTATATAGATTATATATTATCTCGATAACTGTATATTATCTCGATATCTGTATAACTGGTTTGCTCAGTGTCAGGATAATGTGACTGCATGGGATATCAGGTCATGGTGCGGGCAGCCTGGTCTCCCAGTGTGGCAGCACTATAAAGTCGCGATGAGTGCGCACTGTCCCAAGCCGGTAGTTGTCCTGATGACCATAGATGTTGCTAGGACGTCAAACAACAACAAACAAACAACAATATGTGTATATTATATACAAGCTATGGAGTAGTTCTAGTGCGTGCTTGCTGTTTGCTTAGTGTATGAGGCAGGGCATTGATCCCCTCATCCCCAGTGTGGTGGTGACAGTTGATGCATATGCCACATCCCGGCATGCACTGCGTGGTGCATACATGTACCATGGTAACTGGGCGTGATGGCCGCCCTATGTTGAATGACAATTTGTTGAAAACCATGTCTGCCTGTCAGTGCTTTATGTTTCTGCAACAATAGCGGTAGGTTATGATGTCACTGAAATAATGTGTATTCCTGGTTGCTAATGTGTTTGTATATTACGGAGGGATGAATGATCTCTGCCATTCGCAGATTGATTAGTCCAAATCCCGTTCTTATATAACCTTAGATATTGCTAGAGCATGAAACCCAAACAAGAAAATTAGGTATGGACGATAGATAATACAGTCACAACAAGAGGTGTTGACTTCCGGCATTTTTCAGTGCGAATCATATGGTGGGCGGGGGAATCTGCGTTTTCGCGGAAATTCACTGTCGACACCAAGGTTTCCGCGGTTTTTTTTGTTGGTTACCACTTTCATACCTGATTACGTCACGATATTGGAAGTATATATAGCATGCAGGTGTGGTCCACTACTCCCTCCACCACTCTCCATACCCACCCTCCAACAGACAATATCAACCAATTAATCATGTTCCCAATTCAACACAATGTGGGGGGAAGGGACCTGGTGAAGTGTGCCTTGATAATTTCCCATTCTTATAGCCACAGCCAAAACGTGTGCATTTCCGCAGTAATCCTTCATGGGTTGTGTGGTGGGATTCGCATGCAACCTCTGTAGTTTGTGGCAGGCTTAGCGTGAAAGCTGAGTAGTGTGTGCCTGGCTTGATGTGAAAGCTGAGTAGTGTGTGCCTGGCTTGACGTGAAAGCTGAGTAGTGTGTGGCCAGCTTGGCGTGAAAGGCATGTACTGTGCAGCCGGCTTGACCTGAAAGTTGTGTAGTGTGCAGCTGGCTTGACCTGAAAGCTGTTGAGTGTGCAGCTGGCTTAACATGGAAGCTGTGTACTCTGCGGCCAGCTTGACCTGAAAGCTGTGTAGTATGTGGCCAGCTTGTCGTGAAAACCATGTACTGTGCGGCCAGCTTAACGTGAAAGCTGTGTACTGTGCGGCCAGCTTGACGTGAAAGCTGTGTAGTGTGCGGCCAGCTTGCCATGAAAGCTGTGTACTGTGCGGCCAGCTTAATGTGAAAGCTATGACTGTGCGGCCAGCTTAACATGAAAGCTGTGTGCTGTGTACTGTGTGGCCAGCTTAACATGAAAATTGTGTACTGTGCGGCCGGCTTGATGTGAAAGCTGTGTACAGTACGGTCGGCTTGATATGAAAATTGTATAGTGTGTGGCTGGCTTGACGTGAAAGCTGTGTACTGTACGGCCGGCTTGACGTGAAAGCTGTGTACTGTATGGCTGGCTTGATGTGAAAGTTGTATAGTATGCAGCTGGCTTGACATGAAAGCTGTGTACTGTATGGCCGCCTTGACGTGAAAGCTGTGTACTGTACGGCCGGCTTGACGTGAAAGTTGTGTAGTGTGCGGCTGGCTTGGTGCGCGTGAGTGAAGCACCGCCTGATAGGGGTTGCCGGGAGGTGCCTGCCTGGGTTGGGTCAGGGGGTGATGGAAGGTGAAGGAGGGTTGAGTAAAGTACATCTGGTGCTGTGTACTGAGCATAGTATGTAGGTTACATAGGTATGTTTTACTGCGGCCCGGTGTGGTGGTTTCAGCGTGTTCCCGTGCTCAGAGGTGTCCCGTTGCTTCTGCGCATGCGCGGATTTCGCATCAACTCGGGTCACCTGAGCCACTTATTGGCGCATGCGCACATCCTACAAACTCGGGTCGAATAATCGAATACGCTTCTCCGTTTAAAGTATTTTATGATGGCCCAGTTTACCTATATTTCCATTTAATTAATCTAAGTTATTCTTTTTTTGCACATGGCACGTGTATTTGTCGACTCCACTCGCCGTGTTCTATTTGAATTTCTGACGACTCGGATGACCCGAGTCGCCCGGGTAGTGTTAATCGATTACGGCCATCCTTATTAGATGCTGACGCATGCGCAGAAGCGAGGGACACCTCTGAGCACGGGAACACGCTGAAACCACCACACCGGACCTCCGCCTCCTCGTGGTGGGTGAGGAAGGGAGAGGAAGGGACAGTAGAGGAGGGGGTCGGGGAGAGGCGAGGGGGCGCCACTGGTCCCGGTATAGCCAATTCATCACCCAGCAGGCAGCATCCCGACTCGCCGGCATTTGGCCAGAGCATTCCCAATGTTAGCCGGGTGAGGATGAACTCAGATGAAGCTGGTGTTTGGTAGGTAGGGCATGCACAGGAACAAAAGAAACACTCTGTCTAGAGCGGGGCTCGAACCCCACACTTCCGCCATTCCGAACCGAGTATCCCAACCATTGTGCTATCCTGGCTCCTTGATCCAGGGACACTATCCTACCCTAATCTACTCTACCATCATCTGTCACAATCCACAAGTACCCATCCTGATATGACATTAGATGTTGCTAGGATGTAAGCCCCAACAAACATGTGTGATGACGTACATAGGATGGTGCGATTCCGATACTTTCTAAAGTAGAAGCCCCCCCCCAATGTGAGTATGTGACCTTTGATGCCTGGTGGACTGAACCCGGCTGGTAATGTGGATCACTGCAGGTTCTCATGTGTGAAAAACTGAGAATAATTGTATGGGATATGCGGAAGGTCAAGAGTTTTAATCCAGGCCGAGTCAAATCAATGACATACAAAGTTGATACCTGTCACTTCCTAGCCAGGCATTAATAGGATAGGGCAAGGACTGGTCAGCTCAGTGTCAGGACAATGGGACTGATTGGGATATCGGGTCATGGTGTGGGCGGCTTGGGCTCCCAGCACGATAAAGTTGCCATGAGTGTGCACTGACCTTAGATGTTGCCAGGGTGTAAAACATCAACAAGCAACAAGCAACAAACTTATCAAAGCCCCCACCCCCGGCTGGTTTCCGGACTGAATTAAAGTCGCCGGCTATACCTCACCCAGATAGAAACGAATCCAGCATCAAAAGCTCTCCAAACATACCTTTGCTTAGTTTGTTCAGTTCATGCCACTGAACATGTGGGAGGAGAGTTGAGGTCTGTGATGTATGAATGACATCATAGGTGGGATTCCCTCATCACATGACCTGGAGGGATTCCCCACACACAGGGGAAGCCATGGCAACCACCAAGATGGCAGCCACATAAAGCTCTCTATTAATCTACATGATTTAATCAATTATTCACACAAAAAGTAGCTGGTTATGATAAAAAAAACATTTGAACTTTATATTTATCATTTTAGATTGCAACTTCTATAATTAAAAAAAGGTCTCTATATGGTTGTCTAAAAGTGTCAGTGCTGCTGGACTAAATAAAACACAACAGAAGCAACCAATCTCAGGACTCTTCCCCCCCCCCCCCCCCCCCCCCCCGCCCCCCCCCACACACACACACTTACACTTATGTAGTTGCATAAACTGAAAACCAGCAAATGTATGCTTGGAGAGCATTTGTCGGAGTACGGGTAGTGTCTCAGCGACCTATATCTGGTCCCTTTAACCGACGAGTCCAAGGGTCCCGATGCAATAGCTGAGTAACGCCGTGCTTCAGCAATGCTGGTAGCCATCTTGGTTTGGGGCTGCTTTACTAAGCGCATAGAGCAAGGCCAAACAGCGAACCTTTTTGTTAGGTGTAGTTGATAAGTCAGTGCATTGCAACATGATGCGCTAGGCGCAGTGAGTGGCCCAATCGGTAGAGTGCAGGTTTCCTGTGTGGAAGGTCGGGAGTTTGAATAACGCCCGAGTCAAACCAATGACTTACAAAATTGATACTTGTCGCTACCAAGCTTGGTGCTCAGCATTAATAGGATAGAGCAAGGACTGGTTAGCTCAGTGTCAGGTTAATGGGACTAATTGGGATATCAGATCATAGTGCTGGGGGACTGGTCTCCAAGTGGGGCAGCACTATAGTCACCATGAGTGTACATTGTCACAAGTCGGTACCCGTCCTGATATTACCTTTGATGTTGGCAGACAGACAGACAGACAGACAGAACTTTCCAAGGGATGTCAGTAATACATTGCTTCTGTGTCAGGCTGTTTCAATGTAATGGCCACCCATATAGTGAATTCGGGATGTAATTTGGGGCTAATGACCGATCCCACACTCGAGCCATCTTGATTCGAAAACGAGGTTTAATTGCACAACTGATCCTAGCAGAGCCCTAGCGTTGTCATGGTTTTCTGGTGTGTGCCTGATGAATGCCACAGCCTACAAAGTAGCGAAGGTGTTACACAAGCAAGGATTCACACAAACAAAGATTCATGATGTGGATGGTGAAAATTAGACATCACTTCTGCACCGAAGGTTTGGTGGGCACTCATGCAATCGCAGATCTCTCCGCACTGTGTGAGGGAAAGTTTGCCTATAATTAGTTGCGCTGGTGGGTGTCTACGCACCTCCAGTGCATTTAATGCAATCGCATTTAATGCAATCGCAGATCTCTCAGCACGGACATCGACTGCATTTTACCAGACAGGATGGCTGAATGAGTTGAGCGTCCGTCTCCCGTTTTGGTAGATCGTGGGATTCGAAACCTGGTCGAGTCAAACCAATGACTCTAAAATTGATATTTGTCACTTCCTAGCTCGGCATTATTTGGATAGGTCATGGACTGGTTGGCTCATGGTCAGGATAATGTGACTGCGGTCATGGTGCTTGTGGCCTCGTCTCTCACTGGGGCAGCACTATAAAGTGACCATGAGAGCACAGTCACAAGTCGGTACCTGTTCTGATATGACCTTAAATGTTGCCAGGATGTAAAGCTCCAACAACCAACCGATGTTTCACGCAATCGACAGTGGCATGTCCCGCAAGTGAGATCAGTTGTTGGAATGTGGGAACTTTTATTTAAATTGATAGCCTAATTTGATAAGAATATAATTATAGTAATTTTAACTGCCATTAATTAACATTGACCTATTTTACAATGGGTGGGGTTTCATGGGTTGAGGCATGACGAAACGGTAGTCAACTTGGGGGCTTAGAGCTCGTTCTCTTGTTAAGTGTCTATAAATGTGTGTGCTATGCATGTAATGTATGTATCATATGTGGTTTATGATGATATTAATAATATACTGTTATACTAGTTTCAAGCAGGGATGAAAGATCTCCGCGATTCCGCGGATTTCCGGGATTTTTCAATCCCACAGCACCATCAGCCTATACTACTGATATGTGGTGCTGACGCCGCAGCACTATCAGCATACACTACTAATATTAATATATGCTCCAAGCATCGCAGCACTATCAGCGTACACTACTAATACATGCTTCAAACGGTGCAGCACTTTCAGTGTATACCAATATATATGAAACCTGACTTCCGGGAATTTTCCGTGATTCCCTGACAATGCTAAGCCTATGGGAGAATATCAGCATTTCCGCTTTTTTTCCCTGGAGAGCACTTTCATCCCTGAGTTTGAACCCAGGTACAAATCGATACTTGCTGCTAACCAGCCTGGCACTCTGCATTACTAGGATAGGGAAAGGAGCAGTAAAATGAGGAAAGCCAATTGTCTGCAATTGAAATTTATCCTGCTTAGTCAACTAATGTACAAAATAAAGTAATGTGATTTACTATTATTATAATAATTATAGTAATAATAATAATTTGATTTATTGTTACTAGTAATAGTAATGGTGATGATTGCATAAACAACAGGGTCAGTACAGGGCCTGGAAAGTCTTGAAAAGTTAAGTCGAACTTCATTTTCCTATCTCAAGGCCTTGAAAAGCCTTCAATTTAACCTATTTTGGGTAATTAGTCTTGAAAACCTTGAATTCCATTAAACTGTCATTACTGATCTAAATTAGTCTGAAATCGCCATTCTGAATGGTGATTTCGCACTAAATCCAACTAAAGGAGTCTTGAATTCCTTCTTTAAAAAAAAAAAAAACAGCCTTGAATTCCACCCATATCTTCACATGTGTATGGAGCCTGTAATGGTAATGAATAATACTAATAATAGTGACGGTGATAATAGCACTAAACAATTTAATACAATAAACAATCAAACAATCAAAGAAAATAAAGATGGTGTTTACAAACAGCCCGTGCACCGGACATGGTGGCCAAATCTGTAGAGCACAGGTGCCGAGTTCAATTTCTCGTCGAGTCAAACCAATGACTTACAAAATTGAAACTTGTCGCTTCCTAGTTAGGTGCTTAGCATTATTAGGATAGAGCAAGGACAGGTTGCTCGGTGTCAGGATAATATTATTATGTCATGGTGTTGGTGACCTGGTCTCCCAGTGAGTCACAGTCAGTACCTGTCCTGATATGACCTTAGATGTTGCCAGAATGCAAAACTCCAACAACAAACCAATCAACCTTTCAAAAACAGCTTGAAAAGACTTAAAATAGCCTTACGAGGACTGGTTGGCTCGGTGTCAGGATAATGTGACTGAGTGGGATATTATTATTATTATGTCATGGTGCTGGTGATCTGGTCTCCCAGTGGGGCACCAGTCAGTACCTGTCCTGATATGACCTTAGATGTTGCCAGGCTGCAAAACTCCAACAACAAACCAATCAACCCATCAAAAACAGCCTTGAAAAGCTTTAAAATAGCCTGTAACCATCAAACAAAATAAAGATGGTGTTTACAAACTGCCCGTGAGTGCTCCTCCCCTCCCACAGTGCGCCTTATACCCCTGTCACACTACGACGTAACGAGCCAACGTGAGCCTAACGTGATCATTTTTCGTCATTACGTTGCCGTACGTTGGGTTACGTTATGATGACGTCATAATGACGTTAGAGTGACGTCGAGCTACGTCGTGTTACGTCGGCGCGCGTCGAGGTTTTGAACCTGTTCAAAACTTTCGACGTGACGCCGTCACGTCGGGATGACGTGACAATGACGTTAGGTAGACGTTCCGCGATCGTTATAGCAGCGTAAATGACGTTAGAGTCACGTTATGTCACGTCAGACCGACGGCCCGGGTGGGAGCAACGTGTGGGCCGCGTTTTGCACGTTACGGTCACGTTACGGTCACGTTACGGTCACGGTTATGGTCACATTACGGTCACGTTACGGTTATGGTCACGTTACGGTCACGTTATGGTCACGTTACGGTCACGTCAACTACGCGGCATTCACGTCCACAATTTGCATATTACGCCGATAACTTCGACGTGATATCATTATTTTCACGTTGTGGTTACGCTGACGTAGTCACGTCGTAGTGTGACAGGGCCATTACGTACGAGGCTGGTGACCCGTTCCTGCTGTGTTTACTGTGTGCACGGCCCTATAACCGACCTGTGCCTCTCCATGGCGGCCTACATGGTACATGATTCAGCGCCCAAAGCAGTCAGCGCTCTGAAACGCGCCCCCTCATCCCGGCCGGTGCGGGTGGGTGGGTGTGGGGTGCAGCGGGGGTGTGGGTGGGTGTAATGATGTGGTTGTTGGATAAGGGCAACTGGCCAGGTGCAAATTGTATGGTGAAATAAGCCTTGTTTGTTGGGGTTTTGCGTCCTGGGAACATTTTAGGTTATATCAGGATGGGTCCACACTTATGGCAATTTTTAGATAAAAGATTCACCCTGTACTGATAGTACAGGGGTGAAAACCAACCCATTAGAAAAGCTGGGGACATTAATTGAGTGAATAATGTCTTAATTGAAGAAGCAAAATATATTCTTTGTATATGTTCTTATATTTACCCGCTACCTTTGAGTTGAAAAATATAATAAAACATCTAGTTTAATAAGATTTAAAAGTGAAATCGGTGGCGTTCTATGGCCGCCATCTTATCTTTTTGCATTCTCTCCCATTTCACCAACTCTGTGCCGATATAAGTACCCATTTGACACTGGAGCCAGGCATTCTACTTCCTGTTCCATACTAAAGCTATTTTCGCCCGTATTTATGCTACGTTGTCGTTCACCCGTGTACTGCAAGTACATGGTGAATCATTTATCTAGGCAATTTTAAGTTGGTCCTGGCAACATCTAAGGTCATATCAGGACAGGTACCGACTTGTGTCAGTGCACTCATAATGACTTTATAGTGCTGCCCCACTGGGAAATCAGGTCGCCGGCACCATGTCCCCATATCCCACTCAGTCACATTATCCTGACACTGAGCTAACCAGTCCTTGTCCTATCCTATACATGCCAAACCCTAGTCTGGGAAGCGAAAAGTATAAATTTGATAAGTCATTGGTTTGACTCGACGGAGAAGTGAATTCCTGACCATCCGCCCGCGACGCCCGCGCTCTACCGATTAGACCACCGCGCCCGGTCCTGTTTGTTGTAGGTAGCGACCACCAATTGTGTATGTCATTGGTTTGACTCGACTGGGAATTGAACTTTCGATCTTCCGCACTGCGCTCTGGTGATTCGGCCACACATCTTAATATATATTTGTGATATTCTCATCCAAACTATATAGACCAAAATATGATCACTGTGTCTTTAAGCGGAGCAGAGTGAATAATGCAATTATTGAGCCCGACTGGGAGGAGGCGAGCCTCTCCTGGGTGACGAAATACTGTACTGAGCAGGGGGGGGGGGGGTGCTCGTGAAAGATGTTCATTGATTTATGCCCGGTAAAATCTAAGGTCATATCGGAACGGGTACCGACGTGTGACAGTGCACACTCATGGCGACTTTATAGTCCTGCCCGACTGGCAAATCAGGCCACTGACACCATGACCCAATATCCCACTCAGTCACATTATCCTGATATTCTAACATGTCCATATGCTATCCTATTAACGCTGATATGACCCGAGATGTTGCCAGGATGTAAAACTCCAACCGACCAACTAAGCAAAGAATTTAGTTCTGTTGGTCAGAGGCAGAGTATCAGTGCGACTGGACGTGGACCTACAATTGAATTTGAACTTTAAATGGCTACTTGTCGGGTGGCTCCTATGTGTGTATTGACAATGGCTACTGATTGGTCAGTTTGTGGGTGTGTGGGTGTGGGAGGGTGTCAAAACTAGTCCACGCATTCACTGCTGAGCTAAGTTTTTGTAGTCGCGTCAATTCCATGGATGAGAATCACTGGCATTTTTATCTGCCACCCGTCAGTGGCGTCACTTTAGAAGTTGCAAAGATTTTCCAATTTTTTTTCGTCAGGCCATTCTTATCTATAAATTCGTTACTGCACGCGTTAGTGTTTAGCCAAATGTATTTATGGATACATCTGTGTGTATATATACGTAATAATAATAATAATAATAATAATAATAATAATAATGGCAACTGAGACACAACTCCTGATTATAATTAAATGCGCCATTGTGAGAAATTGCCTTGTCAGCACTCTCATGACTTGTCGTCATGACTTGCCCAGGCCCGCGCTCTCTCTTCCCCCCCCCCCCCCCCCCCCCCCCACACACACACACTGGCCATAATGCTTACAAACCACCAGACGGGATGGCCGCTTTGGTAGATCGTGGGATTCGAACCCTGGTCGAGTCAAACCAATGACCTAAAAATTGTTTATGTGTCGCTTCCTAGCCAGGCGCTCGGCATTATTAGGATAGGGAAAGGATTGGTTGGCTCAGTTTCAGGATAATGTGACTGAGTGGGATATCAGATCATGGTGCTGACAGCCTGATTTACCCAGTTGGGCAGCACTATAAAGTTGCCATGAGGGTACACAGTGACAAGTCGGTACCCATCCTGATATGACCTTAGATGCTGCCAGGACGTAAAGCTTCAAAAACCAACCAACTGCTTCCAAATCGCCGCCTTCTGGTCTGTGTGAGACGCTGGGCACCGACCTGGGTCCGGGAGACTAGTAAACCGCACCCTCATCCCCACCCCCGTGTAGCTGTTAGTACGCCGGGTCCGACCGCCGCGGCCCCGGGGCCTCGTCTAAAGGGCCTGACACACCGTGACATATAGCCGTAGCGTATGCCAACGTATGTGATTTTCGACCAACACGTCATCATATGTTACGTATATGTTGGGCATACATCGGGTACGTTCCAGATACTTCGTCATGCATTGGGGCTCCGAAACATTTTTGTACATGCTCAAAATTTCCATTGTGTGGCTCGTACGTTGAACGTACGCTACGTGTACGTTTGGGATACGTGGGAGTATGTTAGGTATACATTGCTGCACGTTAGTGATACGTTCAGCCGGTGGGAATGTAGTCCGCATACTGCCAACGGATGCATTACATACTCCTAACATACTTCGAAGGTATACGCCATACTTCTAGCGAAGGAGTAACGTATGTAACATTGGTCAGCGTTCCGTGAGTGTATGCGCATGTTTTGCGAGCGTTTTGTGAGGCACATGAACACTCTCATATGCTGGCAATAGGTCAGAGATACGTTGTGTGTACTTTGTGTATGTGCCATTTTTATCCCCCGCTGCTGAAAAGTTTGATGAATGTTGCCGTACTGGCAAGTTTTTTAACGTTGAGCATTCGCTGACGCCGTACGTCGTAATGTGACGGCCTTAAGGAACTGCTGATGTAGTTTCCCGCCGCTACCATTCACGTGAGTACTGCCACCCAGACACGGCGGGGGGAGGGGCTAACTTGTCCTGAGCGTCAGACTAGGAAGCGACATGTATCAATTTTTTTGTCATTACTCATTGACTCGACCGGGAACTAAATTCCCGATCTCCCGCACGCGAGGCGTGGTGGAATGGTTAGAGTGTCTGACTTTTTCTAAGTCGGACTCCTAATCTGAAGGTCAGTGGTTCGATTCCCTGTGCCCCCCACCTCCACCAATTTGGATTTCCACCGCTGTGTATAACTTACAGCGTCATCAAAGGCCAGTTGCTCTCATACCATGTCTATGTGGTGTGGGAGGTTAAAAATCCCTTGGGTCGGTAAAAGTGTAGGCTCAGGCTTTCTATCGACAAACTGTCTATTCAGACTTATCTATGATAGGCAGTATAAATCTTCAAGAGAGAAAAAATGCTCTACCGATTCGGCCACTGTGTTGGTGGGGGTGGGGGGGGTGCTAACTTGTGGCCTAACATGTCCCGTACTCAAATACTGCGGGCCAAATCAAAAATGTGCTGTCGCACTGGGAGACCTGGGAGGCACACACACTCAGTTACTCACACGACCGGACTCTGTGGGAAAATCCGTAGAGCGCAGACCTCCCATGTGGAAGGACGGGAGTTTGAATCCCAGTCAAGAGAAAAAAAAGACTTATAAAATTGATACTTGTCACTATTTAGCCTGACACTGTGCATTACTAGGACAGCGCAAGGACTGGTTAGGTCAGTGGGAAATGAGGTCATGGCGGCGGCGGCCTGGTCTCCCAGTGGGAGAGCACTCTCTTGGAAGATTTATACTGCCTATCATGGATAAGTCTGAATAGACTTGTTTTCACCATTAGACAGTTTGTCGATAGAAAGCCAGAGCCTACGCTTTTACCGACCCAAGGGATTTTTAACCTCCCACACCACATAGACATGGTATGAGAGCAACTGGCCTTTGATGACGCTGCAAGTTCTACACAGCGGTGGAAATCCAAATTGGCAGAGATGGGGGCACGGGGAATCGAACCACCGACCTTCAGATTAGGAGTCTGACCTAGAAAAAAGTCAGACACTCTAACCACTCCGCCACAGAGAACACCACAGCACTGTAAAGTTACCGTGAGTGCACACGTCTGTCGCAAGTCGATACCCATCCTGATATGGCCTTAGATGTTGCCAGGATGTAAAACTCCAACGAACAAACTCACACACTCTCACTCACACTCACACTCACACTCACACTCACACAGCACCACAGCCGCCCGAACATTGACTCGCCCCGCCCCCGGTGCGCCCCTGCCGACGCGCCCGTTGAGTCACACGACGCGCCCGTTGAGTGAAGCTGACGCGGCCCGCCGTGTTGCCGGGTGTTTACCTGGTTAAAGAAACGCTCCCGTTCGGCGCCTCTGGGTCGTCGTCGTGTTAATCCGGTACATGGGGCTGGCCGCTACTGTGGTGGCGGCATGATTCGGCGCGGGGCTCCGGCGGCCATGCGTGGCGTGGCTGCTGGCTGCTGACTGCGTGATGCGCGCTCCTCCCGCCAGGTGGCGTGGCGGCCGGTGTCTGTGGCGGTGCCAGCACGGTGCGCGGCGGCACGTCGGGATCCGCCCAGGTCGTGCGCCCAAGTAACGCGCCGCCCGCCCGCCCGTGTGCGTGTGTGTGTGTGTGGGTCGGGGGGGGGGGGGCTACAGCAGTGGGCTTATAGGCAGCACGCACTCTCCTCCTCCCTCCCTCACTCCCTCCCTCCCTCCCTCCCTCCCTACGCTTGGTTTTCTGGATCCCTACCTCCCTCCCTCCCTTCCTACGCTTGGTTTTCTGGATCCCTACCTCCCTCCATCCATCCATCCATCCATCCTTCCTCATCCCAACTCCCTACACTAGGCTTTCTGGATCCCTCTCCCTCCCTTCCCATTCTCATCCCAACTCCCTACACTTGCCTTTCTGGATCCCTCCTCATCCTCCTCATCCTCCTCATCCTCACCCTCATCCCAACTCCCTCCCATCCCAACTCCCTCCACTAGGCTTTCTGGATCCCTCCCTCCCTCCTCATCCTCCTCACCCTCCTCATCCCAACTCCCTCCACTAGGCTTTGTGGATCCCTCCCTCCTCCCATCTCCATACAGTTGGCTTTCTGGATCCCTCCCTCCTCATCCTCCTCACCCTCATCCCAACTCCCTCCACTAGGCTTTCTGGATCTCTCCCTCCTCCCATCTCCCTACACTTGGCTTTCTGGATCCCTCCCTCCCTCCCTCCCTCCCTCCCTCCCTCCCTCCCTCCCTCCCTCCCTCCCTCCCTCCCTCCCTCCCTCCCTCCCTCCCTCCCTCCCTCCATCCCTCCATCCCTCCCCCTCCCTCCACTACGACTTGGCCGCGGCCGGCCCGCTCTGTGACAAGACTTGCTGTCTGCTTGCGGCCTCTCAAGTGGGAGATGGGTGTGTGTGTGGGGGGGGGGGGGGTTCTTTCTCTACAAGATGAAGGGCGGGGAGGAGGACTGGGGGGTGGCGGTGAGATTAGCTGCCGAGAGTAAGAAGTGTGTGGTTGTAGGGGGTAGGGGGGGGGGGGCTTAAAAGGGGCCTGCTGAGTGTGGGGGGGGGGGGGGTGTACTTATAAGAAAGATTAAACAACTAAAAATGGACCAAGTCTCGAACTGAGGATAAAACGTGCGCTGAGACGTCGAGTTGCTCCCAGGTCACTGGTGCTCTAACACTGCCGCCTCATCCTACACCATGTCCTCAGCGCATGCGCAACACGCAGCTTCTTTTACCTGCCGGTGTCCTTTATGTGCATTAACACTGGCAGGCTTGTGGTCTGAAACCGGGCACCCAGTCTGTTTTAGCAGCGTTAAGAAACATACATGTATTTATTTAAAGGCGATGGTTTCTTTGTTTATAAAAAGAGAATACACTATGATTTAAATAGAGGCGCTGTGCAACGCATTGCGCCTGTGTGAGGTGCGTTATTTTGGTGGGGCAGTGTGTGCATGCGCATTGTCCTCGTTTGTTTAAAGCTGCACAGTCCGATGAAGCATCAAATGTTCAAAATCAAAAACAATCATCTGCATTTGTTTCTACCTATCTAGCTTAGATATTGGTGCATTTATTAAACATTTATCGCCACATAGAAGGAAATACTGAGGCGATTTAATAGAACCTGTTACTGCAGAAGTCTATGGGGTCAGAGTTTTGGCGTGCTTGCAAAAATTAATTTAGCGTGTTTGCACTTCAAATATTGTAAAAAGTTTACCATTTAAAATAAAAGCTACCTCAAACTAAAACAAGGTACGTTATAGCGATCAATCTAATATATGTATCTCAGAAAATGACACAAACTCAAAACTATCAGACTATGCAACATTAACACAACCATGCGGACCGTATCCAAGTAACTGGAACATCTGTTTGAACAAAAACCACCACTGATATAGTTAGCAGCATTGAAGCACCTGTCTAAATATGAGCCGAAAAATTGTCAATAGACTACATCACAGTTCCGAGTGCGCATGCGCTGAAAACAGCGCTGGGAGCAAAGCCAAGGGGTACGGCCATTGAATTTGCCGATACGCGTAGGGCAAAACTGCCATTTTATTCAAAATTAATAGAAATACATAACAATTTGGCACAAACATGGACGGAAGGATGCAATATAATAATATAATGAAGCATTTTGAGCTAAGAAACATACAATTTCAGTCACTTTACCGGCTGATGTTTACATCACCATTGATTAGCCAGAAGTAATTCTTGTTCTAAATATTAAAATGTCAAATGTGTCAACAGAAACTTGTTTCAAAGAAATATATAACCAATATCTGATTAACCCTACTCATTTTCTATTTCTACATATGTCATTAGCCATAGGATATAAATAAAAAAATGAATAAAATAAGTAAAACTGACTCTGGCTATGGCTCTAACACTAGTCTGAGTGCCTAGATTTGTCTAAATCTAAATGCACATGGCATAAGATGTGCTGATTTTATTGATGTAAATCCAATGCTGGATAAAAGATTAATATCTTAATTTATTATGTATATTTTTTTAGTTGGTATTCTATGTTTCAAACAAGAGCTGAGATGAGGTGAAACTAGCACATTTCATAGCTGCACCCAGTGTATTAGCATGTGCCATATGCTTCTTGCGGGTCTGTTTTGCTCTGACGCATCCCACAATGCACCACGCTGCTGGAACTGTGATGTAATCTATACTTTCGTGTTTATATTCGCATAGTGTAGTATACATCCTACACAGTGTGTGTAGCACCTACTGTGGACCATACATACATACATAAATACATACATTCATACATTCATTCATACATACATACATGCATTCATACATTCATACATTCATACATACGTTCTCATATATACATGCATTCATATCAGACGCAGTAGCTGAATAGGTAGAGTGCAAGCTTCCCACAAGTGGTTCGAACCCCAGGCAAGTCAAACCAATGACTTACAAAGTCTATACTTGTCACTACCTATCCTGGCACTCATGATTACAAGGATGGGTTAGCTCAGTACCGGGATAATGTGACTATGTGAGACATTGGGTCATGGTGATAATGGCAGTCTCCCAGTGGGGCCGGTGTCGTGGTATAAAACCCCGGCCCGATCGCAGCCCCTGCCGTGAAGACAGTTGACTAAGCATTTATTTTTGTAAAATAAATTTAAAAGCTTTCATTGGATCGATTAAAAATATCTTAATGCGCGATTGAAGAGGAAGATCTGAAGTATTTAATGTAACCTAAGAGCAATTTATGCTGAAAGTATTAAAAACAGAGATAATAGTGAAAGTTGGGATATTCTGAGTGTCAGTACAATCTTCATACAGAAAAAGTGAAATATCTCTAAAGCTACCACTTAGAAACAAGCTGCTTGGTACACATATAGAAAACATATTCGACGGATAGATTATATTAAATTTATATGGTTAGGGTTGTGCATTTCTATTAATCTTTAATAGACACTGGCAGTGTGTATTCATTCTGCAGCCGAGCTGCGCCTGTTTACAAACTCCGCGCATGCGCAGAAGCCACGGCAGGGGCTGCGATCGGGCCGGGGTTATAAACCACGACACCGGACTATGATATAAAGTCTCATGAGTGTGCGCTGTCTCAAGTTAGTGCTAGGGCATAAAACTCCAACAAACAACTACGGCACACATATTTATGTGTCACTCTCCTGAAAACTGACCAGAAGTGTCACATGGAGAGTTCAAATCTAATATTTGAATTTAAAAAAATGTTGGTTGCAAATGAAAGGTGGAAATATCCCCTTTACATCTATGTAAAGTATAAATTGATGAGATAAAAAATAACGGTGTAGTCTATGATTAAGCTATGTCATATGGCAGTATCACATGTGTTGCTCAGACGTAGCACATGTTTAGGACACCACACAGTCTGCTTAATAAAAATCTAAGCAGAATTAAATAATTTCATACTGAGAAGCATATTAATCATGGCATAATGTACAGAAATATGTAGTGCTTATATTGATTTTTTTTAAAGTAATTCCCAGCCATGCTTTATTCACTGAATAATTAGTGTACAATATTTGTGTGGCATCCAGAAACTACTGGTTACATCTGTGACGGAAATTTGTAATGTTATTACTGAAGACATCAATAATTTTTGATTTGGGAACTGTTTTGTTTGATATATCAATGCAATACAAGATGTTAGTAAGGATCCAACCATGTCCCATATGTCATGTTACAAATTGATGATTGTAAAATGGGGTGTTTTGGTACAAAAACACTTCATAACTAAAAAGATCAAAGTTGCACGTGGCTTATTTTAGTTCCCTTATTTCTTGCATCAAATCTGAACATCAATATGAAAAGTATAAGGGAAAAAATAAGTAGGACTTTTTTTGATTGCTGTTTTAAAATCCCATCCCATGCTGACCAGTTTTCAGGAGAGTGACCCATATCTGTGCAGTAGCTACTACTACGCACGCCTGCAGGAACTCGCGCGCACACACACACACTCACACAGGCAGACAGACACACACACTCACTCACACATACACACACTCACACACACATACACACACTCACACAGGCAGACAGACACACACTCACTCACAGATACACACACTCACACACACACACATACACACACTCACACAGGCAGACAGACACACACTCACTCACACATACACACACTCACACAGGCAGACAGACACACACACACACACACACACTCACACAGGCAGACAGACACACACACAGACACACACACACAGACTCACACACACACACAGACAGACAGACACTGCTGTGTGTGCTGCTAAAAGGCGATGAATGTTTGAGGAGGTGTGGTGTCTAGGTATCAGCCTCTCCTACACCGGGCGTCTTGCCGTAACCCCGGTCCGCACCTGTCGGGGTGCCACCTGCCGGCAACACGTGTGGGTTCGAATCCTGCTATGTTTGACAAACATTGTTATAGTTGTAGAAAGTGTATGGTGGGGGCGGGGGTTACATCCACTCACTGTACGCTCTCTAAAACTGTAAAATGTATACATGTATGTATACATGTATGTATACATGTATCTATACATGTATGTATACATGTATGTATACGTGTATGTATAACGGACCCCTTAGGTGAGTTGAGTTGAGGTAGTACATCTATACAGCGACCCCTGTGGTCAATGAACCCGTGCTATGTGTATGTACGTTTTTAATACATGAACTCTGGCCCATTTGAATGACCCTTCGATACATGCATGCATGTGTGTATGAATGTAGGCATGCATGTATGTATCTATGAATGTATGCATGTATGTATGCATGCATGCATGTCTGCTGATCACAGCGATCATAAAGACAGGTTCTACAGTAATGAACAGAGTTCTGAAATACAGTAAATCCTCTCTAGCCGACCACCTCCACACAGCGACCACTCCCCTATAACGATCTCTCTTTATCGATGCATGCATCCATGTATGTATGTATCTATGTATGTATGTATGTATGTATGTATGTATGTATGTATGTATGTATGTATGTATGTATAACGGACCCCTTAGGTGAGTTGAGTTGAGGTAGTACATCTATACAGCGACTCCTGTGGTCATGCAATGAACCCGTGCCATGTGTATGTACGTTTTTAATACATGAACTCTGGCCCATTTGAATGACCCTTCGATAACAGGACACGGTCCAGACAAGACCGCACTGCTCTGAATGTCGGTGTCCTGTCATTGCAGGGACAGTTAAATAAAACAAAAACAGTTTGCACATTGAAAACTTGTGCACATGGCTGTGGTTCGGTGATCGCCTGTCGCTGAAGACGGGTAGCACCATACTGACATTAGATAGTGTACTTGATAAGCCGGTGTTGGACACCAGTGCAGGCAGTCAGCAGCCCAGCTGATGCAATACCGCTCTGATCTATCTATTGGTTGTCGGGTCAAGGGACTGATAGTACACTAACACCACCAGCTGTGCACCACTGTTACAATAAATTAACACAATTTCCTCTAAATCGACCGACCGTGGTCCATTTGGGGAGGTTTAGGGAGTTAGAATATCCTCACAATGGTATTGTTAGGACCCAAATAAAGAGATCACTATAGGGGAGTGGTCGCTGTGCGGAGGTGGTCGGCTAGAGAGGATTTACTGTATTTCAGAACTCTGTTCATTACTGTAGAACATGTCTTTATGATCGCTGTGAGTAGCAGACGCCTCCCTGCATTGTGTTAGCAAGTTTACGATGTGCCAACTGTGTTTCTTTCACTTGACTGCCCTCTTGATGACAAGACACCTGCTATGTCAGGACAACATTGGTCTGGATACAGAGTTGTCCTCTGAATACATTGTTGGACCAGGCGGAATGGCCAAATTAGTTGAGCGTCCGTATCCCGTTTTGGTCCAACCATGGTCGAGCCAAACCAATGCCGTAAAAATTTATACTTGTCGCTTCCTAACCAGGTGCTCGACATTATTAGAATGGGGCATGGACTCGTTGCCTCAGTGTCAGGATAATGTGACTGAGTGGGATATTAGGTCATGGTACTGGTGGCCTGGTCTCCCAGGGGGCAGTGCTATAAAGTCACCATGGGTGCGCACTGTCACAAGTCCGTACCTGTCCTGGTATGACCTTAGATGTTGCCAGCTGCTGGCGGCCTGATTTCCCAGTGGGGCAGCACTATAAAGTCGCCCTGAGTGCGCACTGTCACAAGTCGGTGCCTATCCTGATATGACCTTAGATGTTGCGAGGACGGTGCGCACCTTTAATCTGATTAAATACTAATCCACCAAACTAAAGTTGCTTAACGTTCTAGAATTGGGTCACGGCTATAACACGTCAGTTTGTTCAGAATATTTCGATGCAATTTGAAGTAAATGTGGAAGGGTGGTTTTTTTTTGTTGTTAAAGTTTTTTATGATGGTTTATTTACGCTGTCCATAACATATAAGTTCATGATAGAACTTGTTTTCAATGCTGATCACCTTTAGTCATTAGTTTGAGGTTTATTGTCTTGAATAATTTGTTAGTAATATTTATCTCAGAGCCACCTAGGAGCTTTCTGGTCCACAATTGCTGGTTGCATTTGGAAATATTGTATAGCTTAGTGTTAAACACTTTGTTATGATCACCCGGTGTGTTTTGGGGATTCAATACGCTGGGGAAGTGGCTAGCTACATTTGGAGATATTTTGGAAATCTGGTCACGTGATTTTACAACAGATATATCTTACGTGAATATCTTAATGGAAGAAGACCGGGCGCGGTGGCCTATTCGGGAGTTCGGTTCCCGGTCGAGTCAAACCAATGACATATAAAATTGATACTTGTCACTTCCTAGCCTGGCGCTCGGCATTAATAGAATAGGGGAAGGACTGGTTGGTTCAGTGTCAGGATAATGTGACTGAGTGGGATAAAAGCTCATGGTACTGGTGGCCTGGTCTCCCAGTGGGGCAGCACTATACAGTGGCCCTGAGTGTGCACTGTCACAAGTCGCTGCCCGTCCTGATATGACCTTAGATGTTGCCATGATGTAAAACTCCAACAACCAACCAAACAGCGTTAAGTGATTGTCGGGTTGGCACTACTTTGCAAGTCGGTAATGTGCCCTAATCTACATGGCTGAGAACAATTATTTAGGCTGAATGACACTAATAGCCACAGCTTCACCATAAATACCCTCACACCATTGCTGGGCCCTAAATAGCTGCCACAGGTGTACACTTTATAACCGCACCCTGTGGCTGAATGGGTAAGAGTGCAGGTTTCCTGTGTGCAAGGTCGGGGAGTTCAAATCCCAGTCGAGTTAAACCAATGACTTCAAAAATGTATCCGTGTCACTTCCTAGCCTGGCGCTGGCCATTACTAGGATAAGGCAAGGACTGGTTAGCACAGCATCAGGATAATATGAATGTGGGATATCGGGTCATGGTACTGGCGGCCTGGTGTTGTCATGAGTGCGCACTCTCACAAGTCAGTACTCGTTCTGATATGACATCACATGTTGGCAGGACGTAAAACAACAAGAACCTACCTCAGAAAGAATACAGGGATACATGCAGTTTAGTATTAATCGAGTAGTGCTCTATTCACTGAAGTCTGTCTGACCTTAGATGTTGCCAGGACATAAGACTCCCAACAACCAACCAACTGTAGTCGTGTGTGCTTTACCTTAATTGTCCTACTCTCATTCTAATGCAAACTAACCTTAAAACTAGGCACATTTGCATAATAATTGTGAATAAATTAAATGGTGTTGGTCATGTGGCTGCTCCTTTAAAGTCCAATATATAAGACCTTTGTTAGTCCAGAATAAGAACATGATATTGGAGTAAATATCCCTGGTTGTATTCGTATATTTTAGCGCCAATACTAAGCACTTTGGGTAGTCCTCAATAACCCGATGTAATCTTGGACTAAATACCCCGGGGAAGTGGTTACGTTTGGAGATATTTTAAATCTTAGGGATGTAAGATCTCCGCCATTTCACTGATTTCCGCGATTTTGACTGTGCTGCTTTCTCATAGCACTACCAGCGTATGCTAAACCATTATTCAAACGCCACAGCACTATCAGCATTTGCTAATACGTTGTTCAAATGCCAGAGCATGATCAGCGTATGCTAATACGTTGTTCAAACGCCATAGCACTATCAGCGTTTGCTAATACGTTGTTCAAACGCCACAGCACTATCAGAGTATGCTAATACGTTGTTCAAACGCCATATCACTACCAGCATATGCTAATCCATTGTTCACACCACAGCACTATCAGCGTTTGCTGATACGTTGTTCAAACGGCATAGCATGACCAGCATATGCTAATCCATTGTTCAACCGCCACAGCACTATCAGCATTTGCTACTACGGTGTTCAAACGCCACAGCACTATCAGCGTTTGCTGATACGTTGTTCAAACGGCATAGCATGACCAGCATATGCTAATCCATTGTTCAACCGCCACAGCACTATCAGCATTTGCTACTACGGTGTTCAAACGCCACAGCACTATCAGAGTTTGCTAATACGTTGTTCAAACGCCATAGCACTACCAGCATATGCTAATCCATTGTTCAAATGCCGCTGGACTATCTGTGTATATCAATATGTATGAAACCCGACTTCCGCAAATGTTCTGCGATTCCCCGATAGTAGTAACTAGGGGAGAAACATGCTGTTGGTTTACAGATAATCTTACAGTAACCCTGAAATAACCCTACCGTATCAATAGATTTCCGTGTTTTTTTTGCCAGAGACCACATTCATTCCTGCAAACAAAGTGATAGAGAAGATTGCCCCATTTTAAGTTTGAATGCGCCCACGTGATGTGGTAGTTTGGCACCAGACGGGATGAGTGGAGCGTCCGTCTCCCATTTTGGTTGGGGACCGTGGGTTCGAAACCTGGTCGAGTCAAATCAATGACTTAAAAATTGATACTTGTCGCTTCCTTGTCAGACGCTTGGCATTATTAGGATAGTGCAAGGACTGGTTGCCTCAGTGTCAGGATAATGTGAGTGTCAGGATATTGGGATATTAGGTCGGTCATGGTGCTGGTAGCCTGGTCTCCCAGTGGGGCAGCACTATAAGGTCGCCATGAGTGCGCACTGTCCCAAGTCGGTACCAGTCCTGATAGGCCCTTAGATGTTGCTAGGACGTAAAACAAGAAACAACAAGGTGGTAGTTTGGTGTACACAGGCACCCTTACCTTGAGGCGGGTGTATGTGTATGTGTGACCGGTCCAGGCTCCATGTGACAGGAAATGAGTTGACTGCTATTCCGGGCACGAGTGTGACGGCCTTTGTGTTGTTGTAGCCTGAGTCCACTACACATCAGGGCCTGTCGCAGTCTTGCACCACTGCCTTACTCTGCGCTAATAACGCAATGCACGCGGCGCCAGTGTCGTCATAACACCCCCAGCAATGCCAACAATTTTTCTCCCCTTTTAAAACATGTTGAAAATGTTATTATGCGCAATCCGATGAAAACCATGATATTTTCAAAACCAAAACCGGTATTGACCTAGAATTGATTTGGCATATCTCATGAGTGTGCACGGTCTCAAGTCGGTACCCGTCCTGATAAGACCTTAGATGTTGCCAGAACGTAAAACCCCAACAACCAACCGATTTTGCATATCTGACTTATGCCTGCGTGACCTAGTTAAAGCTGGTTTGCCCTTAGATGTTGCCAGGATGTAAAGCTCCAACAAACAGGTACAACTTCAGAGACCGATTAAAGGGATCAAATTCTTTATACAAAAATAGTTACCCAGGTTTGAACCTCCATGTCCGACTAAGATAATAGTGTACTCATTTTTCCTGTGCGGAAGGTCGGCAGTTCGCATCCCGACCAAATCAAACCAATAACTTACCAAGTTTATACGTGTCATTGCCTAGCCTGGTGCTCGGCGTTACTAGGATAGGGCAAGGAATGGTTTGCTCAGTGCCATGATAATGTGACTGAGTTTAATGTCAAGTAATGGTGCCATCGGCCTGGTCTTCCAGTGGGGCAGCACTATTAAGTTGCCACGGGTGCACACTGTCCTGACATGACCCTAGATGTTGCTGGGATGTAAAACTCAAACAAATAAACAAACTGCACTTATTATATATTTCTTGTGGTATATAAGGGAACACTAACTTTATTTTTTTTAATATATCCCCTCGTCCTTACACATTTAAAATAGGGTTACTTCAAACTAAAGGCGGGGTGGCCGAATGAGTTGGGCGTCCGTCTCTTGTATTGGCAGCTCGGTAGAACCGAACCCATGAGTTTGTGGGTTCGAATCCTGGTCGAGTGCCTTAAAAATTGACACTTGTCACTTCCTTTTTTTAAATATATATTTTTTTAA
The DNA here is from genome assembly GCA_030323885.1 of Branchipolynoe longqiensis. Classification (NCBI taxonomy): domain Eukaryota; kingdom Metazoa; phylum Annelida; class Polychaeta; order Phyllodocida; family Polynoidae; genus Branchipolynoe; species Branchipolynoe longqiensis. Next base: position 93,397,976 of record CM059193.1, read on the forward strand.
TGGGATGTTTATGCTGTCCATAGCATATAAGCTTGGATGATCGAGCTTGTTTTCAATGCTGGGCAGTTATCGGTCTGTGTTTCTTAAGATTATGGTTTGTGGTTAGTGATCTATGTTAGTTTTTTTTGGATTTTCTTGGTAAGAGTCTTCCTCTTTTTATTTTTTCCTACACTTAATTCTAAACTAGCCTACTCTATTTACATACTATAGGCTTGTACGTAATAGGTAGTTGGTTTATGTTTGGATTTGGTGTTATCTGGCTGTTTTCTGGCAGGGGGTTACCTCTCATGGGCTGTCCAGCTGGTGGGCCGTGACATATCACATGCCCCCTTCCTAGCCTGGCACTTGGCATTATTAGCATAGGGCAAGGACTGGGTGGCTCAGTGTCAGGATAATGTGACTGAGTGGGATATCAGGTCATGGTGCTGGTGGCCTGGTTTCCCAGTGGGGTAACACTATAAAGTTGCCATGCTGTCACAAGTCGGTACCCGTCCTGATATGGCCTTAGATGTTGCTAGGACGTAACACAACAACAAACAAACAAATCAAACTAAAGAACGGCAGAATCGACCTAATGTATGATTGTTATCATTAATATTATGTTGTTATTATTATTATCATTATTATCATTGTCCCAGTAATAAATTCGCGGCACTTTCCACCATAACAAAATTGCATATTAATATAATCGGATTAATGGCTTGTCGTTAAAAGTGACCTGTGCACAAGTGTGTATAATTGACCATATGGGAGATCTTGCATTAAAAAATAGTCTTTAGACTTAGAATTAACTAATGCTATTAACGGTACTTCAGTTCCTAGACTCCTCGCTAACTAGTCCGAGGAGACACAAGCGCTTCTACGTTACTTAAGCGCTTCTATAATAATGTCGATGGTAGGAATGCCGATGTTGATGCTAATGATGATCATTGCAGCTATGGCCCACATGACGTGGAAGCAGTTGGTTGGGATAACATGGCTTTATTGCGGACAGCCCCCAGAGGCATTATATTAGCGAGATGGGGCCTGCCGAGGGCTGAAAGGGGCAAGGCGTCAAATCGGGCAGTTTCCAATTAGTTTTTGTGTTTTTAATGATATTTGTGTGCATAGTTTGTTCAGTATGGTGTCTCCTATTCGTTTGTGATGTTTTATGGGTTATTTACTGTTTATCCATGATCTATTACTTAGTACATATTTTTTCATCTATATCTCACATCCAACCTTTATTAATTTTCTTTTTGTATTCTTTTAGTGTTTTGGTTTTTCTTAGAGCACCGCTTTGGCTATTCCCAGCTTTTATGCTCATAGCTATTAGTATTACGCTTCTGTCGAAGCACCCACAGTTGGATCTTTCTGTTCTTAGCACAGCTGCCTCACCAGCTCTAGTGATTTTTGTACTGGTAGTTTTGTATTTTTCTAATTCGTCAAAAGCTAATATTCTGAGGTGTGTTTCTCTTCTAAAAATGTCAAGCATGCACATTTTAGCTCATTTGTGCAGGACTATTCTAGGATGTGTATAGTCATCAACAACGTATGGTGGAAACCAAAAATGTGGTACACAGTTTCTGAGAATGACTCAAATACACGTTTAATTTTGAGTGCTTGTCCCTCCCAGCCCCATCTTTCAGTGCACGCCCTATACTTTAACCTCACTTTGAACGCATGGACATAGGCAACCTGACGATCAAACTTGGCATGGCTCTTGCTCTACATTTGTTCCTGAATTGTCCCGGGCGCGGTGGCCGAAACGGTAGAGCACAGGCCTCGCGTTCGGGAGTTCGCGAGTTCGGTTCCCATTTGATACTTGTCGCTTCCTAGCCTGGTGCTCGGCATTATTAGGATAGGGCAAGGACTGATTAGCTCGCTGTCAGGATAATGTGACTGAGTGGGATATTGGGTCATGGTGCCAGCGGCCTGATTTCCCAGTGGGGCAGCACTATAAAATCGCATGAGTGCGTACTGTCACAAGTCGGTACCCGTCCTGATATGACCTTAGATGCTGCTAGGACGAAAATAACAAACAAACAAAAAACTAAATCCTGAATTGTAGTGAAATTGTGCTACGGTTATTATACATGAAATAAAATACCAATTCCTGTAGTAGTCCGTACATGAGCCTCATCACTATGTGGTGGTGGCAGGGACTGCGATGACCTCTGTTGCCCTTCTGCGGTGACTGGTGGCAGCAGGTTAGCCCGAGGTGCTCCCTGGGTGGACTGCTGCCACTCTGCGACTGGCAAGCGGCCACCCACCACCATGAGGTTCGCTTGTGGCCTTGCTGGTCAGGGGGCGAGTCACTTGGATCTGTGACACTGCGAAGGGCAGCCAAGTTGGATACATAGTCGAATTAGGTATGCGTTGTGGATTTAGAAAACTTGGTGCTCTCATCGAACAGCAGTTTTAAGAAGAGAAGCTTGCATGAAACTGCCAGAACTGTTCGGACTGCTACTGCTTACCTTCTCCAGCCAACATTTCCATCCTCAGAGGAATTATTCCATACAAGACTAGCATATTAATGACCTTGAATAACCTTTGTGTTTTCCAGGGGACCCACACAATGACCCTCAAGCTACAGGAGACCCCTTCAAGACCCTCTTCGTCGGCCGAATTGTACGTATTCTATTCTATTTTACCGGTGTTGCAGTTTTCGCGGTACACCAGTTTGCGAGGTACACATACATTCAAATGCATTGTCAATGGTCGTGAGCAATCTTCATGCAGAAAATACAGAAAAAGTGAAATATCTCTAAAAACCACACCACCTAGAAATAAATCGCTTGGTACACATATAGAAAATATCTTTACCAAAAACATTATATTAAATTTATACGGTTAGTGACAATGCTGTTCGATTTTGACGCATGCACAGAAGCGATGTGTCCCTCGCAAACTGGCGTACCACGGAAACGCAACAACAGCAAATGAATCAATTAAAACTAGTCATTTTAGAAAACGGTTTCAAAGGCCAAAGTGCAATTATAAAAGGAACAATTTTCAATGGCCAAGCTTTCATGTTTAATACAAGTTGTAATAGCTCACCGTGGTAATTTATGAGGATACTACATTAATTGTAGCATTTTATTTTCACGATGATTGTTTCATTGAAATAGTTGGGAATTTAGAGATAGTTGCTCATGCAGTAGTAGTAGTGGGGTATATAGTTATTTAGATAGTTGGTAAGAGGGTGGATTATCATTTCGTTAGTCGGTAATGGGGTAGATAGTCATTGAGATAGTTTATAGGACGAGGCTATTCGCAGAGCTGCTGTGCTCTGCAAATTAGCAGAATGATTATTATTCGCAGAGCTGCTCTCACCATCCCAAACTAGCATTACTATGATGAATAGTGTTAGGATAGGGACAACTTGAAAAGCTTTCTTAGCGGTATTTATATCATGTTACGTATTTGTGAATTTGTCAAAGTCTATAAATGGTGGTAGAGTTATTCATATTCGAGTGCAGCTATGTGGATTACAAAGAATATGCTATTAATTGCAGAGTAGGTATTTTTAACTAATATTAACAGAAAATGCACACATTTTAACCGTGTACTGCTTTAAACTCAGTATAATCACACGCACTCCACAGTCATATCAATTTGTTTGTTCATCATCATATAAAGCTTATTTACCATTCCGAATTGTTTTCAAATAGCTAAATGAATGCATTACGGCCAAAGCAAAAGGCAAAATAATTCTGCACATGTGCATGCTGATTGATTGCTTGCAGCTCTGCGAATCACAGTGTTAGTGGCTATAATTTGCAGAGCGGCTCTGCGAATAGCTAGTGTGTAGTTTGTAATGGGGTGGATTACCATTGGGTTAGTCGATAATGGGGAATATAATCATTGAGATAGTCTGTAATGGGGAAGGTAACTTTGTTTGTTGTTGTTTTACGTCCTAGCAACATATAAGGTCATATCAGGATGGGTACCGACTTGTAACAGTGCGCACTCATGGCGACTTTATAGTGCTGTCCCACCTGGAAACCAGGCTGCTGGCACCATGATCTGGTATCCCACTCAGTCACATTATCCTGACACTGAGCACACCAGTCCTTGCCCTGCCCTAATAATGCCGAGCGCCTGGCTAGGAAGCGACAAGTATCAATTGTTAAGTCATTGGTTTGACTCGACTAGGGTTCGAACCCACGATCTACCAGCATGGGAGACGGACGCTCTAACTCATTCGGCCATCCCGTCTGGTAATGGGGAAGATAATCATTGAAATAGTCTGTAATGGTTTTGATTGATTGGTGGTTTCTTTACGCCGTGTCAGCAGCATAGGCCATATTCACGGCAACAATTGCTTGTCTTATATTCAACCATCGCTTTCACAGAGTGCAAAAGCATGCACTCAATTTTGTGTCAGTAGACACTGAATTTAAAAAGCTCAGTGTATAATTTGTGTCCAAGGGAAATAAAATTTAGATAAAAGTTTAAGGTTGTTAATTGATCAAATGGTCAGTAATGGGGTGGGTAGTCGTTGAGATAGTCAGTTGATTGATTGATTGATTGGTGGTAGTCAGTAATGGGGGCAGATAGTAAGTCAGTAAAGTGGTGGTTAGTAGTCATTGAGGTAGTTAGTAATGCTGTGGATAGTAGTCATTGATCTAGTCAGTAATGGTGTGCATAGTAGTCATTGATGTAGTCAGTAATGGTGTGCATAGTAGTCATTGAGGTAGTCAGTAATGGTGTGCATAGTAGTCATTGAGGTAGTCAGTAATGGTGTAAATAGTAGTCATTGAGGTAGTCAGTAATGGTATCCATAGTAGTCATTGAGGTAGTCAGTGATGGTATCCATAGTAGTCATTGAGGTAGTCAGTAATGGTGTGCATAGTAGTCATTGAGGTAGTCAGTAATGATGTGCATAGTAGTCATTGAGGTAGTCAGTAATGGTGTGCATAGTAGTCATTGAGGTAGTCAGTGATGGTATCCATAGTAGTCATTGAGGTAGTCAGTAATGGTGTGCATAGTAGTCATTGAGGTAGTCAGTAATGGTGTGCATAGTAGTCATTGAGGTAGTCAGTAATGGTGTGCATAGTAGTCATTGAGGTAGTCAGTAATGTTGTGCATAGTAGTCATTGGGATAGTCAGTAATGGTGTGCATATTAGTCATTGAGGTAGTCAGTAATGATGTGCATAGTAGTCATTGAGGTAGTCAGTAATGGTGTGCATAGTAGTCATTGAGGTAGTCAGTAATGGTGTGCATAGTAGTCATTGAGGTAGTCAGTAATGTTGTGCATAGTAGTCATTGGGATAGTCAGTAATGGTGTGCATATTAGTCATTGAGGTAGTCAGTAATGGTGTGCATAGTAGTCATTGATGTAGTCAGTAATGGTGTGCATAGTAGTCATTGAGGTAGTCAGTAATGGTGTGCATAGTAGTCATTGAGGTAGTCAGTAATGGTGTGCATAGTAGTCATTGAGGTAGTCAGTAATGTTGTGCATAGTAGTCATTGGGATAGTCAGTAATGGTGTGCATATTAGTCATTGAGGTAGTCAGTAATGGTGTGCATAGTAGTCATTGATGTAGTCAGTAATGGTGTGCATAGTAGTCATTGAGGTAGTCAGTAATGGTGTGCATAGTAGTCATTGAGGTAGTCAGTAATGATGTGCATAGTAGTCATTGAGGTAGTCAGTAATGGTGTGCATAGTAGTCATTGAGGTAGTCAGTAATGTTGTGCATAGTAGTCATTGGGATAGTCAGTAATGGTGTGCATATTAGTCATTGAGGTAGTCAGTAATGATGTGCATAGTAGTCATTGGGGTAGTCAGTAATGGTGTGCATAGTAGTCATTGAGGTAGTCAGTAATGGTGTGCATAGTAGTCATTGAGGTAGTCAGTGATGGTATCCATAGTAGTCATTGAGGTAGTCAGTAATGGTGTGCATAGTAGTCATTGAGGTAGTCAGTAATGATGTGCATAGTAGTCATTGAGGTAGTCAGTAATGGTGTGCATAGTAGTCATTGAGGTAGTCAGTAATGTTGTGCATAGTAGTCATTGGGATAGTCAGTAATGGTGTGCATATTAGTCATTGAGGTAGTCAGTAATGATGTGCATAGTAGTCATTGGGGTAGTCAGTAATGGTGTGCATAGGAGTCAATGAGGTAGTCAGTAATGATGTGCATAGGAGTCATTGAGGTAGTCAGTAATGGTATACCTAGTAGTCATTGAGGTAGTCAGTAATGATGTGCATAGTAGTCATTGAGGTAGTCAGTAATTAGCCGTCTGCTAACACGTGCCCCTCCCCCTACAGAACTACGACACGAGTGATTCCAAGTTGCGCCGGGAGTTCGAGGTGTACGGACCGGTGAAGAGGGTAAGTTGTCCGTGTTCCTTTGTCTTGTTGTGAGGATTCATGATTATCATCACTCAAAAAGTACTAATATACACAATTGTTTTATGACTCGTCACATTCTCATTCCCTAGTTTATTAATCATTAAAATGATTTGTGTGAATAACTGCTGGTATCTATGGCCCGAATAGCGTTGGTGCTTTCAAATGTATTATTCTGAAGAATAAAATGCCCACCACCACCCACTACCCATAGCATATTTTGTTAATACCATGCACCCCTTCCCTCCCGCCCCACACCAAATACAAAATATTACCCACAGTATTGCTGATGAAATGTCTCTTCTCTTTTGCGCCTATTTTCCAGATCAACATGGTAGTAAATAAGTCGTCCACGAAGCCGAGGGGTTATGCGTTCGTGGAGTATGAACACGAGCGTGACATGCACTGTAAGTGTTGCTGCATTTTGTCTCACCTTCCCCCGTCTGTGGGGGGCCTTGTGCGCGTGTAGTGCCCGGCACCTTCACTCATGTGACAGTCCCGGGGTGTGCGGGCAGGCCGCAGTGTCGCCATGTGACCGTGTGCCGCCCGTCTCACTTACACGGTCCTGGACTGTGTGGGTAGGCCGCGGGGTCATCACGTGACCATACACCGCCCGTGTCACTTACACTGTCTCGGAGTATGCCATGAGGATCATCACGTGACCTTGCACCGCCCGCCTCACTGGTCCTGGGTTGTGTGGGTAGGCCGCGGGGTCGTCACATGACCATATGCCGCCCGTGTCACTTACACGGTCTCAAAAGTATGCCGTGGAGTCATCACGTGACGTCACGCTGCCCACCTCACTTACACAGTCCCGGAGTGTGCGGGTAGGCCACAGGGTAATCACGTGACCATGCGTTTACCGCCTCACTTACACGGTCCTGGGGTGTGCTGGTAGGCCACGGGGTCATCATGTGACCATGCGTTCCCCGCGTCACTTACACAGTCCTGGTGTGTGCGGGTAAGCGCGGGGTCATGGCATGACCGCCTGCCACTCGCATCACTTACTAATAACAGACTTCCCTTTGCAGCATGCGGCCGGACAGGTATACACACACCCCCATCCCCCGTACCGGACAACACCCGTCCTTGGTACCGCTGACGTTGCCTTGTGCTGGGACAGAGAAAGTAGTGTGCAGAACCTCTCATGCTGGAATAACTTAACATTTCGGCATCATTTGTAACCACCGCCCAGCTTTGTCGATGAGGTGCTGTCGAAGCAATCTGCTTTGGTTTTATAACTGAACTGGCCGTTTACACCCTAGGGTAACCTTTATTAGGTAGGCTGGGTGGCAATCAGTCAAATTCCAACCACTACCCCGCCACAGCGGCACTCTTCTTCCTTGTGCTTTCATGTCGCCACTAACTGGCCTGTATTAGAATAGACTATTGCTGTAAAGGGCAGTTTGGATTCCAACTATTAGTCGATATTTGTATGGCTGTTTGAGCGGTAACTAAGGTGATCTAGGATTGGAGACTGGCTGTAATCAGTCTGATTTATGGCCAACTTATTGCCGTGGCTTCGGACGGGGTTCATACATAGTTTTTGCAATTTCAAAATAAGTTTTCCTGGCACTTTGAAAAATGTTCATGCCCAAGTTAAGCAAGAACACCTTTAATGAAAACTACCAACATATTAAGAGAGTTAAATAGGTTTTTAAAAGACTGGAAAATGGTAGGTCAGTATTACGGGAAAAGCAATGGTGGCTTATATTACTGGAAAATTGTGGAATTATATTCAACGAAAGGTGGAGGAACCCTGACTGATTAGAAATGGGGATGCACCATCAAAGCAGACAAAGCGAATTGCCACGGTCTGTTTGTTAAGTACCATTCCATTGTTGAGGCTGGTTTGCTTTAAGAATTAGCTATCCAGCAGCAAATTAGTTTTTAGTTGTCTTTAAATAAAGTAAAATTGACCTAATGGGATATTAAATCATCAAATAATTACTGTTTCTTGTGACTACTGGGTATCGGTATGCATCATTTGTATTTCTACGGCGGTACTGGCTTGGTGCTTGGCTTGGGGATGAAAAAACCTGCCGATGACAAGCAATTCCCACATGTCGGTGCTACGACTAACCGAACAGTAACTGGCTGCAGCAGGAGAAAAAGCGCTCCGAAGTGGCAGCATTACAGCTCGTCGGCCTCAGGGAGCAGTGAGCGAGCGACCAATCAGCATGTCTGTAACTGTGTCACCGCTGCCCAATGGGGACTGGTGTAACACTGCAGTCAGCACACAAAGGCTGTGGGAGCTATTTGCTGGCATGGTTGTGTTTGTGTAGAGGAAGCTGGAGACGCGTTTTCAATTCAAAGTTATTTTTGAGGCGGGTCCATTACTGAGCGTTATCAGGTGGTGATGATGCACAAGTTCTCCTATGCAGGTTTTGGGATTTAGAGTTGAACCAGATAAATTTATTCATCGTGCAGGGGTGGGGGGGATACTGTGGAATAATCTTTTTGTTTAGATTCAATGTGCTTCTTCTTTCGAATGCTGACAATTCGTCACCAGGGTATCGAATGTGATTGCCGAATTAGTAAGAGCGCTGACTGGCTTCCCGAACCTAAAAGGTCATGGGTTTGAAAACCTGACTGAGTCAAACCAATGCCGTACTAAATTGATACTTGTCGGTATGTCGTCTGGTCCTCAGCGTTGATAGGATAGCGAAACGAAGGGTTTGCTCAATATCAGGATACTGTGAGTGAATGGGATATTCCAGTGGCACAGCACTATAAAGTATAACCTGAAATGTTGCTATGACGTAAAGCCCCAACAAACAAAGAAGTATTTACCAAGGGAGATATGAAAGCACTGTGCACACGCTGGATACTTACCAGTGGAATGCTTTCTAAGCAATTGATTTAAGAAAAGCTTGTCCCCTGTGGCCACTCCCTCCTAATGCTGATAATGCCAAAGGGTATTCACCTGGGTTTTTTATTGACTATAGTAGGCTATAGTTCTTATCTACCTCTTAAAGGTTATAATTTAATGGTTATCAGTGGGGGTGGGTGGGGGGGGGGACTACCAAGAAAAAGTCCCGGTGAAAGCATGGGAGCTTAATATCGATTAATTGTTGAGTGGTACAATTATAAAATGCCCGTTAGCCATGGAGATGAACCTGTTTATGAAAACTAGCAGCCCAGGCACAATTAAGCATCCCTCTATATTATAACTACGTGAGTGGACTAGCAGTTCAGTACTCCGCCAGCACGATAGGTTCGATTCCTCCCTTTCCAAGTATATTAAAAAAAACACACAAAGAAACAATATATCATGCCACCTCGCTTGATACTGGGAATTGATATGGTAAGGATTTGTTTTGGTTCTGCATTAGAATAATGTTAGAGAATATCATATGGTTCCAGTGGCCCATTATCTCAGTGATGCATCACTATAAAGCAACGAGAAGCATGTACTTTCACAGATGGTACAATAGGTTGTCTGTTGGGGGACGAGTTCCAACGGCTCAATATCCCAATATGGCAGCACTATGAAGCTATGAGGAGTATGCTGTCACAAATATGATACCGTTAAACATGTTGAGTCTCTGGTGATGAGTTCCAGTAGCAGCACTATAAACCTTACACCATCACAAAGATGGCACCCTCACGTCTCTTGGGGTGTCGGGGGGGGGGGGGGGGGTAGATAGAGAAATGAATAAATACCCTCCTACCCCGACAAGGAGGGCAGATGCATGACAAAAAAGAGAGCCAAAAACAAACAGAAAGCTATGTCACACAGCTGTGGTTTATACCACCCTGCGGCGCGTTGAGTGCTACCGTCTGGCGGACAGTCTTGCACATTGCCAGCGTCTGCCCGACCCCGGGGGAGGCACGCCGGCGTCTCCTACACGGCCGTGGCGCCCCCTGTCGGTGTGGCGGCGCAACTTGCCACCACCACCACCACCACCACCACCACCAGAGGGCGCCACCAGAGGGCGCCACGTGAGCAGACGGCGACTGGTAATTGAAGGCCAGGCGTCTTCAAAGCCGGACGCTGCCATTTGGGGGACGCCGGGTACATGCGCTAGGCGTGATTATGGCAATTGAAAGTTTTGTGCACTTTTGTGATATTAGATATCTGAGAGGTGGCTGTGCGAGGTGTTGGGCGCATGCCCCGAGTGGTGAGCACCGCAGAGGGAGGCATTGGGCGCATGCCCCGAGCGGTGAGCACCACAGAGGGAGGCGTTGGGCGCATGAGGACCGCAGAGGCACGGCGGGGTTGGGGGACGGGGAGGGGGAGCTGAGGTGCCAAGTAGATAAGAGTTTGAGTAGGGAGATCTCCGTAATACAGAAATTATAATTAGGGAGAAATAGTGTGGTTGGACGTGGGGGGGGGGGGCGATTTGGGAGAGAAAAAGTGATGCAAAATGGTGCACTCTGGTGGTGCATTTTTATGGAAAATGTGTGTACAAGATTGACGTAAAAATAATTTTAATATGCTAAAATGATTATTTGGCTGCCGATTACAAATTAAAAGCGGAAGATTGCATTTATTATGCTATGTTTTATGGAGATCTCACGTTAAATCGGGACATTTGGCACCTCTGGGGGGATAGTGACCAGCGGCTCATCTTGGGTTGAGGTTGTGCGGCTTGGTTCTGCACGGCTTGGTGGAGATCTTTGCCAATGTTTACTTTGTCACCTGTGAAGAAGTGGCGGTGGAAGCACGACAGACCAGTGGTGGTTAATAGCATTATAATAGGTGGGTTTTTTTAATAGATTTTTGATTAAAATCCTGCAATATGCGATGAATGTGTAAAAGAAAAATTCAAAGCCTCATTTGCCCACATCTGATCCCATTTTAGTATGTATCCAAGTTACATGCTGGTATACTCAGTAAATAAGTATTGGAGTTTGGTGTTCCTGTGCTATGTAACTGCTTAAACAAAGCCTATGTCAGCATTTCGATGTATGAGCTAAAATTAATTTAGCATATTACCATTTCCAGCGCTTTAAAATAAGTCCCATTTTCCTAACGTGTGCAAAGTATCGCTTTCCGCCTGGTAAACACTAGTGGGCTTCCTCCTCCGAAGTCTGTCACCTGTAGCCTGTGTGGGCAGCATTCCCTACCAAACAGATAGTGCCATCATCCTTCCTGATATGACCTTAGATGTTGCCAGGACATAAAACTCCAAACAGCGAACCAACTAGTTACATCATTCCCACCATTTCTTCGTCTTCTCACAACTCTGTGCCCCACTTTCAGCATGAAACACATCGAAACATCCATATTTTTTAACCAACTCTTCATTCAAATTCTTTCGAATTTGTTCTGCAAGCACAATCCAGTTGAACGACAAGCCTAGCGCTAGTTAGTCCAGATGTATCACTGAATCGCCAGCCAGCCAGCATGCTGGGTAACTTCACGTAAACTCACACAAGCTTTCTCTGTCCTTACAAGCGGCATTAACTATGATAGCCTCATGATACTTTGATACCCCATGTCGCTTTATTTTCGAGTTTGTATCAACCTGGTGGCAGTTTGTGGTTTTAGTTGCTTGACTTGATGGCGGTGTACTCTCGCCTACAGTAGCGGTAGCAGCCATACGGTTCGGTCCTGTTAGCGGGTTGATAATGCGGATTAGTGGTTTCTGAGTGCAGCTCACTGTGGGATGTGTGCCTGGCCGGTAGAAGAGCCCTGTATATGGCGCGTATAGTAGGGCCGAGTACTGTCACCGTAAATCAAGGAGCCCTAGGCCCAGCTCCGGGTAGTTATCACACACCGGCCCAGCCTCAGTGGTGTTGCCTTGGTTGCCTTTCGTTGCCATGGCAACCCCATCTCCTCTCTTCTAGCCCAACCTCCGCACAACACCGTGGTTGCATCTAGTTCTTGGAGGTCTTTCATGGAAAAGCAGATTTACTGTGTTTGAGTTATGATTACGACATTATACCAGGGTCCGTAGGGGGCCTGGAAAGTTTTCCTTTGCCCCATTTCAAGGCCTTGAAAAACCTTGAATTTTTACCTATTTTGGGTGATTAGTCTTGGAAAAGCCTTGGAATTCCATTAAAATGTCCCCACTGGTCTAAATTAGTGCAAGATCGGCATTCACCTTGGTTATTTTTTCCTGAAAATAGTCTTGAATTCATATCAATAGCAGTCTTGAAAAACCTTGAAATAGCCTTGAATATCTTCACATGTGTACGGACCCTGTTATACATACTAGCTCAATTTTCTGCTGACACCAACTGGTTAGTTGTGTGCAGTGATTTTCTTAAAGTGGCAAACACAAGTTTTTGGGGAGTATTCGTTGAAGATTAAAATCTCGGAAATTAGAAGTGATTTACCGCTTTCTATTCTGGTATTTTCCTGTAAATGTAGGAGGGGTATGCGGTGCTGAACCTATTTCAGTAAAGAATGGACGCTATTTCAGAGCATCATGTGGCACTTTGAATACAGTCCCTGATCAGTTTCTAAGGTGGCTTCGGTGTGTGTGTTGTGTTGGAAGGCAGGAGTTCGGGATGCGGTGAGGTCACCTGTTCTTTATACAGTTTGCCTGCTATTTCACCAATGTAACTTACATCCTGTGACAAGCGTCTACCATGGCCTTTGGAAAATAAGTCAATTAGCATAGCATCTGGGAAAAATTTCCCCAATTATGTACAACAACAACAACAACCAGAGAAAATTATCCCAATTATATACAATCAGAGAAAATTACCCCAATTATGTTCAACCAGAGAAAATTGTCCCAATTATGTACAACCAGAGAAAATTATCCCAATTATGTACAACCAGAGAAAATTATCCCAATTATGTACAACCAGAGAAAATTATCCCAATTATATACAACCAGAGAAAATTACCCCAATTATGTACACCCAGAGAAAATTGTCCCAATTATGTACAACCACAGAAAATTATCCCAATTATGTACAACCAGAGAAAATTATCCCAATTATATACAATCAGAGAAAATTACCCCAATTATGTACAACCAGAGAAAATTGTCCCAATTATGTACAACAACCAGAGAAAATTACCCCAATTATGTACAACCAGAGAAAATTATCCCAATTATGTACAACAACCAGAGAAAATTACCCCAATTATGTACAACCAGAGAAAATTATCCCAATTATGTACAACAACCAGAGAAAATTACCCCAATTATGTACAACCAGAGAAAATTACCCCAATTACGTCTACCAATCTAGGGTAAATTGATCGTGGGTTATTGGAAATTACCCCAATTATGTGTAGCAACTGTAGAAAAATATGATAATTATGTCTACTAATATAGGGTAAACTATCCTGTGTTGTAATTTACCCTAATTGTGTGTAGCAACTGGGCGAAATTAACCCAGTTATGTATAGCAACATGAAGAAATATCCTCACAACCATGGAAAATTACCCCAATGATGTCTGTTAATCTACACTAAGTAATCGTGCAATATTTGAAATTCCCGCGATTATGTGCAGCAACATGAACGAAATGTCCTAACTACGTGCAACAATGAGGAAATTATCCCAATTATGTGTAGCCACATGAGATAAATACCATAATTACATGCAACAACAGGGTAATTGCCCTAATTATGTACCACAACCAGGCGAAACTACCCTAATTATGTACAGTATTGCAAATTGAGTGGTGACGTGGGATGCGACGTTGCTTGGTGAGAAGTTTGGCGAATGGTTAGGTCTGACCTGAGGTGGGGGGGGGGGGGGGGGAGGTGGTTAGTGAGTGAGTGTTGATTTCTACAACAGTACATTAACACGTGCCCTGTTGTTTTCCTCACTACAGGCACCCGGCACACTCATGACGTGCGTTATATGTTGTCCATACAAATGAGTCTTGATCAGTGTATTGGTGGGAAAACTAGGTTTGTATCGTGGTGGGTAAGACTTCTCTCATTGAACGACCAAAAAAACGAGAGAGAAAACGCAACCAAACTATGCCAACGATTTAAAATAAATAATTAAAAGATGGACGCTGTTTACTTATGGTGTCTTCATCGTGGTCTGTCCACGTTCAGGCTTAAGTGGCTGTATTATGTGGTGGAAATTGCCCCTTCCTGTCCGGTTTCTCCACACAAAATTATCAAATAATGCTGTTCTCCAGCTCGGTAGATGTGATATTTATATTTAAAAAAAAAAAAAAAATGATGTAATAATTTTTTTAAATTAACAAATTTGGCGAACGTCAGTATAATTTCAATTAGTTGAAAATCATTTCTCTGCTTCCAAATTCGTTTCAATGCAACCCAGAAAAGAAAATAGGGGAAAAAAATTAATAAAATTTGAATATCATCGATTCAACTTTGGATGATGGTAAGTTGTGTTAAACGTAAGTATGGCCGTAAGTATAAAATTTGGATGTTTAACAGTAAAAGAGACTTTTGGCGACTTAGCTCTTTGTGGTTGGACGTGATTGATTGTGAGCGCGCAACGAATGTGCAGCAGCCCCAATCACTGTCATTGAAAAACCACGTGCTGAAGTCGTGTCCAAATTCACCCACCATTTTGAGTAATTTCACTAAATTCATAATGCTTGATAAGGGGAAAATCATACTTTAGAGGGGAAAAGATCACATTTTAAGTGACAGCAAAATGTTCTGCATGGAAGAATTTATTTAACATGGGGAACAGAAAGAATGGAAATTAGGCTTCATTTTTTGGCCAAGGTACTTTGAATTTTAGGGAATGAGTGATCAGCTGTTTCATACGGGACTTTAGTATCAGGAGTAAATGATGCATTTCATATTTTTTAGCTATCTACCTTTTTTTATATAATTTTTTTAATAGTTTTTTGTGTTTTAAAAATATTTAATTATAAACCAAAAATGTGTACAACAAACCGCTAGACAAACAGTCACACCTATGCACTGCCAGTTAGAAAGGCGTTCATTCAATTCGTAGACCGCTCCTCAATTGAGAGCTGGTACGGCCATGGTTACCGTTTATAAATAAGACAGCGAACAGCAGGCAACGCGATAGCTATGGCTGGTTGTCCTTGGTTACCTGATCAGGTAAGCCGGGTAAGTAGTGGACCGATGTATCACCTTGCCAACGGCGTCGCCTCTGCCTCTCCTACAACCACCAATGTCACTGCCACTGACTAGCTGAACTCTTCATCCGCATCTCCCATTTCAGGTTTGCCCACGTAAGCCCTCCTTAGTCTCATGCCTCGTTGTCCACCGTGTACCACGTACTGGTCATAGTTGTGTTTCATTATGGCGA
This sequence comes from Branchipolynoe longqiensis, assembly GCA_030323885.1. Classification (NCBI taxonomy): domain Eukaryota; kingdom Metazoa; phylum Annelida; class Polychaeta; order Phyllodocida; family Polynoidae; genus Branchipolynoe; species Branchipolynoe longqiensis. Next base: position 93,413,497 of record CM059193.1, read on the forward strand.
CTTCTTGTAGAGCCACCGGTAACGACACGCCACGAAGCTCGTAGACTTGTTGCTTGATACGCGTGTTCATATTTCCGCGTATCTGTCTGCGCATACATACGCATATATGTGCGCGCACATACATACGCGTGTGTGTGCGCGTATCAAGTTATCCGTATATGCGGAAACTACGATGAACTAGCAAAACAGTATTAATACAAGTAAATGAATCGGTTTCTGATTGTTGCTGTGCGTCAGTCTCTCAGGTTTGTATCCAGCCAGGTGCGTGGGCTGAAGCAGGATGACGAGCCCAGCAGGACACTTTTTTTCCGGTGCTTTTATTTTTTGTCATATATAAACCACTCCGGTTATTACTTAATGTTAGGACTCTTTCTACTCACACCGGTAACAATGTCGCACCGTGTCACATCTTTTCTGTGTGTATTAATACAACGAAAGTTTAGATTTGTTGGTGATTGTGCCAAAAGGTAGGTAAGACGTGAAGAGGATCCGGATGACTGACGGTAGCAGGCAGCAGGGCCGCTTTGCCTTTTTCTCATCAGTTTTATTATCCTCACATAATCCTCCGTTCCCTTTGTTTGTGCCTGTCTCCTTCAGTTTGCTTACTTTCTGTGTGTCGGTGAAACAGGGTCGTTGACCTAAATTAATTACTATGCCGTAACTGGATCATGCGTAGAAATGTCCATGATGTAGTGCCAGGTGGGTACCATTGAGATATTACAGTGGTTGCCTAAGCTAATCACTATGCTATTACTGGATATTGCGTTGAAATACCCATGGTCTAGTGGTAGGTCAGTACTATCAAAACACAATTATCTAAATTAGTCGCTATGCCATAACTCCATCATGGCGTAGAAATACCCATCGTGTAGTGGCAGGTTGGTACTATTTGAACTATTTTTACCCGTTACCTAAATTAATCACTATGCCATAACTGCATCATGTGTAGAATTGCCCACGGTGTGGTGGATAGTTGATTCAATTAATCTACCCACTTCCCTTCTGACTGACAACAGACCAGAAGAGAAAGAAGGGTAGCCATTTCTAATGGTATTCCAATATTAACTAACAGAACCACAAACTTAGAAAGCACACGCCGATGCAACCCCAACTTTACCAGTCCATATATACCCACCCACCCACCCTCTCTGTATGTAATAGGGGCATACACATATTTCGTACACAAAAAAAAAGAAAAGTGTGCGCTTTCCTTCTTCTTCGTAAACCACTCCACCCTCATCCTCACCCGCCCTCTACTCCCTTGGTTCGGGAGCCGGCAGGTAAAGCCGGTAAGTTTGGTTCCGGATTCAGGGGCCTGCATCATGGTTTGTGCAGCGGCCACCATTGCAGCACGCCTGGACGTCAGAGGAAGTGACGTCATGCTGACGCAGTACCAGCAGCCTAAACACTTGAGTACTGACCGTAAGCAGTGCTGCTTGATGCTCAACTCAAGTTCTTTGATGTTTTTTTTTTTTGTTTTTTTTATCAATGCTAATCTGACCGTTGTTGTCAATCTCTTTTGAGTTTGTTCGCTAAAGCTAGACTTGTTAATATCACTGTCGCAAAACTTACAAAACAGAGCCTGAATTGTACCCACCATCACCCAAAAGCTTTTATTCATACACCCAAAGGCTGTTTGAGTAGTTGACTACGGCATTGCCTAATGTGGTCTGGTGAAATTTCCCCATGGATGTAAGCTTAAGTTAAAATCATTCAAAGAATTGGTTGTTGGTTGTGAGAGACACTTATGAGCTCTGTTGTGTATGCGGTGACAACTTCAACCATGTGGAATCCTTTTAATTAAAAATAATAAATGTTTTAAAAAATGAAGAGGAAATGGAGGATTGCAACGGAAGCGGGATAAGGCAAAGTATGCACTGGTATACGAGTGAGTATGGTAAGGAACAGTGCGTCCTGTTGTGTTGCGGTAGGTGACTACTCTCAGGGATGCGCCTCAACTGCTTTCCTTGGTTTTGTAGCTGCCTACAAACATGCGGACGGGAAGAAGATTGACAGTCGGCGCGTGCTGGTTGACGTGGAGCGGTCACGAACTGTGAAAGGATGGCGCCCCCGCAGACTGGGTGAGTCCTTCTTCTTGAAGATTTATACTGCCTATCATGGATAAGTCAGAATAGGCTTCTTTTTCACCATTAGACAGTTGGTCGATAGAAAGCCCGACCCTACACTTTTACCGACCCCAAGGGATTTTTAACCTCCGACACCACATAGACATGGTATGAGAGCAACTGGCCTTTGATGACGCTGTAAGTTATACACAGTATGGAAATCCAAATTGGCAGAGGTGACCGTATGAGTCCTCATGTCGTATGCTGATTATCTAGCTACATGGCTTCATGTATTGGGTATTTGCTACATGACTGTGTATCTGTATGTGATGCCGTGTATAAGCCGACATCTTAGTTTGATCCTAAATGCTTGACCTTGCACCCCAACCCTACTGTTGGCTTAAATAGGTCATCACGCCACCATGCGTCCCAACCCTACAGTTGCCTTAAATAGGTCATTATGCCACCACATGCCATAACCCTACAGTTGGCTTAAATAGATTATGCCACTCCGCGTACCCAACCCTACAGGTCCCTTAAATAGGTCATCATGCCACCATGCGTCCCAACCCTACAGTTGACTTAAATAGGTCATTACGCCACCACATGCCCTAACCCTACAGTTGGCTTAAATAGATTATGCCACTCCGCGTACCCAACCTACAGGTCCCTTAAATAGGTCATCATGCCACCATGCGTCCCAACCCCAGAGTTGCCTTAAATCGGTCAATACGCCACCACATGCCCTAACCCTACAGTTGGCTTAAATAGATTATGCCACTCTGTGTACCCAACCCTACAGGTCCCTTAAATAGGTCATCATGCCACCATGCTTCCCAACCCTACAGTTGCCTTAAACAGGTCATCATGCCACCATGCGTCCCAACTCTACAGTTGACTTAAATAGGTCATCATGCCACCACACACCCGAACCATACATATGCCTTAAATAGGTCATCAGCCAACCTGCGCCCCAACCCTCCGGTAGCCTTAAATAGGTCATCAACCCACAATGCGCCCCAACCCTACAGTTGCCTTAAATAGGTAGCAGGGGGGTACCAGAATGTGCAAACTTCATTTTCCGAATACCAAGCATTTAGCATCATGGGAGAGGATCTTTATGCCCAAGCACTGAAAATGAACCAGTTACTGTAATATTACTAGTCAGGAAGTTGAGGTCTTCAGCAGTAACATTTCACTCACCAACTTCCTGTGTAACATGACGCTATGTTCTGCCATACATTATGTACTTACGCGTTATCATGGTGTCGGTAGCTAGAGTGGTTTCGGTTCCCTTTTAATTGCGATGTTATCCCCCTTTGTGGTTTCAGGTGGAGGCCTAGGTGGAACGCGTAAAGGAGGCCCCGAAGTCAACACAAAGTATTCAGGCAGAGATGACGGATCAAGCATGCACAGGTATGCAGTAGCCTTGACAGTAGGGGTTCGCTGTCACGGCGGGAATTTCTTTTCTCTGCAGGGGATTTTCCACTTTTACATCACTACACTCAAAATTAGGCATCAAAGATCTCCGCAATTTTGTGATTTTCATATTCACCGATTAACGTTCACAAAATGGCAGTATATGTGATAGCAAATGGTTAGTCTTATGTGACCTTAGATATTGTTCTTATGTGACCTTAGATATTGCTAGAACATAAAGCCCAAACAAAAAGAAGATTGGCATGGGCGATAATACGGTCACAATAAGGAAGTTGAAAACTGACTTCCAGCATTTTTCGTGAATCCTAGGGGGTATAAATCTGCATTTTCACAGATATACACCTTTGGTTCTGTCGGAACCCACTAGGTGGCGCCAAGGTCTCGGCGTGGTTTCCACATTTTTTCCCGGATACCACTTTCATCCCTTCAAAATAGTTTTTTTTTACGAACTTGTTACCAGCTGCATCTATGCATTTTAAATGTCAACATTTGATTAATTAAAGGCAGTTTTATTCATTTTATTTTTTTGTCACCCATTATGCCTCTGGGTTTTTTCATTTGTGAAATGTTGCCTAACTATTATATGGGGAGAAATTAGGTTCGTTCTAAACTAGGGGTGTTAGACGAGGGGCGTTACACATTTTATGAAAGTTCCACGTGGAAAAGGTGGTGGAATAGGTAGAAAAATTGGGATTTTGAGTTGAGTTGAGGCTGGGTATTATGGATGAGGCGCGCTGGAACGCAGTGCAGGATAGATCTTTAAAAAAATGTATTACATTCAAAAGATTGCTCCTACATATAAAATCTAGGTGATTGTTGCACTAATTAAACATTTTTAGCTTAGTGTTAAAAAAAAGGGGGGGGGGGCTGTAGCTAACATTTTGTGTCTGCACCGAAATTACTTTAGTATGTTTTTACATTAAATATCAGTTGCATAGCCCGATGAAAGCGTAACATTGTCAAAACCCAAACACTGACCTAGATTTAATTCTCCATGTTTAATATTGATACCGGTGGTCTTTCTTATCAAGCTTTTGTTGCTGCATCTAATACATTTTTCCTGAAGATTTATACTGCCTATCATGGATAAGTCTAAATAGACTTGTTTTCACCATTAGACAGTTTGTGGACAGAAAGCCCGAGCCTACACTTTTAACGACCCAAGGGATTGTTAACCTCCCACACCACATAGACATGGTATGAGAGCAACTGGCCTTTGATGACGCTGTAAGTTATACACAGCAGTGGAAATCCAAATTGGTAGAGGTGGGGGCACGGGGAATCGAACCACCGACCTTCAGATTAGGAGTTTGACCTTGAAAACTCTAACCACTCTGCCACAGAGGACACCAATTATAAGTCGATTTACTAGAACCTGTTGCTACAGAAGCCTATGCTTGCCAAAATTAATTTAGCAAGTTTGCACTTCAAATATTTCAAAAGCTACTTCCAACTAAAGTAAGATAGATTATAATGATCGACCTAATATATTTATCTCAGAAAGTGACAGAAACTAAAAACCATCTGAGTGTGCAAACTCTTTCAAATGAAAGTTACTTCAAACTAGCATAAACTATTTCAACTTAAAGTTGCCTAGTCCGATGGCTTTCAAATTTTTGCCTCCTTTTTGAGATAAATATATTAGGTTGACCATTATAACCTGCTATTCGATATTCTGGAGTAACCTGGATGAAAAGTGGCTAGATTTGGAGTAATTTGAACTGAATGAACACAATATAATTTCAGCAAGCTTGCCAAAAGTCCTGTTGCTATGCCCCAGATTGCCATCTCATGATGGCCACGTGAAGTGAGTTGAACTAGTAATGTGTAGGTAGTCTGGTCCCCTATCATTTTCTACTGGACAAGTCAAGTTCATCCACCTAGTAAGTGTCATCTGCCCCCCACCCCCCCTGTTCCCTCACACACACTGCCCAGTGTGTGTGTGTGTGTTGGAGGGGGGGGGGGCGGTTGACCGTACGTGGTGTGTATCCAATGGGGAGCTTTCATGAGCCAGTTCTCTCGCTATACACTTGGTGGCAGCACCCGTTCCCGGTCCAAGTCGGCCTTCATGGTTGGATAGAAGGGTGTAGGTGTGTCTGTGTTGGTGGTGTAGGTGTTTGGTGGGGGTTTAGGGATGTGGTGGGGGTGTAGGTATGTGTTGGGTGTGTGGTGAGGGTTTAGGGGTGTGGTGGGGGTGTAGGTGTGTGGTGGGGGTTTAGGGATGTGGTGGGTGTGTGGTGTGGGGGTGTGGTGAGCGTTTAGGGGTGTGGAGGGGGTGTAGGTGTGTGGTGGGGGTTTCGGGGTGTGGTGGGGGTGTAGGTGTGTGGTGAGGGTTTAGGTGTGTGGTGAGGGTTTAGGTGTGTGGTATGTGTTTGGTGGTGTATGTGTGTGGTGGTGCTTGGTGGGGTGTAGGTGTGTGGTGAGGGTTTAGGCGTGTGGTGGGGTGTAGGTGTGTGGTGGGGGTGTATGTGTGTGGTGAGGGTTTAGGTGTGTGGTATGTGTTTGGTGGTGTATGTGTGTGGTGGTGTTTGGTGGGGTGTAGGTGTGTGGTGGTGAGGGTGTATGTGTGTGGTGGGGGAGTATGTGTGTAGTGGGGGAGTACGTGTGTAGTGGGGGTTTAGGTGTGTGGTTGGGGTGTAAGGTGTCCTGGGGGTATAGATGTGTGTCATGGGGTGTAGGAGGTATAGGTGTGTGTCATGGGGGTTTAGGGCTGTGTTGGGGGTGTAGGTGTGTGGTGGGGGTTTAGGGATGCTAAAGATTGTGAGGTGCTGTTCTGCAACACACCTCTACACCTCCATCAAAAACCACCTACACCCCCACCACACCGTCAACCCCCACCACAAACACCTACACCCCAACCACACACACCTACACCCCCACCACACACACCTACACCCCCACCACACACACCTACACCCCCCACCACATCCCTAAGCGCCCACCACACACCCCTAAATCCCTATGCACACCCACCACACACACCCAAATCCTCACACTTGATAGTAGAAGGAACTGCTTCTATCCAACCAAAGCATTAAATCCAAATCAATAAACTGGATAAAATGCTACCTAAACAACAGGCAGCAAAAAACTAAAGTAAATGGTACACTCTCAGACCAACAAACTATCACCTGTGGTGTACCCCAAGGATCAGTCCTGGGACCACTACTATTTATACTATACATAAATGACCTAGAAAAATGGCTGGAGACAGAATGTCTCCAGCTATATGCGGATGACACTGTCATATATGCAGAAGGAAGCACAGTAGAGGAGGTAGCAACCAAACTGAACAACCTCCTGGTAAAACATGACAGCTGGTGCGAATCCAATAAAATAACCATCAATGCAAATAAATCTAAAACAGTACTCTTCTCACATACAGCAATCACAGGAAGAAACCTACAATGCACACTAGGAAACCAAACACTGGAAAGTGTAAATCACTACAAATACCTAGGCCTAGAACTGGATAGCCAGCTAAACTACAATCTGTGTTTAACAAAAATCATACAAAAAGTAAATCACAAACTATGGCTATTTGCTAAACTAAGAAACTATATGACACAAGATATGTCAATAAAAATCTTCAAAGGCATGCTACTCCCCTACTTTGACTATGGGGATGTAATCTACATGGGTGCTAAAAAAGAGCTACTTAAAAAATTGCAGATACTACAAAATAGGGCCCTGAAAATATGCCTGAAAGTAGACAAACTACACCCCACTTATGACCTACACAAAAGAACTAAAGTAAAGCTACTAGAAAACAGAAGGATAATCCACCTAAAAACATTAGCATATGGATATAGCCAAGACATTAAGCGTCTAACCCAACCACTAAGGGACACCAGAGCAAGCAAGGCACCACTACTAAGACAGACCAGAAGCCAGATAGGCTATTACTAACAACCAAAATTGCAGAAGGCTGACCCGAGCAGACACAGGTAAATACTCCTGGGCAAAGGAATAGATCAAGACAGCGCCACAGCTGTCCAGCGTTGAAAACAAGCACCCTGACAGGAGCTTATACGTTATGGGCAGAGTAAATACCTTGTCAATAAAAAATAAATTTAAAAAAAAAGATCAAAGCCCATGAAAGGAGCACACTGGAAATGGCCGCCAAGGCATGGAATGTGCAAACGGTGAAAGAAAGACAAATCCCTGACCTAAAAACGTACAAAAAATATCTGTGCAAAATAAAAACTGGGAACCCCAACTGAACTGCACCACAAGGGGGCAGGTGATATGTCACGGCCCACCAACTGGACAGCCCAGGGCGGGATAACCGGAAATATAAAAGCCAGATAACATATCCAACAACAATATAAATCAAATCAATTTCAAACAAACATAACTCAACCACCTATTACATATGGACATGTAAATAAAATAGGCTAGTATAGAATTAAGTAGAAAAAAGCGGAAAACTCTTCCCAAGAAAACCCCAAAACACTAACATAGAACCTTAAGAAAACAACTAACATAGTAATAAGAATAGAACAAAAATACAATGCCAAGAGGGCCCAAAAAAACTAACATAGGCTACTAAACGTACCAACAGACTATCTATCTGCTACTGAAATGCAGGCAATCAAATAACTCATCAGCAGCTACTGTTTGGTAAGACAACACCAACACTACAGCTGGCCAGCATTGAAAACAAGCCTGGGTACCCAGGCTTACATGCTATGGACAGAATAAATACAGCCTCAATAAAAAAAAAATTTTTAAAAAAAAAAGCATTACAAGGACCGGCATGGTGCGCCATCTGACGAGAGACTCATGCAAACTGAAAGGTCCCCATTAGCACACTCCCAGAACTATCCACTGTGGGTGATGGTGGGGATTGAGGGGTTGGGGGGAGGGGTAATTTCGAGGCATGGGTGTGTGGAAGGGAGGCTAGAAGCTTGTATCAATGTCAGAGGGGGGTGGGGGGGCAGTGGGTAAGTACCCAGCTGTGGGTGGTTGGGTGGGGTGCCATCGAACTTACATTATATGTCCTGGAACCTGACTAAAGCCATATATGGTACTGGAAATGAGGGAAATACTATTCAGGTCACGAGATTGACCTAATTGGTTAACAGGCTCCCTGTCCAGTAGATGGCCACAGGGATGAATGAGGTAGTAAATTCACTGATTATTCTATATATGCTGTCCCAAATCATTAGTTTATGTACCAATCACTAAGTTAGATATATAAAATTAAATGTAGGTAAGTGCTTTGGTTTCATTTGACCATGCAACTTTAATATATAGTTATTTTTAAATAATATAGTCAAAATATGCAACTGTAAAAAGAAATCAAATTAAATTAATTTAGTAATTTTTGCTTGATTGCAGAGACCGTGAGGACCGGTCTGCCTCGCCACGGGACAGCAGACGCCGTGAGCGGAGCCGCAGTCCACGTGAGCGGAAGCGCAGAAGCCGCAGTCCCCGCGAGCGGAAGCGCAGAAGCCGGAGCAGAGAACGCGAGAGGGACACAAGGCGCGACCGGGGTGAACGGGTTGAACGGGAGCGGTACGACGAGGAAGGTGGGCACCAGAGCACTACTTGTTGATTTTTTAGAATTGAAATTTAATATTGGTTTTTCTTGAGTCATGTGAAATGCCGGTGAAACTACATTGGCCACTTTTGGTGAACTTGCGTCGTCTTACTAAAGGGGGAGCTATCGCTCTGAATGTGTTGGGTGTCACTATCTGCTGACACTCAAACACTTGATTGCGTGTATTTTATTACCTTTCGCCAACAATTCTTTCGTGTAAATAGCAGGAGAGACTTTCTTATGAATGTGAAGTATGAACAAATTTGATGGTTCCTGAGGACAGCTGGACTGTTATCACCTTGTAACCCCAAAAAATGCTATCTTTCTTTTGATACATGTTACTTTCTTTGAAAACCAATAAATAAATCCTACTCAAATTTGTTCATGAATATGACCTTCACAACTAAAATCACCATCAATCAATAATTTATAATATTTCCTCAACCATCCGCTTTTAATTGATTCTCAAAACATGCATATATTTGCATAATTTATTCATGCGTGGGTCCAAATTATGTATTCACCATCCAGCACCCGAAGAGGAACGCCGAGCCCGGAAGCGTAGGAGCAGGTCACGTGACCGAAAGCGGAGTCGGTCCCCACGCGACCGGAAGCGGAGGCGCAGCCGCAGCCGTGACCGAAGCCGCCGTGACCGTGGTCGTGGCGAGGACGGCAGCTTCAACGAAATTGACTTCGCTAACATCCAGGTCAAGGAGGTGCGTACATTGCTTGGCTCGGGCAAGTGTCAGAAAAACAGCAGTTTAAACTTGCGTAGTCTGTTGGTTTTGAGTTTCTGTCACTAATTTAAAGATAATTATGTTATATATTAAGTTGGCCATTATAATCTGCCTTACTTAGTTTGAAGTAAGTTTTTATTTTAAATTTCTATCATTAGAGTTATTTGAAGTGAAACCTGCCAAATTATGCACCAGCTAAATTCTGACACCGTAGGCTTCAGTAGTAACAGTGACTTAATACCGCCCTCTATGCAGCAACTCATGCTTAATAAGAGCACCAGAATCTAAGTTGGAAAAACAGACGGGATGGCCAAATAAGTTGAGTGTCCGGCTCCCGTTTTGGTAGATCGTGGGATTCGAACTCACAGGTTCAAACCCTGGTCAAGTGAAATCAATGACTTAAAAAATTAATAGTTGTTGCTCCCTAGCCAGGCGCTTGGCATTATTAGGATAGGGCAAGGGACCCGTTGGCTTGATGTCAGGATAATCTGACGATTGGGATAGCAGGTCATGGTGCTCGCGGCCTGGTCTCCAAGTGGGACAGTACTATAAAGTTGCCATGAGTGCACACTGTGACACGTTGGTACCCGTCCTGATATGACCTTAGATGTTGCCAGGATGTAAAACAACCAAACAATCAACCACACACGCTATGAGGGGTGCTGAAGCATGCTGCAGCACTGAACACTGTTTGCTACACATAGACACAAGAAGTGCTTTCCCCCCCTTCCCGATTTGACCTTAGATGTTGCCAGAATGTAAGACCCAAAACAAACAAATGGACACAGTATTTTTTATCTAATGAGGATAGGTGCTCGCACAATTTCACTGCAATTCAGTTTAGAAAAAGATGTAACACTACCAAGTTTGGTGTCAAGAAGCATTCGTTTATGTGGTAAAAGTGAATTTAATGTACAGGCCTATAGTGAAGAATAAGGCTGAGATAAATATCTCCTCACCCCCCCCTCCACATACACACACACTCCTCCGCTTAATCTAAACACACCAGGTCCCAATTTCAATCGCTCCCCAGGCACCAGAGAAAAACTTACTTTGAAGTCGTGTATTGGCCTTGAAGGCCGGACTCTCGGCAGCAGGACGAACTGGTCTGTTGCCAATTAAGACCTGGTTCTCCCGCTCCTTATTTTGGGAGCGTGTCCTATTTCTGGAGGTCACGTGGTGCTGCCTCCAGTGTTGATGTTCATGGCCCTCGTCTGCGCCAACCAATCAGGACGTTTACTGAATGGCGCTATGTAGTTTATGGCCATGTGGTGGCTGTTTATAAACAATTGAGTCGATTGTTGTGATGGTGACTGACATGGCAATAATTAGCTCTACTGGTCTTGCCTATTTGAATTGAAATTATATATAGAACCAAGGTGTATCACCATTAAGCAGCTGTTGGTGTGTACTGAATGTTTATAAAGAAATGGAGCTAATATAGTGAAATCTAGTTATAATGCAATCGTTGAGGCCCATACAAGGTCATCGTGAAAACAGCGGGGTCACGTTAAAGCTGCATAGTCCGATGAAGCATAGCATTTTCAAAACCAAAACAATTATCTAGATTTGATTCTACATATCTAACTTAGATACTGATGCACTTATTAAGCATTTGTTGCCACATAAAAGGGAATACTGAGGCAATTTACTTAAACCTGTTACTGCAGAAGCCTATGGTGTCTGAGTTTTGGCGTGCTTGCCAAAACTATTTTGACATGTTTACACTTCAAATATCTCAAAAGTTAGCCATTTAAAATAAAAGTTACTTCAAACTAAAGTAAGGGAGATCATAACAATCAATTCAATATAATTATCTTTTTTTTAAATGACAGAAAATCTGAGTTGCTTGCCCATATTCATTGGGAGGTGGAGACTGGTACCATGGGCGCATTACATCGTTTATGTCCGTCCTTTAATCTATCCCTATTTATATTTGTGCCATTTGTCTAGTATGAACCATGGGTCGGCTACCCAGTCAAATATTCTCACTGTGTGGAGTAACTAATATCTTCATATTTGTGCTAATTGTCCATTATTGATGACAGGATTGGCTACATAATTGTGCCATTTTGTCTATGAACCATGGTATTTAACTATTTTCAGTACGTGTAGTCACTAATGTCTACATATTTGTCCTTATTGTCCTTTATTGATGGAGGGATTGGCGTATTTGTGCCATTTGTCTAGTACAAACCATCGTTCGGCTACTACAAACCACCGTTCGGTCAATAATTTTCACTGCCTGGAGTAACTATTCTCTTCATATTTGTGCTAATTGTCCTTTGTTGATGGCGGGATTGTCTACCTAGATAAGCATTCCCCATTAATGATTTGCGCTGCATACATATAAGAATTCCCCCCGTTCCCCCCGCCCACAGGAGCCGAACGGAGAGGGCTACACACAGTACGAAGGCTATCCCACGTCGGGCACGGCCCCGCCCTCTGACGCCGCCCAGCCCTTCCAAAACTTTGTCACCAAGAAGGAAGAGGGTAGCGACGACGAAGAGAAGAAGCCGATGGATGCCAACACCTTCCTGCAGCAATTCGCACAGCCCAGCGTCAACGAGTACGGCTCCTATCAGCAGCAGTAGAACCTGCAGATCGTGTCAGGGTAGTGCGCCTCGAGCCGCGCCTCCGGAAGTGACGTGCGTGGGCGTCAGTGCGCATGCGCCAGGTGGAATAATACTACCAGTACTACTACAACTAGAGTCTGTAGTGTCTGGCGCCATAAGGACCAGCGAGGGAGGCTAGCTAGGTGCAGTCAGTCAATGCTGGTGGATCTACGCGACATAATCTCGCAAACCAGTGAGGAGAGGGTGTTTGGTGACTTGCCAGCATTATATAAAATGAGAACCAGTCAGTCCAAACTCACAGGCTCCCGGGTAGTATGGCAGTTGTTCACGTTTCAAGTAATTTTGATTCAGGACTTCTGGAAAACACAGATGAATTATATCAAAAGTAAATAATAAGAATAAAAAAGAGTGGTGTAAAGTTAATAATTTATGTGGAATAATAGTTATAAAAACATTCCCACTTTGGTAAGAGTTTTATTGATTTTTTATTCAGTGTATCCATGTATACATATTGACTTAGTCATTGTCCCTGCGTGCATTCACTCTCCCCTCATCGTGCATCAATTGTGCCCCTAGCGGCGTTCTTAATTATTATACTAATGGTGTGGTGCTTGTTTGGTCTAGTCCCGTGTCTTCTATTGACGTTGGATGGCGGTAAGTATTTGGCTGTGGACACTGGGAGGACTGTGGAGAGTGTTGTCTACTTGGGTGTTCCATGCTGGTGACGGCATGTTTTAATTATATTCTTTACCTTCATCAATCTCAATAAAATGGAATAACAACTTTGAGGGAATTTTGTTTGTGTTGGTTGTTTTGTAACCGGGATAATCCTTTCGGAACTTAATCATATAGCTGCTAGAATAGTGCCTCGACGCTGACGAAAGTTTACTAAATAACAACCACATGGAAAATAAATAACCGTGATCTACTATAAAAGCTGTCTTGTTTGATTGAATATTCCAAATGCGTCTTAATAGAATATTTAAAGTTGCCTAGTCCGATGATTTCAAGTTTTTTTTTCTAAGACATGTATTGGGTTCATCATAATCTGTTCCTTAGTTTAAAAGACCTTTTTTTAATAGATATTTGAAGCGCAAACATTCCAAATTAAATTTGGCAAGCACACCACAACTATGGCCATAATAACGTGTTCTATTAAATTGACTCGGTTTGGCAACAAATGCTTAATAAGTGCATTACTATCTAAGTTACGTAGAATCAAATCTAGATATTTTGTTTTGGTTTTGAAAATGTTATGCTTCGTCGGATTATGCAGTTTAAATAAAGGCAATATACTGGAAAATACATAACCATATTCTGCTGTATTGTTAGAATATTCTAAACTCGTCTTAATAGAATATTTAAACCAGGGCCTGTATGCAGGAGTCGGTGGTACCGGGTTTTGGTGTTACAGCCTATTACCGGGTAGCTATCGCCGACGTCGAGAACTGTGTCAAGTTGTATGCAGGAACGCGCAACACTTTGATTATAGCTACCCGTGAATTTATTTATAGATTTGGGAAATCCCTCTGCATCTGTACCCATATATTAGGCTTAAATATATTCAATGCGACCATATTTAACAGAATTACATATGCAATAAGTGAAATTTTATCAATTTAACCCAAATTTCGACCCCTCCTTAAGGCTACCGCCGCATTGGCGGCGATATTAATAGTTATATTTTCGAATCGACGAAGGTACAGTCAACAAACCGCCGCATCGACGTCGCTTTCCATACTGGCGGCGGTGGCTAGTGTTTCAGCATAATTAAAATTATTTGATCTGATTAAACATCTAAAAAGGTCTATATATAGCATATAGGATTACAGACTTATCATACTGCCTATGTCAAACATTAATAAGACTTGTAGCAGTTAAAGTAGCCATATGTACTTCCAAACTAAAGGGGAAGGAATGTTGTGTATATCCATTTCAGTTGCTACTACTAAGAAACTGTATTTTACATGTACCACAGTTTCTGATATAAACAAGGTGTAAAAATATACGGTCTTTCGGTCATGGGAGACGAGTTGGGAAAGATATCAATATCTCGGGCGACAGAGTTGGGGGATCATTGTTATGTAATAGCGAAACAATGGGTGCCCACTCGCTGTGTGACATAAGAATGCTATGTGTAAATGTTATGACGCGCAGTGACCGTGATTGTGATATGATGTCCAGATATGAAGATACTGTTACTTATTACAGAAATGTTCCCTCCATGCCTCAGGAAGTGTGCAAATGGAGTGGGAACATATATTAATGTTTACTGTAACTGTATGACAACTACTTGTTATCACGGGACTGCTGGACAAGCACACCAGCCATTCTACATACATTGTGGACACCACCTGCACTGAGGTTCAGTGAGAGGTCCCCCTCTTGGGTGCCACCCCTCCCAGGATGCAGAGGTCTCTGATTGGCTGGCTGTGTGAGCCCAGACATCTTATACTCCTTGCATTTCCTATGCAGACAGACACTCACTCTAGAAGTACTGAAAGAAGCAGTTCACCACTGAACTGTGTGCAACCATTGGACTCAGGTTCAATGGGCTGTAAGCACTGATTTTGATGCAAGCAAGAACCATGTGGGTCTGTGTCGCAGGTTGTAAGTGAGTCAGGGTGGCAGGTCACTAGTAGGTGAACAAGAGTTGTAGCAATAAAGCTCAACCTTATCACTGTCAATCTTGCTTGACTTGTCTTCCCTTTCTTCCTTATGAGTTGTTTTGAGTAGTTTATAGGTGGAGACTGGCAGACAGTTGCCAGGATCCGCCCGAATAGTAGTGAGTACGAAGAGTTGTTGAGACGCCCGAATAGTAGTGAGTACGAAGAGTTGTTGAGACGGCCATCGACAACCTTTTTCAAAGGGCTTTTCCCCTCCATCTTGAAACCAGCCATGTCTCCACTTTGATCACTCCAAAATATTGTTCCATCCCACAGTCCCTGACAAGGATACACAACAGGGGGCTGGAAAAGTAGTACGCTTTGTACAACCGTGAAAACTTTTGGATGGTGCCTTAATAACAGTAAACACAATGTATGACAAGACATGCCACTCAGCACGTTCCTGTGAGATATAGATGCAGTGGCGCCATCTCATGGCAAACAAGGTGGGCATTAAATGACAATTAAAATGTTATATTTATACTGTATATATCTACTGCTATAATTGAATAATAATTATATATTATATAATTGAATAATAATTTACTATAATTAATATAACTGACTATAATTGTAGTCTTTGATGGTACACCAGTCAGGGTGGGCTAGGGAACCTGTCCCCTTATTTCAATGGGTCAGCAATCAGGCTGGGCTGCGTTGTTTGCCGTTGGGTGGCAGGCAGCACTGCATGATTATTTAAGAAATTCCTATATGAAAGTGGTGAGTGGTGAGTCTTGTCGTAGATTGTTTTTGATAATACTGGTCTATGTTGTCGGCACAGCACTAATCTAAAACCATGCACCTTCAGCTAAAACTTACACAGTGCTGCAATTCTCCCCCTGGTGGTGTATTTAGGAACTGATACCTAGGTCGGTGATAGGTAATGTCGTGGGCGTGATGAAAATGCCAAATATTGCGCCTAGAGCAGGATTTGAACCCACACATTACACCACCTTCCTAGTCTCCCTGATGGCATCACCCTACCCACGACTACCTGTCTATGTAGCTCCTTGCCGAAGTCAGTGCAGACTACTACGGTAATAATGTTAAAATCTACAAATTAAATGTATATTGTTATATTTGGATTAGAAAATCATATTCATCGTAGTTATCTACTGCAAGTAAGAATTCTACAAAGGTAGTATCTCATAATGCACAAGTCTCACGCTCATTAGTTTCCCACAGCATGCTACACAATGAGCTGGTATCAACATTAGTTCTTTCACTGCCATCAAAGGTCAGATTGGTGGTGGAAATCTTCTATAAGACCTTTTCCACAGATCATGCTGCACAGCGAGTAGGCTACCAGCATTAGTTATTCCCACTGACACCAGAGGGTAGGTTTTTTTTTTGGTCCCTTAGTTGTTTAAGCAGGGGAAATTTCAGTCATAAACGACTGGTCTTCCTCATTCCACTGCTGGTCGATAGAAAGCCCGAGCCTATACTTTTACCGACCCAAGGGATTTTTAACCTCCCACACCACATAGACATGGTATGAGAGCAACTGGCCTTTGATGACACTGTAAGTTATACACAGCGGTGGAAATCCAAATTGGCAGAGCTGGGGGCACAGGGAATCGAACCGCCGACCCTCAGATTAGGAGTCTGACCTAGAAAAAAGTCAGACACTCTAACCACTCCGCCACGGTGGTGGAAATAGTTTATAGGTATATATTGTATGTTACCCTACCCGACAGAACCACTCTGTTAATTACTTATTACACCACCTTAAAGGTGCATAGTCCGATGAAAGCATAAACCTTTGCTACCAAAATAATTATCTAGATATGACTTATTAAGCATAGATGCGAATACTGAGTCAATATAATAGAACTTGTTACTGCAGAAACCTTTTTACAACCATGCCAAAATTAAATTAGCATGTTTGCATTTCAAATATCTCAAAAGTTAGCCATTTTAGCATTTAAATAAAAGTTACCTCAAACTAAAGTAAGGTAGAGTATAACAAGCAACCTCATATATTTAGCTAAAAAACTATCGGACTATACAATTTCTGGTAGGTTTATTTTCGCCAACTCAGCAGTAACTGTTTAATTCAACACGTCTAATTCCACATTGTCGCCAGAGATTCATGATACTTTGTTGTGACAAGTAGCAGCACTAGTGGATGACATGTTAATGCTTAGTCCGCAAACAGAGAGTGTGGAGTATTACAAAGGACTGGTACAGTTAGCACAAGTCAAACTATGAAGTAGTTCCGGTCGAACCCTGGTGGAGTCAAACCAATGACTTAAAAATTGATACTTGTCGCTTCCTAGCCAGGCGCTCGGCATTATTAGGATAGTGCAAGGACTGGTTGCCTCAATGTCAGGATAATGTGAGTCAGGATAATGGGATATTAGGTTGGTCTTGGTGCTGGTAGTCTGGTCTCCCAGTAGGGCAGCACTATAAGGTCGCCATGAGTGGTGTGCTCAGTGTCAGGATAATGTGTGCTCAGTGTCAGGATAATGTGACTGAGTGGGATACCGGGTCATGGTGGCGGCGGCCTGGTTTCCCAGTGGGACAGCACTATAAAGTCACCATGAGTGCGCACTGTCACAAGTCGGTACCCGTCCTAATATGACCTTAGATGTTGCTAGGACGTAAAACAACAACAAACAAACAACAAGTTCTGGTTAAACCTACTCCAGGTACGGAACCTATTATCCGGCTTCCAGAAATCCGCAATTACCACAAAACGGGCTACTTTTGAAAACTTGCTATTTTGACATTATACTGTATGCATTGTACAGTATTATCTATTTAAAGTGGATTAATAAAGGTCAAACAGACCCTGCTTTAAAAGTATATTAATTCGTATCTGTTACATACATTTTAGGTATTTACTTTTCATTGTTTATTTTATAATTTAGGTATATATTTAGGCCGTCTCTCGAAAACCGGGAATCCAGAAAACATGGCCACTTCCGGTCCCAAGCTTGCTGGGTATTTGCTTCGGTACGTGTAGTACCATCAGTACGGATCGGCAGAAGACCTCATATGGTACAGAAAATGACCCCATAAATATGAAGGGGTATCTATTTATCATCTATTAAAATACAATCATTATCTGCACTCTGTAAAAGTCTCAACTCGGACTCCTTGACCCAGTTCGGTGTCACTCGTCTGTCCGACTCCAAGAAGTCACTGTCACTGTCATCATCGCTTGATAGTATCACACATCGCTTGCGCTTCTTCGCAACCTTTCCACCACCAGTCGGTGACTCTGATGTGGTTGATCCATTTTGCGATGATGCAGAGGACCTCTTCGTCTTAGCGTTGCTATGCGAAGAACCATTTGGCTTCGCATCTCCAGAGGAAGTGACAGTCCTGGATGCTGTTGGTGATGATGCTGCGGATGTCACTGAAGATGATTTGGGTGAGGGTGAGACTCCCTTCACGGGACACTCAAGCATCACCTCGTACTTGGGCGATTGGAGAAGAGTTGACCGTGGTCCTTGGAACGGAAACCGAGGAATAGATGTTTGTAGAATTGTTAGTCAATTTTTAAAGCTGCATAGTCCGATGATGCATCAAATTTTCAAAACCAAACAATTATCTAGAATTGATTCTACATATCTAACTTAGATACTGATGCAATTATTAAACAGTCGTCACTCCATAGAAGGGAACACTGAGGCAATTTAACAGAACCTGTTCCTGCTGAAGCCTATGGTGTCAGAGTTTTGGCATGCTTGCAAAAACTAATTTTACATGCTTGCACTTCAGATATTTCCAAACTTATACATTTAATGTTTTATGATGAAAGTTACTTCAAACTAAAGTAATATAAAATATAACAATCATTTTAATATATTTATCTGCGAAAAGTGACGGAAACTAAAAACCATTGGACTATGCAATTTTAACCAAACAAACGTGATATGCAGTATGTGTTCATTATGCATTTATTAAAAAAAAGATTGATCTATTATGTTATCCGACATGTTTGCCTAATAACTATTATGTACTACTACATATTGACAACTACCGGGCACGGTGGCCAAATCAATAGAATGCAGGCCTCCCGTGCAGGAGATCGGGAGTTCAACTCCCGGTCGAGTCAGACCAATGACTTACAAAATTGATACTTGTCGCTTCCTAGCTTGGTGCTGAGCATTAATAGGATAGGGCAAGGGCTGCTTAGCTCAGTGTCAGGATAATGTGACTGAGTGGGATATTGGGTCATGGTGCTGGTGGCCTGATTTCCCAGTGGGGTAGCACTATAAAGTCGCCATGAGTGTGCACTGTCACAAGTCGGTGCCTGTCCTGATGTGACCTTAGATGTTGCCAGGACATAAAGCTCCAACAACCAACTAACCTATTGACAACTGTTCCTGATAGTAGTGCTGTCACCAGTAATCATGACCGTAATATAAAACGGTTCTATCTGACAAAATGACCAAATTGGTATTATGGATGTAAAAATGTTCTATCTACAAAAGGCTATCATGCAATTACACAACAGTTTCTCAACTGGAATTTTTCACTGAGATATATTAAAAATAATATTGTTCGACCTGCTTTGCTATCATGCAGTTACACAGCTTCAGTCCTCATTATCTCGAAAGCACCATTTTGTCAGCTAGAACCTTTTTATAGTAAGGTCGCAAAACTGTTGCATTTGACACTCATCACTACAGTACAGCATGCACCAAAGTAAAACAAGAAACGTTAGCTTTCATGATGAAGGATCCTACCTCTCTATGTGGCTCGATGTCTGAGAGGTCAGTGCTGACTACTACGCTACCTAGACTCCCTGATGCAATCACCCTATCCACGCCTATCCGTCTATAAGAGTAAGAGTCTCCTTGCCGGAGAGGTCAGTGCAGACTACTACACTACTTAGGCTCCCTGATTCAATCACCCTATCCACACCTACCCATCTATGAGGCTCATTGACTGAGAGGTCAGTGCAGACTACTACACTGCCTAGGCTCCCTGATGTAATCACCCTAACCACGCCTACCCGTCTATAACAGTATAAGAGTTAGTCTCCTTGCCTGAGAGGTCAGTGCAGACTACTACACTACCGAGGATCCCTGATTCAATCACCCTATCTATGCCTGCCTGTCTATGTGAAACAACGAAAGATCTTAAGAGCTGTTATATTGGGGAGTCTGGGGGTACTCCCTGAGAAAAATGATAAAATCTTAGATGCTCTGTGGTGCATTTTGGAGACAATAATTCCTAAGATTGATATAATATCACTATATGAAAAACCTGAAGATCGGCGTAAGGTGATGATGGGGACATAAAATATTGTACACCTTACAGCGAAACCATAAGGGTTGGCGACCTTGTATTAGGGGCATTGCTTGAGAGTTTGACCGACTGACCTGGAAGGAGGTAGCTGATGGTGCTGTATGGCGTGAAGTGGAAGTCCTCTCTCAGGTAGCCATGGAGCAGCATGTAGGCCACTATCCGCTCACACTCGGCCCGCCCCAGACGGGGTGGCTTGATAGCTGTAATGCGCAGTGACGTTGCGCCTTTGCCTGCCCATGCGTCGAGCACCTTGAGCGCGGTGACGCGCGTCTTGCTTGCCTGTGCGTGCTCAATGAGGCGAACCACGTCCCTGCAGTGCGGTGCCATGTTCTGCTTGGACACTGTCAGTTACAGAGAGACGAGTTAGTCTGAGCAGAATTAAAACCAAATAAAGGAAAAGCAAAATAATAAAAATGAGATATAATGTATTGGTTCGAACTACATTAGAATTGCATTTGATTCGCGGGAAGGGAGGGTTGGTTGGTTGTTTGTTTGTTGGAGTTTTACATCCTGGCAACATCTAAGGTGATATCAGGATGGGTACCGACTTGGGATAGTGCGCACTCATGGCGACTATATAATCAGGCTGCCAGAACAATGACCCGATATCCCACTCAGTCACATTATCCTGACACTGAGCTAACCAGTCCTTGCCCTATCATATTAATGCCGAGTGCATGGCTAGGAAGTGAGAAGTATAAATTTGATAAGTCATTGGTTTGACTTTACTGCTTCCACCTCATATGGCCGAAGCCTTTTTGTCACTTAAATAAACTGATATTTACCGCCACTATTCTTCCGGCTCTTTGTCACTTACAAATCCAAAACCATGGGATCATACAGCTTTAAATGAGTTTAAAAGCACATGCACAGCAGCAGCACACTAACCCGGCCGGCCAGCCTTGCAGTGGTCGCACATGTTGTCGCACAGCCCCGCGTCCCACCGCTCTCCAAAATGGCGCGCAATCAGCTTCCGGCGACAGGCAGTGACGTCATAGCTGTAGGCGACCATTGTGTAGAGCTTCTCCAGCCCGGTCTGCTCAGTGAACACCATGCAGCTCTGTCGGAACACGTCGGGGAAACTCGTGTACAGGATGCACCAGGCCGGCTGGTCGTCACGGCCTGAGGGGGGGGGGGGGGGGGGGGAGGAGAGAGTGAATATGTGAAGGAGAGAGTGAATATGTGAAAGAAAGAGTGAATATGGATGCAGGGTAGGACAGTAACCTTTTTTTCCACTTGCCCTCGTGGGCAAGTGACTGAATTTTCTACTTGCTTGAATGGCAAAACTACTTGCCCAAGCCCAAGCCAGCCAATTGAAACTGAAATCTGCTACTGCAGATCAGAAAAATAACGACTTGCCCATTCGGGTAGGTCACTGAGAACTTCACCTGCCCGACCGAGTAAACTAGGTGCCCCGGGCAACTGGGCAGTCCTTATTGTCCTACCCTGGGATGTGTGTGTGTAGCTGGGGCGTTCTCAGAAACTGTGTACCACATATTTGGTTTCCACGTTACATTGTTAAAGATTTTGACTTTTTTGGACAGACATAAGGGAATACTGAGTCAATTTAACAGAACCTGTTACTGCAGAAGGCTATGGTGTCAGAGTTTTGGCATGCATGCCAA
Organism: Branchipolynoe longqiensis; assembly: GCA_030323885.1. NCBI lineage: Eukaryota > Metazoa > Annelida > Polychaeta > Phyllodocida > Polynoidae > Branchipolynoe > Branchipolynoe longqiensis. The sequence goes on from CM059193.1 coordinate 93,435,417, forward strand.
AATTAATCTTGCATGGTTGCACTTCAAATACCTCAAAGGTTAGCCATTTAAATTTTTTTAAATTAGGCCTACTTCATGTTAAAGAAAGGTAGATTATAACGATCAATCTAATAATATATTTATCTCAGAAAATGACACAAACTCAAACCCATCGGACTATGCAACTTTAAAACATAACAGTAAGCGATAAGCGACAGAAAGAACCAGAGGCGCACTAACCGGCTCGGCCGCTCTCCTGGTAGTAGTTCTCCATGGACTTGCTCATCGAGTGGTGAATGACGAATCGTACATCCGGCTTGTCGATGCCCATCCCGAAGGCCACAGTGGCCACCACCACCTGGAAATGGTAGACAAATCATCGGTCAATTACAGGTCACCATGCACATCACAAACAAAACACATGAATGTAGCCTCTCCGTTTAATTAAAGCTGCATAGTCCAATGAAGCATCAACATTTCAAGACTTTATTATCTAGATTTGATTCTACATATTTAACTTAGATACTAGTGCACTTATTAAGCATTTGTTGCAATATAGAAGGGAATACTGAGTCAATTTAATTAGAACCTGTTACTGCAGAACTCTCATGTATGTTTGCCAAAACTAATTTAACATGTTTGTACTTCAAATATCTCAAAAGTTTGACATTTAAAAGAAAGATTACTTCAAATAAGGTAAAGTAGATAATAATGACCAGTCTAATATAATTATCTCAGAAACATGGCCGAAACTCAAAACCATCGGACTATTATGCAAATTTAAACAAAAAGAGAACCCACACAAAGTAGTGCAGAAGACCGTTATGAGCCCAAAGTGGGTCTAAACTGTGTTCACCCTTGTGGACAAGAAGTGTTTACAGGTGGCAGCATGCTGCGCAGACTGGCCAGGCCCCCCCCCCCCCCCCATAAGCCCCCCGCCCACATCTACAAGTCCAGGCTTTATACACAAAGTTGACTACCAGATTCAAGATTGATTGATGGTTGCTTTACGCCGTGTCAGCAACATAGGGCATATTCACAGCGAGATATGTTAGTTTTTGTTCAAACCATCGCTTTTACATGTAAAAGCATACAATCAATTTTGTGTCAATCGACACTCATGAATTTTGTAAACTCACAATCATATAGTTTCTGGTCAAGCTAAATAAAATTCTAAATGATAGTATTATGCACTGATGAAATTTGTTTAAAAACCTATGAGGTGGTACAAACCAGCTGCCCTCAAAAAGGCTAAAATGTTTTCTTGTTTTACTTTAGTAAAAAGGTCATGCATGCTGTTTGCAGTGTAAAATTGTTGGCGCAGGGCTATGAAAGTTTAATAAAGTGTGTTTTAATGTCAGTGGGGACCAGATTCAAGAACAGCAAAGAACATTTTCAAGGAGACATTTTGATATCAAAATTTGTATTCAATCTACTTAAAAGAATGGACTGTTTGGAAAACAATTCCACAAAAGTAACTGACAGGAATTTATCAAAACCAAATTCATCTCAAATATCATGTAACATTTTAATCACGGTTCATACAAAATGTCGGCCACCAGATCCAAGAACATTCGAAAAGATACAGTTAAATTCAAAAACATTTATGAGTACTCAAACCAAAAATCTAAATTCAAGAACGTTTCAAGACTCGGCGATGCGTGCGAATCTAGACTACAATAACCACAATGACAGACTGCCCCCGTCTCCTTCCACCCTCCACCCCCTTGTATTTGGTACCAGATGGGATGGCCAAATGAGTTGAGCGTCCGTCTCCCGTTTTGGTAGATCGTGGAATTTGAACACACGGGTTCAAACCCTAGTCGAGTGAAACCAATGACGTAAAATATTGATACTTGTCACTTCCTAGCCAGACGCTTGGCATTATTAGGATAGGGCAAGGACTGCTCGGCTCAGTGTCAAGATAATATGACAGTGGGATATCAGGTCATGATGCTGGTGGCCTGGTCTCCTAGTGGGGGCAGCACTATAAAGTCGCAATGCGTGCGCACTGTCACAAGTCGGTGCCCATCCTGATATGACCTTAGATGTTGCATTTTGAGGACATCTAGTCTGTACCACCTCATATAGTTTATTAAACCAATTTAATCAATTAATAATATTAATAACAAAACCTTTAACTTTTATCTAGAATTTTATTTACATTTACCACAAATTATATTGTAAAAATATACCGTCTTTCGGTCGTGATAGACGAGCATTTGCTATGCAGACACACTAACTCTGCAGATACCAAAAGAAGCAGTTCACCACTGAGCTGTGGGTAACACCAGTGGGACTTAGGTTCAATGGGATGTAGGCACTGATTTTGACTGAACAAGCAGAAGCTGTGTGGGTCTGTGTGGCAGGTTGTAAGTGAGTCAGGGTGGCAGGTCACTAGTAGGTGAACAAGAGTTGTAGCAATAAAGCTCAACCTTATCACTGTCAATCTTACGTGACTTGTCTTCCCTTTCTTGCTTATGAGTTTTGGTATTTAGTGGGTGGAGACTGGCAGACAGTTGCCAGGATCCTCCTGATAGTCATGAGTAAGATGAGTAACTGGGGAGGCCAAACCCAGTTATTCTTCAACATGATTGTGAGCTTTTTAAATACCATGACTGTCTGTTGATACATGATATGCATTTACATTATATGTCAAAAAGATGGTTGACTAAAAAACAAACAATTCTCGCCATGAATATGGCCTATGCTGCCGACATGGCACAAAGAAACCACCAATCAATCAAATCTTAGATGTTGCCAGGACATACAACTCCAACAACGAACCAACCTGTATTTGATTGTTGGACCAGCGGTGGTGGACTGTCCGACGGAGCTTGGCGTCCATGTCGGCATGGTAACAGCCGGCCTTGACCCCGACCAGCTGCAGTTCGCGTGCCACATCCTCAGTGTCCTTCCGCGAGAAGCAGTACACGATGCCTATTCAGGGAACCAAGATGCCCAAATGTAGATCAAAAACCATCTTTCTCGTTTCTGATTGGCTGATTTTTATGTGCTTAACATTTATTTCTGTATAAGATTTTATGCATATATTATTAAAGGGAAAATTATATTCATATCATCTACCTTCATGGAAAGTTTGTTTTATTTAATGACGCCTCTATAGCGCATTGATTTTTATCATTGCCTATTGGATATCAAACATATTGTAAAGGATAGGGCTCAAATCTGTGGTTGTGTAGGCAGGCTATAGTGAAATCAATACAGACAAAGAGACAGGAAGAGTGTAAAGTGTAAAGGAAGAGAGAGAGTCAAGCCTTCTGGTTTATTATTTATATGGTTACATGGGTTCATTGTAGAGTATCACCCCACCCCTTTCCCCCAATGGGAAACAAGCATTCTTGGCCCTACCAATAGGGATCCAGCATTCCTGGTCCCCATGGCTACCAGTGGTCTGCCCACCACCACCAAGCTGTATGGCCCCATGGCCACCACCAACCTTGACCTTGAGTGTGGTGATCCTACCAGCAGGAACACTAATCTATCGAGAAGGTTGGTTGAGTCTTACGTCCTGGTAACATTTAAGGTCATATCAGGACAGGTACCGATTTGTGACAGTGCGCACTCCTGACAACTTTCTAGTGCTGCCCCACTGGGAAATCATGCCACTGGCACCATGACCCGATATCCCACTCAGTCACATTATCCTGACACTGAGCTAACCAGTCTCTACCGAGAACTAAACCACTCATTGTACTGGCTTTACCTGACTGTTGTGCGAAGCGGCCTTCAATCTGGTCCTTCATGTCCTCCATTGTGGCCTTTGAGGAGGAAGGCTTCTTACGGACCTGCAACCAGGGACCGTGAAAGGTCACAACATCATTATTAACTTGTTTAAGTTAGGTAAGCTCTAAAGAGGACAGGCAAGGGCTTCAAAGGTTTAGAAAATTCACATGGCTAGCCATGGCATAACTAATTTTTCACACACTACACATTATTAATAATATACATATATATATATGGGTCACTCCCCTGAAAGCTGGCCACAAGTGTCAATTTTTAACATTATTTGGTTGCAAATGAAAGCTGGAAATCTCCCCTTTACATCTATGTAAAATATAAATTGATGAGATAAAAAATAAAGGGGTAGTCCATGATTGAGCAATGACAATATAACATGTGTTGCTCAGACGTAACACATGTTTAGGCAGGGATGCCAGTTGGGGTTGATCAAATTAGTGGAAAACACGAAAACGTCTGTTCGGGCAGTACCCACTAGCTGGCCACCGTACTTAGTATTGACAGCAGTGTTCTCATAATGCGACAGGAGGCACCACCGGTGGTGTCAGTGCTTAGCCTTATGAGAAAGTCGTCGTCGAATAGTGACCAATCACAGCACACCAAATTCATCACATTTTGCCCGTTCCATTAAAGATTTTCCAATAGAAATCTCTACTGGAAATTAGTGAAATTATTGAAAATTGTCTATCTCCAAAAAAAATCAAAAATGAAAAAAAATGTCAACGTCCCAAATTATCTAAATCGTATAAAAAAAAAAAAGCTATAGTAATGGATATGCATGGAAATTGGAAAATTCAAAAAAATCTAAGTCATCCCAAATTGTTTAAAACATTAATATAAAAAAAAGGTAAATGAAAAAAGGAGAAATTTGGAAATGATTGGAATTCCATTAATTAGTGGAAGACTGGCATCCCTGTTTATGACACCACACAGTCTGCTTAATAAAAATCTAAGCAGAATTCAATAATTTCATATTGAGAAGCATATTAATCATTGCATAATATACAGAAATATGTAGTGCTTATATTGATAAAAAAAAAGAAGTAATTCCCAGCAATGCTTTATTCACTGAATAATTAGTGTACAATATTTGTGTGCCATCCAGACACCACTGGTTACAACTGTGATGGAAATTTGTAATGTTATTTCTGAAGACATCAAACAATTTTTTTGTTAATTCAAGCATGCTTACATGTTAATAAAAACAGTAAAACCTCTCTCTACCGCCCTCTCCACAGATCGACCACTCCCCTATATCGATCGCTTTATTTGGGTCCCAAAAATACCATGGTAAGGATATCCTAACTCTCTAAACCGACCAGGTTTCTAGTGTTTTGGTCTACAAATTATGCAGCCTTTTTTTGATGGCTTATTTACCCTGTCTATAACGAGTAAGTCGCATCGCAGCTTGTTTTCATCGCTGAACAGCGATAGTCTCAATAGTTCCCCATGCCATCACCTCTGCCAATTTGGATTTCCACCGCAGTGTATACCTTACAGCGTCATCAAAGGCCAGCTGCTCTCATACCATGTCTAGACGGTGTGGGAGGTTAAAAATCCCATGGGCCGGTAAAAGTGTAGGTTTGGGCTTCCTATCGACCAACTGTCTAATAGTGAAAACAAGACTATTCAGACTTATCCATGATAGTCAGTATAAATCTTCAAGAAAAAAAGCCAGCTTTAACCAATGAATGTGAAACCGCCCCACGAAAATCCCTGATCCTGCCATTCTTACTTCGTAGAACAGGTTGGGCCTGTTGAAGGATGCTTTGAAGACGACACAGTCTGCGATGCCCAGGATCTTCTTGACGTCCGCCACGACACTGGTCGTCGCTGTCGCCGTCAGTCCAAGGATGGGCACCCGAGGGAACTGTCGGCGCATCACCCCCAGGAACTTGTAGTCTGACAATAATGTTGGTTGGTTGTTGGAGTTTTATGTCCTGGCAACATCTAAGGTCATATCAGGACAGTGGTTACTGACTTGTGACAGTGTGCACTCATTTGCGACTTTATAGTGCTGCCCCAATGGGAGACCAGGCCATCAGCACTGTGACCTGATATCCCACTCAGTCACATTATCCTGACACTGAGCCAATCAGTTCTTGCCCTATCCTAATAATGCAGAGAATCTATATTATTATTGATGGATATCTATATTATTATTGATGGCTATATTTAGTACAACTACAACTAAATTCCTGTGTCTACCATACCTGTCCGGAAGTCATGGCCCCACTGTGAACAGCAGTGCACCTCGTCGATGGCAAGCCTGGCAAAGCGCCCCATCTCGTGCATCTTCTCCAGCTTGTTCATGAAGCGCTTGCTCTTGGCGAGCTTCTCCGGGGTCACGTACAGGAGCTTCAGGTCCGCCTTCCGGTCCGTCATGGCAGCGTGCACAGCGTTAACCTCCTCGCGGCTACTCGCTGCATTCAACAAAGCCGCCTTCACCCCGAGTTCGCGCAGCCCCATCAGTTGGTCCTCCATGAGCGAGATGAGCGGCGACACCACCAGAGTCACACCTGAAGGTGAATCGTGGAGATGGAGGGAGAACAGAAGGTCAAGGTCGGAGAAGAGAACAAATTGAATTAGGTGATACTTTGAAGGTCAAGATCAGAGAAGAGAAAACAAAAATTTAATCAGGTGATACCTGAAGGTCAAGGTCGGAGAAGAGAAAAAATGGAATGGAGTGATACTTGAAGATCAAGGTTGGAGAATGTAGTTGAAGGTTAAGGGACATTAAATATCATAACCTTACGGCGAGGTGATGATGGGACAAAAATATTGCACACCTTACTGCGAGGTGATGATGGGACATAAAATAGCACACACCTCACGGCGAAACCGTAATGGTTGACAACCATGGCTACGACAATGGTATGGGCAGCTTTACCTTCCGAAATAACAGCTGGGAGCTGGAAGCACAGACTCTTGCCGCCACCTGTCGGCATAATGAGAATGCAGTCGTGGCCAGACAGGGTTGCATTCATCGTAGACAGTTGGAGCCGTCGGAACGACTTGATGCCAAACACGCTTTCTCGAGCTAATTTTAACCGAGCAGTCCAGTCGAACTCTACAAAAGAATTTAAACTTTATTAAACAGAATCAAACACAGCACAATCGAACCTGTCTGCCTGAAACCGATATTCGCATGTATATAAATTAGTTTTTTGTTGTTGTTTTGTTTAGTTTTACGTCCTAGCAACATCTATGATCATTCTGACATATTTCTTTGGATGAAACCTGCTGCCGCCACATAGGCTACTCTTTCCGATAAGCAGCAAAGGGTCTTTTAAATACACTTTCCCACAGACAGGATAGCACATACCCCGGCCTTTGGTGAACCAGGTGGGGACCACTGGTTGGAACGGAAAACAGCCCAACTGCAAATGGGTCCACTGAGCAGGATGGATAGGATGACAAACAGGTGAACACTCCACCGCCTGAGCTACATCTCGCTCCCTAAGGTCATATTAGGATGGGTACCGACTTGTGACATGCACACTCATGGTAACTTTATAGTGCTGCCCCACTAGGAGACCAGGCCACCAGCACCATGCCACAATATCTCACAGTCAGATTATCCTTTTACTGCACTTGCCCTATCCTATTAATGCCGAGCGTCAGGCTAGGTAACGACAAGTATTAATTTTATAAGTCATTAGTTTTACTCAGCTGGAAGTCAGATTTGGTACAGTACTCTCCAAGCACTATCCTAGCTCCATTCCACTGATTAATCAGTACAGGCGTTCATTGGAGTGTCGCTGTCCTTGTTGTGACTGTATTATCGCCCATGCTGCCAATCCCTCTTTCCTCTCTGCACTCACTACTTGCTTTGCTGTTTGATTGGGTTTTTATGTCCTAGCAATATCTAAGGTCATATAAGAACTAGATTCAAACTGACCAATTACTGTCATATTAAATATCCTTGGCATTTTGTGAAAATAAAAAAATCACGGACATGTTTCATCCCTGATAAAAGCGCTGCCTTGGCTCTGCCAGCACTATTATTATGATAGGCTGTGTTGTGGTTCACAGCTGGTTTTCCCATGTCTGCATTTGACGCAACATGTAGAGAAGATGGGGAAGAGAAATGTACTCTTCACAGTTTATTTCCAGAATCCTCCGCTCTCTGCGGCATCACAGAACCAAGTGACCCACCCCCTGACTAGCCAGGTCGCAGGTAACCTCTTATGGTTGGGGGTGGACTCTAGCCAGTTACGAGGGGCAGTCCACCCAGGGACTACCTCTCGCTAGCCTGCTGCCAACTATCGTCATAGAAGGGCAACAGAGGTCAGCGTAGTCCCCGCCGCCACCGTGTGGTGGTAAGGCTCATGTACGGCCTACTACATTACCTATGAGGCCCAGTTCTACATAGTTGTAAACACAGAGCTATGGAATCACTCATTGCAACATGGCTCTATCTGACATATATAAACTTATGAAAAAAAAGTTTTGAACCGATGCTTTGAGTTCTAGATGTGACACTTTGAGTGAAGAACCTGCATGAGCAAGCCATACCTTGGTGTTCCCAGTCCTGCTTCTGAACAGCGGATGGTCCTTTTGAGGCCTCCTTAATGCAGGCCTCCAGACGATGCTTCTTGTCCATTAACTCGGCCTGCAGAATTACCAAGATGGCGTCATCAACATTCACCTACGCATTCGTGCTGTGAAATTACATTTAATTTTAAACAGGTACCGGCTATTTGACTTGTATAAACACATATGTGTGTTTGTTATAATTCTGCACCTGAATAGCCTCAATAGTGGTTACTAATAGTTTGTTTTAAAGTATGTAGTGGCACGAGCTGGAAGCGGCCATAAAAATAACCCGTGTCTAGTTATGATATGATATATATAGACTACATCACGGTTCCAGCGGCGCGGTGCATTGTGGGATGCATCAGAGCAAAACATAACCCCCAAAAGCACATGGCACATGTTAATACACTGGATGCAGCTATGAAATGTGCTAGTTTCAGATCATCTCAGCTCTTGTTTGAAACATAGAATACCAGCTAAAAATATATATATAATAAATTAAGATATTAATCTTTTATCCAGCATTGCATTTACATCAATATAATCAGCAGATCTTATGCCATGTGCATTTAGATTTAGAAAGATCTAGGCATTCAGACTAGTGTTAGAGCCATAGCCAGAGTACTCAATGCATTGTCAATGGCAGTGAGCAATCTCCATACAGAAAAAGTAAAATATTGATAAAACCACACCACCTAGAGACAAACCGCTTGGAACACATATAGAAAACAGGTTTATCAAAAAGATTATATTAAATTGATATGGTTAGGGTTTTGGATTTCTATTAATTTTGAATAAAACTGATGTTTTTCACTGCGCGTATAGGCAAACTCAATGGCCGTACGCCTTTGCTTTGCTCCCAACGCCGTTTTCAGCGCATGCGCAGTCGGAACCGTGATCTAGTTTATCGATATGTATATTTGTAAAAACAAATTCTTGAACATTGCCATTTTGAGTTGCTATTTGATTTACATTCTATGTTGTTATATTGTTGCTTTCATGCCATGTAAGGGGTCGACGAAGTAAAAATAAAATCATTATCATTGTCAATCATTGTCGTTGTTCACAAAGCTACAAGACACCACTAAATGACAGAAGTGCCAGAGAAGTGGGCAGATGGAGGGAAGCTGAAGCGTCACCTGGAGGGAAGGACTTTGGTTGCTGGGTTTTTACCCACTGGGAAATCCGGCTGCCACAACCAGGAACCAATATCCCACTCACTCACATTATCATGACAATGAGCTAACCAGTCCTTGCCCTATCCTATTGATGCCAAGCGCCAGGCTAGGAAGTTACAAGTATCAATTTCGTAAGTCTTTGGTTTGACTCGACCGGGAACTGAACTCTCAATTTCCCGCATGCGAGGCCCGCACTCTAGCGATTTGGATACCGCGCCCAGTCAGGAAGGAGGGGAGTACATCTCCTTGGAAGCAAACATCCAGCCCTCAGGCCGCAGGGGAGATGGACGCTCAACTAATTCGACCATCCCGTCTGGCTTCGTTTTTCAAGGCCATTTACGTATACATTTTCAAGAACATACACTTTATTTACTCACACATATATATACCATCAGGTAACCATTACAGTATACCATTAGGTGTGAGCGGGGGAGGCAACTCCCTCCCCCCATCTCACCTCCCTCAGGAGCATTCAGTCCTGTAGTATACATAACATAGTTCTTGTCGGGTTTTGTTGTTGTAAACATATTCATTCCTTGAGTTTCACGTTGGTTTCCTATTCACCTGGACTCATCTCACCTGACGCTCCAGTATCACTGACAGCTGAGTCTCAATCTGCTCCAGTTCCTCAACCACCTCCTCCAGATCACGCCGTGTCTCTGAATAATCAAAGATCTCAATAAGATACATTCATATAAATAGGTACTCCAAACTGATTTTTTTTCTTTTCATGAAGTTAATCTGCAAATGTTACAGTTCGAAAAATTTTATCATTCTGATTACAAATATATATAATAAAAGTAAATCGGTCTATTAGTCCCTGAGTTATGATTTTTTTTAAATTTAATTTTTGCCCTTAATTTTACACACATTTTGCATGATTCTGCAAATGCTTAAATCCTGATGTTTGAGGCTGCCTGCTGAAGGCAAATTACATTTTAATCACATCATTATTTTTTAACTTATTATTTCTAGTAGAAACTCTAATCTCAATTTTGTTCAGACCCTACAATTAAATATTTGTTGACCAATTTGACATCAAACATAGCAAATTATGTGATTTTCACGAACCGTCCATGATCAAATCTTTTAAAAATTAATCTCTATTTGAGATATTGATTAGATTTTTTTTATACAAAAATGATCAGAATGCATATATCTATAATGTGATTACATTGTCTTAAAATTATATCCACATGTAAAAAGAAAATCGGAATTTATAATTAGCACACCCCTATGGTTAAATCGAAACTGTGGAGAAAGAACGCTTAATGGTGGTTAACGATCTACACAGCTTTGTAGAGAAAGAATTTTTCTATGTAATATATTTCTTTGGTGAAAGATATTTAGAAAAATCAGGTTTTACAATTGTTCCTATGTTTTCAAACCTCCATTTTAAACAGTTTCCACGCCACAAGTTGGCCATAGTGGATATAAAACTAAAGCTAGTGATCTCTACTTTTACCATGAACGCAGTTATTTTGAGCTCTGACACACTCACTCGCAGCACACAATGTTCAAAGAGGTGTAGTGTGCTGAGAGCGGGTTTCCTATTCTTCCAGTAGCCAGTCAACTTCAGCAACCAGTTCTTTGTTTGGAGTACCTAATATCAGTCAATACATGGCAAAATCATGTGACAAGATATGTAAACAAAATAAGCTACTAACCCTCCATCTTGTATTGTACTTCACCACTTCCTTAATCGTTCACTTCCAGAACACTTTACCGCCTACCACTTTGAGTGCTGGCCTGTTCTTGATGATAGCCTCCCTCCCGAACCGTGACTCACACTGCGGGCAAACACCCGCTTGTTCTGTGAAGTCCTTGACGATTTTGTGGAGGTGGATCTTTATTAGCTGTCCTCTCCCGCCTTTACGGTACAGCAGCAATGGCGCCTGGCAGCGGCGACAGAACACTTGGATGGTTCTGGCTCCCGTAGACAGTGGCGGGATCATCACAGGCAATCAGTTATTTCCCTGAAACCCGAGTACTTTATAAATGAAAGGAAAGGTGTTTTTAAAAAGAATGCTAGAATGAAATTATATTAAAAGTGCAACAACTTATGAATGGGGTTAATCAGTGGCGATGTATGTAGTTACTAAATATTACAGCTGATAGTTCATTTATACGTCTTATAATACCCACTGGGGAGGCAAAGGACTAACATGTGTATATATATACATAAACAATACTCCTACTCATAGAGGTGGAAAATGAAACCACCAAAATCCAGCAAATGGAAACGGAAATAGCACTGTATGGGCGCCACCATTTGAATACTCGTATTCAATCGCATATAAACCAAAATCCAGCAAACGGAAACGGAAATATCTCGTCGAGCTTCACTACGCAGCAAACAGGATGGACGACAGCAATTGGTTAATAATATCCTGTGGGCTTAATACCTTGACAGCTCTCCACCGCAGAGTAGTGCACGCCGAATCGAGGAACAACTACACTGGTCCCTCGCTAGAGATCTTCCATATATGATGCGATGATGTCACCGGGACCAGTGTATGTGTTCCTCGACACTACTCTGCAGCGAAGCTGTCAAGGCATTAAGTCCATAGGCCCAATTTACATATTCGGGGTCAGCGATTGGTTAATAATATATCAAAACAAATGCCCGCTGCCATAGAATTTGCCAATACGTGCAGTGCAAAACTTTGATTTTATTCAAAATTAAAAGAAATAAAGAACAATTTGGCATAAACATGGATGCACAAATGCAATATTAATAGTTTATTCCGTGGAAACGACGGCCGTATTTGATTATCACGACCGCAACTCGGGTCACCTGAGTTGCTAGAATGTCAAATCGAACACAGCGAGTGGAGTAAAATAATACACGCGCAATCATAAAATACTTTGCTGTAGTTATATCGGGGGTCGGTCCTAAGCATTGCTTATTCATATTACTTTTATCATCGAATAGGATTTTCATACAGTTGCTATTGCAACTGATGGTTTCATTTATGTATCAAGGCACTGTACTTTACAGCCGGAAAACCAATGCTCTGGCGCTGACAAAAGATATTATTCAATGAATAAACTACATTTCTGTGGTAATCAGCTTAAGTAGATTATTTGTTTTTGTTCTTAATTGTTGCCTGTTTTTAATTTTATACCATCATCCATATTCCCAAAAGCATAATTAGATTGATGACATAGTGGCTACACTCAACACTGGCTACAGCGAGTACATGCATCATCAATCCTAGAGAAAAGATTCACCCCGTACATACAGTTAGTGGTGAACGTCAACGTAGTCTAAATACGGGCGAAAATAGCTTTAGTATGGAACAGGAAATAGAAACTCTGGTTCCAGTATCAAATGGCTACTTGTATCGGCACAGAGTTGAAATGAGAGAGAATGCAGAAAGATAATATGGCGACAATAGAACGCCATTGATTTCACTTTTAAAGTCTATTAAACTACATGTTTTATTATACCGACCCCCCCCCCCCCCCACCCAGAGAGGAGGCGAAGGACTAACACATGTATAATATACATAAACAATGCCCATACCCATAGAGGTGGAAAATGAATTCACCAGAATCCAGCAACCAGAAAATGCCGTAGCAAATAAATAGACAATGCACATAGGACAATAATAAATATGTCATACTGATAATATAAAATGTGTTGAATCACATAATAATAAATAAATAATTCTCCGAGCGTTTATATGTATATAATAGATTATATATCAATTTAGAGTCTCGATGTCGGACATCCAGGCACTTTTTGCGCTCACAACGCACATTATCAAGTCAACTTTCAATATTGTGGTATTCTCTGTGGCCGAGTGGTTAGAGTGTCTGACTTTTTTCCAAGTTGGATCCTAATCTGAAGGTCAGTGGTTCGATTCCCCATGCCCCCACCTCTGCCAATTTGGATTTCCACTGCTGTGTATAACTTACAGCATCATCAAAGGCCAGTTGCTCTCATACCATGTCTATATGGTGTGGGAGGTTAAAAATCCCTTCGGTCAGTAAAGGTGTAGGCTCGGGCTTTCTATCGACAAACTGTCTAATGGCGAAAACAAGTCTATTCAGACTTATCCATGATAGGCAGTATAAATCTTTAAGAAAACGCACGAAGGGTAAAACAAATGTCATAGAGACAACACTGAAACTACCCTATCACAGTAATTTGTGCTTTTTGGTGCTTTGAAAGCAAATTTCTCTTATTTCTGTTAAATAGTTCAGATCTTTCTCTACAATTTCATATTCAGCTTTTTTTTATCAGGCAATTGGAAGTTCTTGAATTTATTTTGCGAAAATAGTTTTTGAGGCCATGATCCGGTACGGCTACCACTGGCACTCAGAATATCCCAACTTTCAATATTATTTCTGTTTTTAATCCTTTCAGAGAAAATTGCTCTTAGGTTATATTAAATACTTTAGATCTTCCTTTTCAATTGTGCATTAAGATATTTTTAATCGACCCAATGAAAGGGGGGGGGTCGGTCTTGAAGGGGCTGTCACATTAGGGTTTTTTGCGGGAGTGTATGGCGGCGGAGGCGCATTACGTCATATACGTCGGCATACGCCACCATATGCTACGGATACGCTACGGATACGCTACGCATACGCTACACATACGCAGTCATGTGCCGGCGTATGCCGTTGTACGCCGCCATACGCTTTCTCCCGTCCGTCCGTCCAAATTTGTTTGTGCATGCTAAAAAAATCTCGACCTATGCGTCACCGGCGTATCTCTAGTGTATGTAGCGTACGCATAACCCATGAGTTACGTATGGGAGCGTACTCCTTGCGTATGCACAGCGTATTCCAAGCGTATGCCATAGGTCTCGACATCGATCTTGACTCATACGCTACTCATACGCTCATACGCTCCGCATAGGTTCCATATGCCAATCAAAACCGTCAAAAAATCTCACAGTACGCTCTCATACGCTCCTCATAGGTTACACATACGCTCAAAAACACCCGAGGTCACCAAACGTCATCATAGGCCGGCATTCGCAGGACTTACGTAGGTTTTCAATACGCTCCCGCCATACGCCGTAATGTGACAGGGCCTTAAGCATTGGTTATTCATATTAATTTTCAACTCAAAAGTAGCGAATTTATCAGCTCAGTTCATTTCCCCACCCTGTCGAAAATTGTCGTCAGTTTTTCTAATGGGTTGTTTTCACCCCTACTACAAGTAGACCTATAGAGGGCGTGCACGTGACGTCATCACCCAGCGGTCAACAATCTTGGATTATGAGCACCCTCCCTAGTCATGTTGTGAATGCATGTAGATGCAGTAAAAGAGAGTCTTCTTGTGTTCTGGGAAGTCCTGGGCAGTTTACATCCGACGTGTTTACTTACAGCACTTTAGCAACAACTTCTGAGGCCAAACTGCTCAAAACAGTGTTGTTGTTTTGGGGAGTTTTCAGTCGCATTGGTGCGCTGATGGCTGCAAATCTGCAGCACTGAATGGGCACCGCTGAAAGCAGTCCCATGAGGTCGGGAGTTGGCTTCCGATGGGGAGTGATCAGAGGAATTGGGGGGGGGGGGGGGGGCGGAGGAAAACAGTGAAAAATAAAACAACAAATCAGTAAATAAGCACAGTGTAGGCAGTTGCAAGCCTTCTGTATGTAATCCAATATGGCTACCGAAAGTTGTCTTATGACGTCATTACACCCCCTCTATGTTAAATTTAGTCCTGCTTCACCATTATAATAAACTGTGACCGTTGCCACAGCCTTCTATATAGTGATATAGCGAATGGTAGACAGGAAGTGTGAACACTTATTTGTCCCTCTTTTTTTTTTTTTTTGGTACATTAGTTGTCCCAAGCAGGGGAAATCCCAGTCACAGACTGGTCTTCCCCACTCCACTGCTGGTCGATAGAAAGCCAGAGCCTACACTTTTACTGACCCAAGGGATTTTTAACCTCCCACACCACATAGACATGGTATGAGAGCAACCGGCCTTTGATGACGCTGTAAGTTATACACAGCGGTGGAAATCCAAATTGGCAGAGCTGGGGGCACGGGGAATCGAACCACCGACCCACAGATTAGGAGTCTGACCTAGAAGAAAGTCAGACACTCTAACCACTCCGCCACAGAGAACGCCACATGCTCTAAGTCTTTTGATTTTGGTATTTTAATCTATATTTTCCATGAGATTAGTTCATGTTCTTTTCAGTGATATAAAAGTGATGAAAATACTCCAATGCGAAAGTAGTTTAATCAAAGCCGGAATGGTGAAAATGCAGGAACATTTTGCTATAGTAAATATTAGTATAGATATGGTGACCGACGAGCCCCTATCGGTATCTGACATACCTACCATAGGCATAGTCTACTCTATGGGGTGATCTTTTATCTCGTAATTGCAAAATGATAATTAGAGGTATTCACTACATATGTGTCCAACTAAGATGGCGTTTAGAGGACTAAATGATGATGGAAATGACCGAGCAAATTTTACGCCGCGGTGCTTTGCTCACAGCCAGACCCTAGCTGCAATCAGTGGATAGCCTGAACCAGTCCCAGAGTCTCGGCCTCGGGTATTGTTTGCACACTGGACCGGTCCGTTCGGACGTAGTTGGAACATAATTAATGTGAAACATGCTACAATTGTATGCAAGATGGGTGAAATACAACCCCTGCCTAACATCTAAACAAAGCAACACACCCGATAAGCATCACACACTGCATTTATGGGGAAATTAACAATCATTCAAAGAAAAGATAGCGCCTACCATATAGTTTTATGGGCGCGGCCATCTTGGTGTTGCATTGAGTGTGGTAAATATCATATGGGATAACCCGAAATCACGTTAATATAGATTTCAAATAAATAAATCAACCATACAAGCATAATCTGAATATGCTACACTTCGATGTGTCCCAGATTAATTACGACACAATTACAGAAATGAGTTATTTGTTTTTACTTATTCTCGGGAAATGCATTCAACAAGACATAGTTCTACATTGTTCCGCTGTGGGCGCCACCAGCCATATTTCTGGTCCCTCCAGCTACTCCTTGTTTGAGTTAAACGTTGTCACATCATTGACGGAACCAGTGTAGTGTCCCTATCGGTCATTCCCCGCCTCCCCGATAGATGACGCTCCAGCAGCAGTTGTCGCGTCCAACACGTGCAGTCGACCGTGTTTGATCATTTTAAGGAAGTAAGTTTGTCGCTTTCACAATCGTTTGATTGACTTTTTCACAATTTGTTTGTAAGAATGCATTCACACCAAGTTAAGGTAGCAAGAAATAAGAATTGAGCTATATAGCTTCAACCATAGATTTGAAATTAAACATGTATCGGTCAGGCTCACTCGGTTTCTGTTCACAATGTCTAAACTCTTATCACTCATTATCATTCGTATCAATTATTTTTTTAGTCGCGGCGTGAAACGCCGGCAAAACAGTTATAATTGCAGCCAGCAACACAATCAGGGGCGATACGGTTTAGCTGTTTCAAAGTTAAAAACTTATATCCTTTCCTCAGTCACACATCAGTCTGTAACCTAACGCGCACACTGATGCATAGACCATAGTCCGATGAAAATATCAAATTTTCAAAACTAAAATTTATCAAGGTTTGATTCTGCATACCTAACTTAGATACTGGTACATTTGTTAAACAGTTGTCGCCACATAGAAGGGCATACTGAGGCAATTTAATAGAATATGTTACTGCAGAAGCCTATGGTGTCAGAGTTTTGGGCCATTTGGCAAGCATGCCAAAATTAATTTAGCATGTTTGCACTTCAGATATCTCAAAAGTTAGCCATTTAAAATAAGTTACTTCAAACTACAGTAAGGTAGATCATTGACTCCCAACCTAATATATTTATCTCAGAAAATGTCAGAAACTCAAAACTATCGGACCATGCAACTTTAAGTCAGATACGGAGAGAGGCCTTCAGTCCAACACACCACTAGTTACTTACAAGACCTAGTATTGAAGTTACAATATAAAGGGGCTGTCACACTACGGCGTATGGCGTAAGCGTATGCCGGCGTAACGGCTTGCGTGACATTCGCCATCATATGCTGCGCATACGTCGTATACGCCGGCGTATCCCGTCATACGCGCGTCCGTCCAAAATTTGTTGTGCATGCTCAAAAAAGTCCAGCGTATGGTGACGTAAGGCTCATACGCTATGCATATGCTATGCGTACGCCGTCATATGTTGCGCATACGCTATACGTACGCCATCATGCGTTATGCATATGCTAAAACCACTCCTGCGGCATATCTATAGCGTATGTAGCGTACGCCTGGCGCGCATGTAACGTATTTGAGCGTATTCATAGCGTACGCCTAGCGTATACAAAGTGTATGTGCAGTGTATGCCCGGCGTATGCTCTCGGTATATATAGGCGTCGGAAGGCTTCTTCTGTCAGTCCGGCTCTGCTGCTCAGACAGGATGGATGTCCAGGCACTCCAAATACAGTTCCGGCATCGGTACAGAATTGTCCTATATCAGCATGAGCTAGGTCTCTACCTCATGGTTCTTCTGGCGGCCCGTCTTGAGAGGAGAGGGAGGAGGCAGCGGTGGCGGCGGCGTGCAGTGTGGGTCAGACCCTGGATTGGGAGGCGGCCACAGTTTGGCTTGTACGACAAGCTAATGGTCGAGCTCCGCAGCGAGGGCATCGCATCGTTCGTGAACTTCATGCGGATGCCTCCCCAGTTGTTTGACGAGATTGTGGCACGAGTGGGACCGAGGATTGAAAAAAAAACGCACCACATTCCGAGTGCCGCTCGAGCCTGCACTGAAGATCGCACTTACTCTGCGGCACCTGGCATCTGGCACCAAATACTCGTCGATGAAGTTCGGGTGGAGGGTCCCCCACAACACACAGTCGCTCATAGTGCGTGAAGTCTGTCAGGCCATCGTTGACGAATACGTGGACGAGGTCATGACGTGTCCGACGACTCCAGAAGGATGGCGTGTCATCGCGGACCTATTCTTTGAGAATTGGAACTTCCCCCATACCTGTGGCGCTCTGGATGGGAAGCAGATCGCCTGCCGGTGCCCTCCAAACAGTGGGTCGCTGTACTACAACTACAAGGAGTTTTACTCCGTGATCCTGTTGGCACTAGTAGACGCGTACTACAGATCTTGGGGGTTTGGGCTCCGTGTCTGATGCCCAGATCTACAACGACTCCGACCTGAAGGCGGGCACTGAAGGTGGCACCATCGGCTTTCCGGACCCTGAAACGATTGTGGACGGCCAGAAGGATGTGCCATATTTCCTCATCGGTGACGATACCTTCGCCCTGTGGCCGACCATGATGAAGCTGTACGGCAAGAGGGGGTTGAACAATGAGGAGCGACTGTTCAACTACCGGCTGTCCCGAGCTAGGAGAGTGGTGGAGAATGCCTTTGGCATTCTAGCCAACTGCTTCCAAGTGCTGCTGACCACTATGCAGCACCACCCCTCCACCGTGAAGGTCATCGCCAATGCGTGCATGGTTCTGCACAACCTCATGAGGATGCGCGACCCAGCCCTACAGAACCTGCAGCTGGATAATCCCGAGACTGGCACCAACAACTTTGTCCCAGGAGCGTGGCGAGAGGGCCCAAACCTGCCAGACATTGACATTCCAACTAACCCCAACACCGCGTCCAAGCTAGGAAAGGAGCAGCGCAATCTACTTAAAGACTGGGTGGTCTCGCCTGCCAGAGCAGTGTCATGGCAAGACAGCATGATCTGACAAACATTGTATCTGTCTGTATGCACTGTGTATGTGTACTGTTATGATCTATTTTTGAAAACTTATGTGCTTTTCTTTACACTGTCCAGTTATCGCTTATTTACATGTCCGTTATTTTGTGACATGTCTACTGTTATATGAGATGGTAATATGTTTATGTCTATTAAAATAAATGATATCATTTTTTAGATATCGAAACCCAATTTACATGTCTGTTATATTCTTTCGATCCCTAATTACAGTTATCTAGTTAATGTATTTGTAATGAATTTGCTCTTTTAAAATTAATTACACTTTTGAAAGCATAACCACTGTTAAGAAGACAGGGAAAAAGAGGGTGAGGGACAGAGCAGAAAGGGGGAGAGAAAGGGAGGGAGGGAGAGAGAGAAGAGAAGAGAGGGAGGGAGAGAGGGGAGAGAGAGAGGGAGGGAGGGGGGAGAGAGGGAAGGGGGGTAGAGACTTGTGTCCTTAATATTCATAATAATTATTCTTTATTTTCAATGTTACTTTAATTGTACTTTAATTTATAACAATTACATTATGGCATGGCATTATTGAACGCGGACACAATAATTATAGTTTACAATATATTTATCTATACAAGACATTTGTCAACATATATACATATATACATATGTGCATATAAACATTCAAAGATAAACAATGCAACAATACATTTTACAAACTATAACTACAGATCTACATATTTACATATCTACACTATAACTACATATATACACATATCTACAAATGATCACTTGAATAACAGAAATCGATTGTAACTTCTCGATTTAACAATAACAACACAACAAGTCAACTTTAAAGAAAAACAACAAACATATAATATTCAACAAATAACTTGATTTACCAAGATTATTTACGTAAATAACATATATCGGTTTGTGGACTTCTCCAGAATAATCGGGGTTTTACAAGAATCCTAACGCCCACACTAGTCAGAAGGATAAAAGATTATGTACTTACACTTCTGCAGGGCTCCGGCCAGTGACGGACGAGGGACTGCAGGAAACCAAACTTCCCCATGATCCACTCCTCCCTCTCAGTCAGGACAGCCGCTCCGTCCCCGCTCTTTTTCTTGTGCAGCCGCATGTTGGTATCCCGGAGTGACTTCGCCTGGTCCTCCCACATCTTCCCCTTCCTGTCAGTGTGGCGGTAGTCGGTCAGCTTGACGTTCCAGATGACTGGGTTTTCCTCGAGGAACTCCAGCATCTTCCCCTCCTTGAAGACCGACAGTAGCCCTGGAGGCTGGTGTAGCAGCAGCAGCAGTAGTAGCAGTAGCAGTGGTGTTCCTTTTAGCAGGCATGGTGGTAGAGTGAGGGGACAGCTGCTGCTCCAGGGTATTTATACCCAGGCGGCCACCCACCCCCGACCTCGGAGAGATACCATACACTTTGCATACGCTACGCATAGGCTTCACATACGCTCATACGCTTCGCATACGTCGCTCATACGTTTCACATACGCTCACCCTGCCACTCATAACTGTCCAAACAACTCAAGTTACGCCGCGATTACGTCGCGTCATGCTTCACATACGCTACGCATACGCTCCAAAAGTACACATCAGTGCACAAAGGTCACCATATGTCGTCCCGCAATGGTTTTCAAATTTTATCGGTACGTTTTATATACGCCGCCGCCATACGCCGTAATGTGACAGGTCCTTAAGCTAGCAATCCATCATCATTGTTAGTTTTTACGGTCGGATCTCTCTCTCAGTCTCTTTCTGTCTCTCTCTCTATCTGTCCCTCTCTCTCGCGCTCTATCTATCTAATAATCTATATCTCTCTCCCACTCCCTCTCTATCTCTCTAATAATCTATGTCTCTCTCCCACTTCTCAATAAGCTATTTGAATGTTTTTTGGTAAATGTAATTTATTTATTGAATAAAGTTTGTTGTCAGCGCCACATCACTGGTCTTTGAGCCATGTGACAATACTTTTATTTATAGTATATGTATATCTAGTCCGGTATTGTCATCAGCAGCTAGCTCAAGCCTTCCGAAATAACAATATTAATCATTCCAAGACTTGCATATCATGGTATAGTTAAACAATTCTCATATGAGATAGTAATGATATGTTGTAGTAGGCCTATATATATGTATTGATTAGAACATTAAGTTACGGAGTGGTTAGATGTATAGGTTCCCTTAGCAGGTTTGTATTCCTGTAGTGTGAATTGCCTAATTGTCATGATTTTGGAAATAACATTTTGAAATACAATGTTAGTTTAATGGTTGACTCCACACTCTTCTATCAAAACAAACCTGTCTATTTCATTATAAGCTATTTGATTGACTCCACTTTCTTATCATAAGAGACCTGTCTATTTCATCATAAGCTATTTTATTTGATTCCACATTGTCTTCATTATGCATGAATTCATTTTGATTACATTAAATGCTTTTATGTGCAGTATTGTGAGGTGCACATCCAAATTAATTTAGCATGTTTTCACCCCAAATATCTCAAACCTTTAAATGAAAATGAAAATATGCTTCGTTCTTTTTTAATAGCAAGTCAAATAAATATTGTTGCCTCTGTATTATGCAATTATGCACAAGGCAAAATATGTAGTTAAGCAAAAATGCATGCTTAATGTTGTATTATTCATTATTTCTGCCTTATGTATCGTATTGTTGTGAAGTATGGGGGAATGCATATACAACAAATATGGAGTGTATTTATTTGCTACAGAAGAAAGCAGTGAGAATTGTTTGCAACGTTGTATATCAAGAGCACACTAATAAGCCGTTCTTTGATCTTCATGTATTAAAATTAATAGTCTTGGTTAAGATCAAATCTAGTATGATAATTTACAATGCAAACAGAGGGCTACTGCCAAAAAATCTAGTCTTTATTCAAAATAAGTTCAGATAGTAGCCATGATACAAGGCAGAGAAACAACCTAAGACAAGTATTTGCAAGAACAACTTTAAAGTCTCAATGTATATCTATATGTGGTATACAAATATGGAATTCCCTTGACGATAATAGTGTAGTAGTCTGTACATGAGCCCTACTACCACGCGGTAGCAGCGGAGACTACGCCGCGCACCTACGCAGTTACACTGAACTGCGCTAGGTGGCGGCAGGCTAGCCACAGGGCAGACCCCGACTGGGCTGCCCTCTACTGCGGGTGGCTAGCTCACCCCCCCACCCAACCTATAGAGTCGATGTGGGATCTGGCGAGTCAGGGGGCGGGTCAGTTGAATGTTGATGCCGCGGAGAGCAGATTGGTTCAATAAACCAAGTTGAAGCGTACTGACATTGAATCTTGGCGTTCTTCCGTGTGTGCGTGTCAGTGTGGGAGTCGGAGGGCCGTGGGCCATTACATTACCTTACGTCTGCGTAGTGGGCGCCCGTACCAAAATGATGGTGGTCGCAGAAGGACCGTTGGTGAGCGCGGGCGCTTCTGTGGTGAGTACACCGCACTGCGCTTTGTCTATGCCTGTTGGGGATGTTGTTGATACGTTCATTCCAAATACAGGTGGCGGCGTCATCGGGGAGGGCCGCCAGGTGTTAATTGGTCAGGGGACGTAGCCACTCCCGTGCCTGCACCGGTGGGGTCGCTGAAGGCATTGCAGGGTCAGATAGCTATTGGACGCAGTTAGCGCAGTTGAGTGGCAGTCCGCCGCCGGGTATTGCGCCGTTGTTTACACCGGTTGCAGTACAGGGCGGGGGGCGTAGCACGCAGTTGGGGGCATGTTCAGGTGATGGTGTCGCAGTGTTGAAAAATGTTGTGGCTTCTGATGTGACGCAGGTTCTCTCGGGGGATATAACTTCTCGGGAGGGCCTTACGGGTGGTGCTATGAAGGTGGGCTTCGCTCTTCATGCTATCCGGTCTCTGTCGATCAATACTGATTCGGGGGCGGGTGTACGTGAGGGTAGCAGTTCGATCGTGTATCCTGAGGCTTTAGGTCTGGGCGTACGTGGGAGTTCTGTGCGGGAAGCGCCGTTGGAGTATTCGCCGTGGGGGAGTTTGGCAGTCCGTTCTGTGGGGCCGGGGGCCGGGCGCATTGATCCCCTGGATCCCTGTCGTAGGGAAATTTTCCTGGCTTTGGAGACAGGGCCCATAGCTGACGACTCATTGGCGTTCGCGTTGGAGAATGATTTGGCTATGGGTCGTACGTTTTCGGGGTCGCAGACGGAGGTAGAGCATCAGGAGTCGATGCGTATTCGCCGTCTGCGGGCTTGGAAGCGGGTCCAGTTTGACCGGATGGCAGAAGAGAGATGAGTGTTGGATGAATTAAGAGTCTCCAATGCTGCATCTTTCGCACACAATTTAGCAGATCTAAATGCGGCACGGCGCATCTCCACAGAGGAGGTAAATTCTAATCATATACCAGTTGAGGAGCAGCAAGCTGCTTTCATTAGACAGACAGAGGATTTATCCATGCGTGAGGCACTGAATGTTCAGTTGCAAGATGAAAATCAGAGGTGTGAACAATTGCTAGCTGCCGAGAGGTGCGGCATTGATTCTGCGATGGTTGCTCTTGCAGATGAGCGTGCAGCTTTTCAGGCTGAAAAATTGGCGTTTCGACGTAGTTTAGGGCTTGGGGAGAGCTGTGTGAAGGTCACAGAGTTGACGCTGTTGGATAGCCGTGCGTCGCAGTATCCGGCGCATAGTGCACGCACAGCTTCTGTGGGTAACTCACCGAGTTTGCCGGCGCCCTCTACGGGGGGCGGTGGTGGACACGGGAGTCCGAGGGAGCCGGTGCTCTCTCCTGGGGAGGATATTACTTCTCTGGGGGTTGGGGGGGGGGGGGGTTTCTGTTCAACATCAGTGTGGTGTTGTTCAGGATTCTGTATATGTGGGGAAATCTCATGTTAATGTAATTAGAGAGGGGACTTCTGGCCCGGCGAGTGCGGATGGTGATCCATTACCAATTCCGTCGCTGCCTAGGCTGCCGGTGGGCCACCAGTACTCAGTGGAAGAATTATGGTTGTTCAGGAATCATCCAGCAATTATGGATGTAATTCGTGAACCGGCTTCTATTGGGGGTGGGGCTGGCTGGGAGTCGTGTAATCGGGATACTTTGGAGCTTGATGAGAATGTTCTGAGGTATCCTGTGGCAGGGTCTGCACGTATCCCTACGTTACGTCCTAAGCCGTTTACAGGTATTAAACAGGAATGGAATACTTGGTGCCGGTATTTTACGTTGGATATGTGGTCTAATATGTGGGATGAGAACGTAGCTCTCATCCAACTGTTGCCTCTGTTGAGGCATGGGCCGGCGCAGGACTGTGTGGACGCGTGGAGGCATCATGGGTTGACGACGACGATGAGGGAGCCGCTCACCATCATCTCATATAAATTCCGTCCTGTGGATCCCATGGCGCGCTGGTATCAGTGGAAGAAGTGCTTCCAAACTGCCCGTGATGGATCATACCGCGCGTACGGTTTGCAGCTGCAGGTTGATGGCAGGGAGGCTGCGAGAGATACGGGGATGAGTGAGCGCGCAATCGAGACCAAAATTGTCGAGCGTTTTGTGTGCTCGCTCTTAGATCCCGGTGAGCAGCGTGCTGCCTACGACCGCTGGCATCCGGGCAAGTCATCTCTGGAGATGTTTGAGGTAGTCGACGACTACTGCGCCAAGGCACTGCATGCTCGGCGGTCGACTGCAGTAGAGGCTATTCGGCTATCTGATGAGTCGGATAGTGAGTTCGAGGTTGAGGTGGCAGCTTATAATGCGCATCGAGAGCCTCGGTGTGATGGCGGCGGTAGTTACTCCCGGGGCAGTTCTGGGGGGGGCTATCGTGATGGTAATTACTCCCGGTGTTCGGCAGGAGGGGGCTATCGTGAGGGTGGCAACTTTCGAGGGAGCTCTGGGGTGGGGGTTATCGAGCGCCACCTATCACTAAGGAACTGGTCCAGGGCTGGGTCCGTGATGTGATGGGCGAGCAGAAATCTGCAGCGCAGGTGGCAACGGGTGGATCTGGTTCCTCGGGGTTATCTGCGCGCAGGCGCGTAGCTAAGAAAGATACGCGTGCTCGTGATCATGAATGTGGTCGTTTGGTCATTGGCCTATGCAATGTACTGGGGTAAAGCGTACTCTCGAGGAGGCTGTGTTGGCCGGTGATCGCAAGAGTAGGGAGAACTCAGGTGTTGATCGGGTTAGGTTGGCGCATCACCGTAAAGAGAGGGATGCTAATGCTAAGCCCAATTTAAACGCTTAGGGTTGGACCGTGTGGGCTTGGGCCCAACCCATTTGGCAAGCCCGAATACCGCCGAAACGGATGCGGTGTTGACTAATGAGGAAGCCGGTGTGCAGTCTGATGCTAGCGCGGGACTGCCGGTGATCGCCCCTGGTGATTCGATCCCAGTGGAGTCGGTATTGTGGGATGGCATGAAGCAGATAGCGCGCTGCGTTTCTGCTTTGGCTCCCGCGCCTTTGAACGACTGTATGCAATTTATAGTACAGCGTCAGGGGTGCGACCTATCTCACCCTTGTGGTAAGCGCCTGTTCGTGGATTCCACTTTCTGGACTTTGGACGGAAAACGGTGGTATGTGAGAGTGTGCGTTAGAGGGACTATCGTTCAAACAACATCTATATGTTTCAATGAATGTATAAAAAGTATGCTAGCAATACTACATATATTTAATCTATCCCACAAAACGTATCAAAATTATGTATATATTATTTTGTGCTAAACTGAGATTTTACGTATTTAACCATTTCCATCAACATTTATACAAACATTTCTACAACTTTGTTTAAACTTTTTTCTTGTAAGACATAATATTGTTTGCTTAACTGTAATCAATTAAGTCTTGTTTCAATGCATTGTGTATGTTAAGATGATCATTATGGACATGTCTTTAATTTCCATTTTACTTGGGACATTTTAACATATTGCTTAATTTGCGTAAAATCAAAATCAAAACGTGAAATAGCATTATTTCAACTCTGACACATTCACAACATGTAAACCATCATATGAATATGCATTCTGCTATTATTTGTGATGTGTTCTGCTATTAATTGGAAAGTTTTCACCTTTGGCTTGCATGTCACAAAAGTGGTACCCAGCTTCAGAGAACAACCCATATAAAAGATCCGGTAGAAACTTCAAACCATCGGATCCGAGCGTGCTACTTGAATTCAATAGAATATTTGTGTAATTTCTCACAGTACTTCGGCAAAGTTGCGACACGCCTACACCATGGAGAAGGGCGACCCTAGCGTTCCCGAGGCTCTGAGTCACAACACGTCCGCCAGGGGGCCGTCAACCCGCTCAAAGATCAGCCCAGCATGTCCGGAACCGCCCAGCCACCAGTTGAAGAGGGTAGCTTGTGAAGTTGATTAAAGCTGCATAGTCCGATCAAATATCAAATTTTCAAAACCAAACTAATTATCTAGATTTTATTTTACATATCTAACTTAGATACTGATGCACTTATTAAGCATTTGTTTCTGCGTAGAAGGCAATACTGAGTCAATTTAACAGAACCTGTTACTGCAGAACTCTATGGTGTCAGAGTTTTGGCAAGCTTGCCAAAACTAATTTTCCGTGTTTGCACTCAAAATATCTCAAAAGTTTGCCATTTAAAATAAAAGTAACTTCAAACTAATGTAAAGTAGATGCTAGTGATCGATCTAATATATTTATCTCAGTAAAAATACAGAAATTCAAAACCATCGGACTATGCAACTTTAATTGAGGATTGTGTAGCAGGGTTTGTACGGGTCCTTGAAAACCTGGAAAGTCCTGGAATTTGAAATTCAGGATTCCGGGCCTGGAAAGTCCTGGAATTTGTCTAAAGATCCTTGAAAGTCCTTGAAAATGGAAAATCATGACCATATTTTGTTTAAAGCCTATTCGCGCCTATGTCCCCAAACTTAAATCAGTGATTTTTTTGTATTTAAAGTGAATTTGTAGGTTCATTATCCTGGCACTTGATTTTTAATATTAAAACCATACATATAGTCATTGTTATTTCTCATGCTTATTCACAATTCACGTCTTAGCCTGTGAATCGACTATGAATGCAACTGTGTTTCGGGGCACTTTAATTTAATAAATGTCTTAAAAAGGACCTGGAATTTATCACTGAAAGGTCCTGGAAAGTGATGGAATTTGATATGCCAAAATGTGATTAATTCAGGATTGTGTAACACTGGCAGCTTGTGGCTAGCAATGCCACCACACCCGGGCGCCATGGCTGAATCGGAGCGTGGGCCTCGCGTGCTGGAGTTCGGTTCCCGGTCGAATCAAACCAATGACTTATCAAATTTGATACTTGTCGTTTCCTAGCCTGACGCTTGGCATTAAAAGGATAGGGTAGGGACTGGTTTGCTCAGTGTCAGGATAACGTGATCGAGTGAGATATCAGATCATAGTGCCGGCAGCCTGATTTCCCAGTGGTGCAGCACTATAAAGTCACCATGAGTGCGCACTGTCACAAGTTAGTACCAGTCCAGATATGACCTTAGATGTTGCTAGGACATAAAACTCCAACAACCAACCACCCAAGTAATGCCACACAAATTAGTCAGTTCCGATGCTTATGAAGCCGGGTTCATATGGCGTTCTGAAAAACTTGGAAAGTTTTGGAGTTAAAATTTGTTTGTTTTTGTGGCAGTGTATTTATGCTGCCCACAATGGTTCAGTCTAATGATTTGTTTTCGCTGCTAGGCAGTAATAGTCTCGTGGTACCCCTTGTCTTCTCACTTTCAGTTGTGTAGTTGTCAACTGCATGCTATTTTAAAAAGAATAAATAATATCCTGGTTCTGTCGAGCTCTAAATGCAAATCGCAAACATGAAATGCAAAAATAAATCCTAAGAAATAAAGTCTATTATTCCAGTTATTTACACACAAAAATAGTGTTTGTTTTTCAAATATAATTATAATATACATTAAAGTCTATTATTACTATTATTCTTACAATCAGTCAGAATTTGTATTTCTGTTGTAGCCTGGCAAGACGTACCAAGTTTCTACTGGCATTAAATTGGCTCGGACCGAAGTAGATGAGGTGACTGAATCGTTGCTAAGGTTACCGGGCTTTGAGGAGTTACAGCAGGCGAAGCCGCCAACTGCTTCTCCACTGGTTCCCAGTGAGCTGAACATCCACTGGACAGACAGACAGACCAAGCTGAGAAATTGGAGACTGAAGCAGGGGGAAAAATCCAGCCATGAGAGTGTGGAGCAGCAAGGCAAAGGTGATGATGCCAGCTCAGCAAGTGGGGAAAGTGATAGGGGTAGTATCGAACAGGCGAAAGATGGTCAAGTGGCTTTGGCTGAAGCTGAGCCAGATGATGCAAAACTAGGTCAAGCCAGAGTGATGGTTCGAGGGGAGGCGCAGGAAGAGCACAGCGAGTACAAGGAGAGTACATGTGTCGAAGGCAGTAAGCCGGAACAGGAAAGGGAGGCTGGACTTGAAATAGATATTAATGAGAAGGCGGTTGAATCAGAGGAGTCAGAGGAGAATGAGTCGGAAGAGAATGAGTCGGAGAGGGATGTGCTGTACAGAGATAAGGTGGAGCGTGGAAGGCTTGTTGGTGGTGATGATGCAGAGCTTGAAGTAGTGCAGGAAGATGAAGCGGACTGCAAGATGGCCAAGGAAGCTGATGTCGATCGCAAATTGGAAAAACGAGATGGAACACATGGAAGAATGCAGCAGGAGAATACGCCAGAAAGTGGAATGTTTATGGAACTGGAAAGTCAACCGGAGAATGAGACCCAAGAGGGCGCACTGCACGAACTAGTGATGAGGATGACGAAGGATATAGAAAGCCTGGTCCAAAAGGAAATAGGAAACAAGTTCCAAGCTTCGCGGAAAGATTATCAGATGGAGCATCGAATGATGCAGTTTACTGGAACACCTCACGGACAAGAATCAAATAAGACAAAGGGGGCTGAGAGAGAACTAGGACAAATTGGAGACGGTGTGATACCAAAAATAGTTACACCAGAAGGGCAGCTTGTTTGCGTGTCACGAGAACTGCAGACGGATCATTTGGCACCCACTTTGATAATGTGTAACGAAAGACATGCTGAAGAGAATGAGCCAGGAACTGAAATTAAAGACACATCAGATATGGCGGCAGTCGAAGAGGATATAGTTATGTTGGAAGTGGAGCCAGAGCTGTTGGAAATAGCTAGAAATGAGTTAGAAAGAGCACCCCCTCATCATCCAGGGGCTGCCAATCAGCAGAGTGGGGTGTGTTCAGGAGAGGCCCAGCAAGTCAGTACAGGCCATGAAGGTGTTGTTGATGGGGTAGTGGAGCCACACAGAAACTACTGCCACTGCCAAGTTGATTCTGACACAGAGGTGGTCAATGAGGTAAAAGAGGAAGATTCAAATGAGGAAGACATGGCTGAGCAGGAAGGCTACCAGCGGGATCAGGTGACTGAGGGCGCAATGGTGGCTGAAGTGAAAGGGGAGGATGCGGAGGAGCAGCAGCGGGGCACAGTGGTCGAGGTTCAGATGGACGATGAACAAGAAGGCGATGAAGAAGCCAGCGACGATGAGATTGAGGTTGAGATTGAGCTCGGACAGTGTTCGGTTGAAGATGCCGTCGCTTATGTTGGCGACATAAAGGATGCGTACAAGGATGAACCTGAAACATTTAATTCCTTCCTGCGGTGCTTAAGGGCTTATAAACAGAAAAAGTAAGTTTTCAGCTGGGTATTAAACAATGTTTTATATGTGGTGGTTCTTTAACAAAAGAGTAAAATAACTACACAACTATGTTTTTTAATGTATCCACTAGCATCTGTCTTCAGAGGAAAACTCTGCACCTAGACCAATGTTGTCCTGATATAGCAGGTGTACTGTCATCGGAAGGGCAATCACATGAGACATGTTTGCACAAAGCAGGGAGTCAGTCAACCACGGGTGCCGCTGAGGACAGGTACTACTGTATATTGAAACAATTAGGAAAACATAGTAAACCTACAGTAAAACCTCTCTAAATCGACCGACCATGGGACCGACTTTAAATGGTCCATTTAGGGCGGTGGTCAGTTTAGGGAGTTTAAAAAAATCATTACAATGGTATTTTATGGGTAATCATTTGGGACCCAAATAAAGCGATCAATATAGATGAGTGGTCGATCTGTGGAGGTGATCGGTTAAAGAGGTTTTACTGTATTCTTCATAGAATTAGAAATAAAGTACTGACGTATGAGATAATCCACAGTCCATCTTCACCTCGGACATTTGAAGAAAAAATAAAGAAAAGAAATCTTTAGTAGTCTAGTTATGTAATTTAATTGAAGATCAAAATACTTGCTTAAATAATTGTGTAATAAATTTGGCATTATTCTGTGACCAACTACCTAATGCATCAGGGTTCGTACGCGTCCTTGAAAACCTGGAAAGTCATGAATTTCATAATTCAGGAATCCAGGCCTGGAAAGTCATGGAATTTGTGTAAGGATTCTTGAAAATCCTTGAAAATGGAAAGTCATGAATGTATATTTTTTCAAGCCTACTAGTATTTAATCAGAAATAGCTGGGGTGTAATACAAATCTGTTCTTTTTTTCATTAATCAGTGATGTTTTGGATTTAAAGTGATTTTTGTTGGTTTGTGATTATGTTGAAACTATACATATGTTTGTTGTTATTTTTTATTCTTATTTACACTTCAGATCTAACACACTGAATTGACTATGAATACATCGGTGTTTCACGGTACTTTAATTTAATAATCGTCTTAAAGAAGTCCTGGAATTGTGCACTGAAAGGTCGTTGAAAGTCGTGGAATTTGATATGTGAAAATTGGCATGAACCCTGTACTTAGCAGTACTTCTGTATGTATCTTAGGGTTTCTTTGGACGACACCATTAATCAAGTTGGGATGTTATTTGCTGAGAACCCGCAGCTCATTCAAGGGTTTGAGCACTTCCTGGTACCTGGGATGCAACATGCTAGAACCGTAAGTAAACAAACATACATGGTCTTTGGTAAAGGCCCTGTCACACTACGACGTAACGATGTCAGCGTAGGCAGAAC
Source organism: Branchipolynoe longqiensis (assembly GCA_030323885.1). Lineage (NCBI taxonomy): Eukaryota > Metazoa > Annelida > Polychaeta > Phyllodocida > Polynoidae > Branchipolynoe > Branchipolynoe longqiensis. Next base: position 93,466,570 of record CM059193.1, read on the forward strand.
GTGAAGAACGTTGAACTTCTCGGCGTAGTATGAAATTTGGGCACAAGTTGAACGTGGATGTAGCGTAGTTGACGAGAGCGTAACGTCGGTAAAGTGTAGTGATACTGTCATTCAACGAGAGAGGACAACGTCATTACGCTCACGGAATGTTATGAACGTTATTCCATCGCCAGAACTACATTACGTGACGTTACATATGTCATGACACTGTGGCGAAACATTGAACGTACGTTCTCCTGACGTTCTCCTGACATTCCGATTACGCTGCCTGGACGTTTCCACCGGGTTTAATGTGGGTCAACGTAGTGGAACGTAGTTGAACGTAGTGAGCAGCGTTTGACTAACGTCCGTTTAACGTCATTGACCTTCGCCGAACGTGTACAGAACGTACGGCGAACGTAAACCCTTACGTTTGAGTTACGTCAAAAGTTTTGAACAGGTTCAAAACTTTGACGCGTGCCGACGTAACACGATGTAACGTGACTTAGCTCGACGTCAGTCTAACATCATTCTGACGTCATCATAACGTAACTCAACGTAATGACGAAACGTGATCATGTCAGGCTTACGTTTGCTCGTTACGTCGTAGTGTGACAGGGGTATAACGCAATAGAATCTGTGCTCAGGGTAACACTGTGAATCGAAAATGTATGTGTACTGAACATGTGAATGAACCATATTGATATCCTATTGTGCTTCATATATGAAGATATATATTATATATATATATACATCTTGGTTCTACATCGGTGGCGACGATGACAGCAACTCATCGTTGTTGTGAACCCCTTGATGACTGATGAGTCGAATTTATGCTTGCAATGTGGGGTGGGACATGGGACATGCGTGTGTAGCTGCTGTTAGAGTGTCTGGTAGATGAACAAGACCACCTTTTCTCTGCCCATGCTTCTGTTTAGCTTAAGATATACGATCAGTTTCAAACTGTGTTGGGCCTTTATGAATAGAAGCACGCCATGAACTCCACTATTTCTTATGTTGTAGTGTTGACATTGCATTTCTTCAGGTTGTATTTAAGGCACCTTTTCTTCTGACCACCTAGATTTTGCTTTCTTTTACAAGTTCACAGTAGAAGAGAGCTTTTGGTATTCTATCTTCATCCATGCGGACTACATTACATGACCAGCCCACCTGGGAATATAAACAAGGGCGCTATCGCATCTCAGTTCCCTCTGTTATATATTGACCATGATTGACCTCTCGATGACTGAGGAGTGTGGGTCAAATACTCGTGAAACCACGTCTTTGACACATAGTATAAATGAAGCAGAATCTCAGTGATGCATCAAGCAAACATTTTTATTACAATGTACATTATGTATGTTATCGACTGTAAAACGAGTAGAAGTGACCCTGCAAAATATTTAAAATTAAACCCACGACTCTCAGTTTTCTACAAGTTGGTTGGTTGTTGGAGTTTTACATCCTGACAACATCTAAGGTCAGATCAGGACGGGTACCGACTTGTGACAGTGCGCACTCATGGAGACTTTATAGTGCTGTCCAACTGGGAAATCAGGCCGCCCGCACCATGACCCGATATCCCACTCAGTCAAATTATACTGACACGGAGCTAACGAAACTTTCCCCTATCCTATTAATGCCTATGTATAATACATGATATAATTTATAACCCTCTTAAACCAAGCTCGGTTATACCAAGCGATCAGTTAATCCAAACTTTTTTCGCTGGCCCGGCAAAATACTACCATTTATCATATAAAAAAAATTGGTTAAACCAAAGTTGGTTAATCCAAATTATCGGTTAATCCAAACAAAATTGTCGGACCCCAGGCCATTCCGGTATGGTTAAGCCAAACTTTCATGTGGTTATAAGGTCATCTGAGACCCCCACCGACTTTTTTATATGATAAATGGTAGTATTTTGCCGGGCCGCCGAAAAAAGTTTGGATTAACTGATTGTTTGGTTTAACCGAGCTTGGTTTAACAGGGTTATAAATTATATAATGTATTATACATATATATAAGTATTGGAGAAGAAGTCGTTTCAAATGTGTATGTGTATAGGTTTGCTGCCTACCAGGGTCCCTTGAAGTTTGGTTTAACGGGGTTATACTGTATATGGGTTGTTCTCAGAAAAGGTGGTTCATAACTGTGATACGATGGATTGAAAATAAACTTTCTACAAATGACCCCTAAATGACACACGTTAAATACATGGTCGCTCCACAACATATTTTGAGGGAAAAAAGATAGTTGACCCACTCACATTTTTGCAGGGGTCATCGAAGTAAGAGTTCCCATGATATTGTAGTAGTCTGTACATGAGCTCTACTACCACGTGGTAGTGGCGGAGACTACGCTGCACACCTATGCAGTTACACTGAACTGCGCTAGGTGGCGGCAGGCTAGCCACTCGGCAGACCCCGACTGGGCTGCCCTCTACTGCATGTGGCTAGCTCACCCCCCACACACTTATAGAGTCAATGTGGGACCTGGCAAGTCAGGGGGCGGGTCAGATGACTGTGGACGCCGCGGAGAGCAGATTGGTTCAATAAACCAAGGTGAAGCGTACTCATATTGGATCTTGGCGTTCTTCCGTGTGTGTGTGGCAGTGAGAGAGTCGGAGGGCCGTGGACCATTACAATATTATAGATAATTTCTTATGTAGGGCGTTTCAATGGACACCACACTCAGATTAAACACTTATAAATCTTAAAAAATATGATTACATTAGCAGTGTTTAACAAAAAATGTATATATGTGTTTTATAGAAGTCACTCCTGACAATGTTGTGTAAAGATAGTTTCCACAAGTCTTACAAAGAGTTTAGTAGTGTATTTATCCCAAATTATTACATTTGTTGGATGTAGTACAATATATTTATGATACATTGTACTACAGTAAAACCTCTCTAACCGACCACCTCCACAGTTCCTTGGTTTTACTGTAGTACAATGGATCATAAATATATGGAACAGTCTCCCACAAAACGTTATTGATGCCGAGTCAATAAATTCATTCAAGAATAGATTAGAAAAAGCATGGGCTGATGATCCAGGGATATTTGACCCCTTATTCACCACATGCTACTAATTATTCCTTGTGTTGCTTATTTACTTGTACTCAAGCAAAAATGAGAGACAAATAAGTGTTCATACTTCCTGTCTACCATTCGCTATTTCGCTAGTTGCATTCTGCTTCACAGACTATTTGGCATTTCACAAATCGACCCTGCTTTTGGCTGTTCATTTTGGCATAATTTGTCAATATACAAAGAAACAAACCCACAGAAGTCAATTATTTTGTTTATGCTATCTCTTTATCATACCAACATAATGACACAAATGCAAATTGGTCAATATAATGAAAACCAGTAATATTATGAGCTTTCAAACTGCGTTACCAATCATGGACCACCTTCTCTGAGAATAACCCATATGTCGGAGAGGGGTGGGGGCGGGCAGGGGCTTGTCTTCCCACAACCATCAAATTAATGGCCAATTTTATCTAACTGAAATAGAAAGAAGGGAATGATCCAATTAGTTTGTTGAGCAAGTCGATGAGAAGATAATGTTACTGATAATTGTATGATTCTATAATTGTTTTATTTGGTGTGTATCGAATTCCTGTTGTTTTGTTCGCACATTTGTTCCTCTTAATACAACAAATGTCAATGTTGATGCACATGTCAGTTTATGTCTTCCAGTAATATTTCTGACAAGTTTCTGAGCAGTATTTCTTTGGGAAATTAGGTCAGTTCTAGAATTTAAGGCGGTAATAGAAGGGCTTTACATGTTTCCTGAAAGCGGTAATTTAAGCGTAGAAAAGACAGTGCAGAAATGGTGTTAAATAACTACAGTTCTCGGGGGTCGGTATGTAGGGTTTTTGTTGTTGTTTTTTTAAATTTAAAAAAAAACATTGTTTGTCAAACCACACACTGCAAAAACTGCACTTCCAGTTCTCAAAACTGAGATTTACACTGCGGTCACCTAATACAGTAAAACCTCTCTAACCGACCACCTCCACAGATCGACCACTCCCCAATATCGATCGCTTTATTTGGGTCCCAACAATACCATTTTAACCATATTCTAACTCCCTAACCCGACCACTTCCCTAAATGGACCACTTAGAGTCGGTCACAAGATCGGTCGATTTAGAGAGGGTTTACTGTACAGTACTTCTCAAGCTCTGTGTAGTATATAAACCATTCTTACAAGACCTGCTGGTTCATGTTTTTTCCCTTTTTGTTTTAAATTAAGAGCGGCTAACAGGTCCAAGGCCTATTATAGCTGTATCCTATTGATTGAAACCGATATCATGTCTTTAACGTAAGAGTGCGATTTTCTTTTTTCTCTGAGCGGAAAAAAATCGAGTCGGGGAGAGGGGGGGGGGTTCTAACAGGCTCGGTCGACAACCGGAAACATCAAATTTTTTTTTTTAGGCCTGACCACTACTACTATTTGATCATTTGTGTACTTTTTTAGTTCTTCTTTTTGGTTATTTGTTTGTGTGTCTGCATCTTTTAAAATTTTTATATTTATGTATTGTTTTCATTTTGTCATTGCCATTGGTAGTTGAGGTATTGATTTCCACCGGCATTCAGGCATGGGTCGTGTGAAACAATTAATTGTTATGCTATGAAACCCTAAGTATACAACTGCACTATCAAAAAATGGTTATAGGGAAGTTATATTCTTCCAAATTTTGGGTTGTGGACGTAACACAATTGAAGGGGACACAAAAAAAGATAGGGGATCTCAACTTCAATTATTTTCATACAGCTTTGTAGAAAAATGCTATTATTAGTTATGGTATTATAAAATAGGTCTACACTTGCAGCAGTAGCATATTCGCTGACATAACAAGCTAGGGACAAGCAGGGGACACCACAGTTATGTCCAGAACCAGTTTAAGCATCATCGAATATTAGAAAAAGATACAAAGACATGCAGGAAAGATGGACATTTATTTCAAGTGAGAGTGTCCTGTTATTAGTTTATAGACTAACAGGTAATATTTTATGCAAAATAAAGGTCTAGTAGGCTGTAGAAAAGATCACATTCTCAATGTAACACATTCATGCCTTTAAAACCCCATATTTTTGGAATGAATATGTTGGCATTTCTTTAATAATTTACATTAGGCCATAATTTGTTCATATCTATCCCTCCAAATTGTAAGAATAGCAGTTCTATATGAAGAAAATAACTCCTCTACTCTTTCAATAATTGGTTTTGACCATTGCATACTGGAAAATACATTGGCCCCATTTACCATGAAACGACCCACCTCTCAACTCATAATACATTGCTTTTTGTTTCCATCCAGACTATAAGTGATGCTTCAGAAAGCTGCGCTTCCACAACAGATGGAACATTGAATGCGCCTGATTCGAACAGCCTCGAATGTCGACGCATGACCCGCTCGTCAATTCGCCCAATCCGGAGCAAGAATAAAGTTGGCAAATCTACATGCAGACGCAAACACAGACAGAGAGGCCAGGTCACGACTGCGGAACCCATTAGCTTGGCAGAGAAGGAGGTTTCTGTCTTACCACCAAATGCGAGTGATCGTAACGCAAGCAGTAGCCCAAGAGCATCAACATCGGGCGGTTCTCCAAGAGAGGTCCAGCAACACCAATCACCACTGAATGTTGCTGCAAACGATAGGCCGAAAGATACTAATGAAGCAGTGAAGATACAAGAAGATGCCTTGCAGGGCATCACACCATCTGCGACAATGGTCCAACCAAAGAAGAGAAAAGCAGAAAAGCCGCTTTGTTTCAAGAGCAAGTCGAAGAAGACATCGGATGTGCCTGAGAAGTCTACAGCAGATTCTACACGGTCTCCGAAAGCAGATATTAAGTCTAAAAATACAGGAAACAGGGGAAAGGGACGAAAGCTTGGCTCGAAGAACAAACCCCAAAAGATATTTGACTCAGCTAAGATAGCTATGCTTGAGATTGCCAATGTAGTACAAACAAAGAAGGTTCAAACAAAAGGCACAGCAAAGAAAGTAAAGGGGAGAAAACGTGGTTCAAAAAACAAAGCAAAGAAAACACCTGATATACTTCAGACAACCGTATTTGAGTCCTCATCATCTATAAGTGATATCGCCTCCAATGGGACAGAAAAAAATAAGAAAACAGGAAGAAAGGTTGGCTCAAAAAACAAAGAAAAGAAATCTGAGATGCTTCAGACAACTATCCCAGAAGCCTCAGCGTCTGGAATTAGCATCACACCACCTGGTACACCACACAAAATAAAGGGAAGGAAGCCTGGATCTAAAAACAAAACAAAAAAACAAGCTGATTCAGATCAGACACGCAAGCCACTGGCAATGGAAGTCACACCAAGCGGAACAGAAAAGAAGAAGAGGGGAAGAAAGGCGGGTACCAAAAACAAAGCAAAAGGCGCATCACACACAGTAACACCAGATACCAGGCCTTGTGTAACACATGTCACCGAAACCAAAGGGAAGAAGCGAGGAAGGAAGCTCGGCTCTAAGAACAGACCAAAGATTAAGTTTGGCTGCACTGCAATGACAACACCTGCAAGACCTGGAGTGAGCACAGCACTGAATGTGAAAGATAGAAACAGAGTCAGCTCAAAAGGCAAAGCACACGATGCAAGTAAAGTGGTGCCAGTGATAACAATACATGACGCTACACCAGAGGCTGTAGGGGATTCTGCATCAAAGAAAGGGGGAAAGCCAGGTCAAAGTTCACAGGATGCTGCCAGCACATGGCTGAAGTGTCAGCCTGTTACCATGTTGTCTTACCCGAAGGAGGTGATATCTGATGCTGCATGCAACCCCAACGCAATCAATTCCTGGCTAACAGTAAGTGCTATCTGTTTGGTTAATATTCAAATAAAAGCGAGAAATGTGATTTTTAAGGTTTTTTTATTTGAGTTTTATTTGATACGCGAGGAAGGAGGAAGAGGAGGCAGGGGTGAAAAAAGAGCACTTTATTCAAGAGTGCGAGAACATAAGGATAATACAGGATACTACAGGGTAATGAAAGAATAAAGTACAATAAGGCAGTGAACATAGAGGATAATGGATAATCAATAATGAATAAGTAGAGTGACATAAGACAAATGCACAAGGGGAGATGAGTGAAAGTCAGGGGGGGAGAGGGGACCCCGAAGAGCCCTCCACCAAAAGGGAGGAGAGGGCGTGAGCGGCGGCAGATGGGGCGAGGCGGGGCAGGTACGCATGTACCGCCCCAGAAGTCCAGGTGCCCTGGGCCATAATGTCCGCCAGGGGGACCCCGGCGCGCTGGCAGGCCTGGGCGGCGCCTCGCCGGAGGCTGTGGAGTGTGAAGGCATCAGGGGCCGACATGAAGACGGCTCGGAAGGCACTGCGGAGGATGGCTGTAAGCATCCGAAGGTCCAGCGGCCAGCTGGAGGGCATGATGAAAGCCGGGTCGGCTGGCGCGGCGGGACCGAGGGCGACTGAGGTGTTGCAGGTGGCAAGAGCCGCGAGCGTGGGGCGGCGGGGACGAAGAGGGCCACTGCTCCAGAGGGGTCGGAGATCGTCTTGGAGCTCTAGAGGGTCACTCATAGGCCACGGCGTGGCCACGACGTTGGCGTGGGTGATGGTATGTGGGCCGCCCCACCCCTCGGGACTGGGGGAGAGCAGGCTGGATTGTCTCAGCATACCGTAATACCCGAGGAGGAGGGCGGCCCGAGGGACGACGGCCGAGGGGTCCGCGGTGGCCAGGTGGGCGGCGACGGCCGCGAGGTGCTCAGGAATGAGCGGCGGCGCGGGACGTGCGCCGTGGCCCGCTCGCTGCCGTGGCAGACGTCTCGCGCGAGGCGGGAGCCAAAGCCCGAGGTGTCACCGCCGGCCGCCTCGAACCAGGATCGTGCGCCGGTGAGCGCGTTTCTGACCGAGGCGGGAGCCATGGCGACGGTTCCTCCAGGTCGATGGCGCCAGGGAGGCGAGGCAGTGGCCGTCGACCGTGGCAACCTCTAGGGTGGTGTAGCCTGGAATTAGAGGCCCGGAATTAGAGGACCGTACAGTGCGAACCACCTGAGGTCGCGGCGGGCCTCCTCCCCGAGGGTGAGGGAGGCGGCGCCGTAGTAGCTGCCGTGAGGAGGCAGCCCATGAACTTCCTCGCAGGAAGAACGCAGCTGCCGACGTGGTTGAGGCGGCCGAGGATGCTCCGGAGCTCACGGCAGCCGAGGGTGGGTTGGGCGATCCGGGCCTCACAGTTAACGACGAGATCCTCGACTTTGTCTGGTGCGATCCGGTTCGTCATCGCCTCGCTGTTGAGGGCAAATCCGAGCCAGGTGAGGCGGTCCGCCGGAGGGTGGCACTTCACGGCGGCGATCTCCAGCCCGAGGGCGCCGATGAAGCCGTCGAAGGCCTGGCGGGCCCCCCGGTAGTAGCGCTTGCACCCGACAAAGTCGTCGACGTAGACGAGGGCATGGAAGCCCTCGAGCCGGTGTTGTCACCGCCGGCCGCCTCGAACCAGGATCGTGCGCCGGTGAGCGCGTTCCTGACCGAGGCGGGAGCCATGGCGCCGGTTCCTCCAGGTCGATGGCGCCAAGGAGGCGAGGCAGTGGCCGTCGACCGTGGCAACCTCTAGGGTGGTGTAGCCTGGAATTAGAGGCCCGGGTTGTAAGGGAAGTCGTCATGGCGGAGGTGGAGGTCGGTTAGACCGAGGTGAGCGACCTCTGTCCGGGCCACCTCGGCCCAGGGTCCGGCGAGGTGGGCACGGCTGAGTGCGTCAGCGAGGACGAGGTCAGCCCCGGGCTTGTGAAGTATGATCAGGGTGAAGGAAATCCGCCATGAGCCAGAGCTCGCGGGCGTACATCCCGAGGGTAGTGTCACGGGCGCGCCCAGACTCATGGAGGCGGTGGAGACCATGTTGTCGGTGTTAACAACCACGGTGGCCGCCGCCACGTCCTCTGGAAGGAGGGTCCGGCGGGCCACGATGAGGTTCACCGCCTCGAGCTCGTGGATCGCTGGGAAGCGCGCCTGGAACTCCTTAGAGTACCCTCGGGCGTAAGAGCCCATCGGGGAGTAGGCCCCACCACTGGTGAGGCAGGAATCACACTCTATGACCAGGCGGTGGACCTCAGGGGCGCGGAGGAGCTGGAGGACGTTCGAGGCACGACCGTACAGTGCGAACCACCTGAGGTCGCGGCGGGCCTCCTCCCCGAGGGTGAGGGAGGCGGCGCCGTAGTAGCTGCCATGAGGAGGCAGCCCATGAACTTCCTCGCAGGAAGAACGCAGCTGCCGACGTGGTTGAGGCGGCCGAGGATGCTCTGGAGCTCACGACAGCGTAGGGTGGGTTGGGCGATCCGGGCCTCGCAGTTAACGACGAGATCCTCGACTTTGTCTGGTGCGAGCCGGTTCGTCATCGCCTCGCTGTCGAGGGCAAATCCGAGCCAGGTGAGGCGGACCGCCGGAGGGTGGCACTTCACGGCGGCGATCTCCAGCCCGAGGGCGCCGATGAAGCCGTCGAAGGCCTGGCGGGCCCCCCGGTAGTAGCGCTTGCACCCGACAAAGTCGTCGACGTAGACGAGGGCATGGAAGCCCTCGAGCCGGTGTTGTCACCGCCGGCCGCCTCGAACCAGGATCGTGCGCCGGTGAGCGCGTTCCTGACCGAGGCGGGAGCCATGGCGCCGGTTCCTCCAGGTCGATGGCGCCAAGGAGGCGAGGCGGTGGCCGTCGACCGTGGCAACCTCTAGGGTGGTGTAGCCTGGAATTAGAGGCCCGGGTTGTAAGGGAAGTCGTCATGGCGGAGGTGGAGGTCGGTTAGACCGAGGTGAGCGACCTCTGTCCGGGCCACCTCGGCCCAGGGTCCGGCGAGGTGGGCACGGCTGAGTGCGTCAGCGAGGACGAGGTCAGCCCCGGGCTTGTGAAGTATGATCAGGGTGAAGGAAATCCGCCATGAGCCAGACCTCGCGGGCGTACATCCCGAGGGTAGTGTCACGGGCGCGCCCAGACTCATGGAGGCGGTGGAGACCATGTTGTCGGTGTTAACAACCACGGTGGCCGCCGCCACGTCCTCTGGAAGGAGGGTCCGGCGGGCCACGATGAGGTTCACCGCCTCGAGCTCGTGGATCGCTGGGAAGCGCGCCTGGAACTCCTTAGAGTACCCTCGGGCGTAAGAGCCCATCGGGGAGTAGGCCCCACCACTGGTGAGGCAGGAATCACACTCTATGACCAGGCGGTGGACCTCAGGGGCGCGGAGGAGCTGGAGGACGTTCGAGGCACGACCGTACAGTGCGAACCACCTGAGGTCGCGGCGGGTCTCCTCCCCGAGGGTGAGGGAGGCGGCGCCGTAGTAGCTGCCGTGAGGAGGCAGCCCATGAACTTCCTCGCAGGAAGAACGCAGCTGCCGACGTGGTTGAGGCGGCCGAGGATGCTCTGGAGCTCACGACAGCGTAGGGTGGGTTGGGCGACCCGGGCCTCGCAGTTAACGACGAGATCCTCGACTTTGTCTGGTGCGAGCCGGTTCGTCATCGCCTCGCTGTCGAGGGCAAATCTGAGCCAGGTGAGGCGGACCGCCGGAGGGTGGCACTTCACCGCGGCGATCTCCAGCCCGAGGGCGCCGATGAAGCCGTCGAAGGCCTGGCGGGCCCCTCGGTAGTAGCGCTTGCACCCGACAAAGTCGTCGACGTAGACGAGGTCATGGAAGCCCTCGAGCCGGTGGATCCAGGCGATGGCCGCGGTGACCCGGACGCAGGCAGCACCCGAGGAGCGGCAGTCGAAGGGGAGGGCGAGGTCCGCGTATGTCGCTCCATCTAAGGCGATGCCATACAGGGGGCAGGTGAGGAGGTCGGCTCGGAACTGGCGGTAGGCCCGGGAGATGTCGGCTGTCCAGGTGTTGGCACCGGCCGACCCCCCAGCCCACGTCGGCGACGCACGGGAGCCTGTAGGTGTGGGGTTTCCCGAGGTACTCCCGACGGGGGATGCCGGCGTTGACGCTACCTATGGGAGGGTAGGAGAGGTCGACGATGACCCGCCTCTTGCCCGGGTTGGACCTGGACCCAGGGTGTGAAAGGGGGGACGTGGAAGGGGCCGGCGAGAGTGCCGTGGGCAAGCTCACATCGGACAAAGTCGCGGAGGTGCACCTCGTGCTCCCGGGCCTCCCGGTGGTTAGTGTAAGTGGGGCGGGGAGGGGCTTTGGCGGAGTAATCGGCTAGGAAACCGAACTCCAGGAGGTCGACCAGGTCGAGGTCGTGGTATCCCTGGAGCCGGTCTCGCCACGCTGGGATGTGTAGGCCTGAGTGGAGGGGGATGTGGGCGGCCAAAAAATTCCCCCAGGAGGGGGGAGGGCGGGGGGTTATGGCGGGTTGGTGGTTGGGGGGGGGGGGGGTGAGGCTTTCAGCGTCTTTGGCGGCGGGTAACAACTCCAGTGTCTGGGGTGTTACATACTCCGCCGCCGCCGGCCGGGGCAGCGAGATCTGACGAGGGGGGGGTGGAGGCGGGGGTGGGCACATGTGCTGTGTTTGGCGGCTCGCCACGGGGGGGTGTAGCGGGGCCGGGCATCTGAGGGCTTGGTGGCATCAGGGGTTGTGGCGACTACCGGCGGTTTACTGGCGACTTCCGGCGGTTGACCAGCGGCGTCTGGGGTGACGGGTGGCAGTGGTGGCGGGGTGTGTTGTGACATCTGTGATGACGTTACCGGGTGCGTGGCCATTGTGAGGATGAGAGGCGGTACGTGGGTGTGAAGGGGCCCCCTGGGGGGCGGCGGTGGTATGGGGCCGGCAACGGCCCACCGCTTGAGGGATGGGGCTGCGGTCTTGGGGGGGCTGCATCCGTCCGGGTGGGCGTTCCGCCGCCGGCGGACTAAATATCCGCTGAGGGGCCAGCTGCCAGGGCGCACTCACGGGTGCGCTTTGTGTAGCACACCACCTCACTGTGAGGATGCGCCTCACTTTGGCGCAGTAGGCGCAGGCGTGGCGCCCTCCTCGCCGCCGGCCTCGCTGGCGAGCGCGAGGTCGCAGTAGGCGGTTTACGGTTCCATGCTAGGCAGGAGATGCCGTATGCCTCCCAGGTGTACGGCATGCGGCTGTCGGCCTGGGAGGAGCGGCGCTGGGCTTTAGGGCGGAATGCGTTGGCAGCCCGAGAGAATGCAGCCCGAGAGAATGAGGTGGAGGCGGCCATCCCGGGGGCGGTGATGACATCGAGACGGACAGCGTTTATGGCCATAGGGTTGTGCCATCCATCGGGAAGCCTACCATCCGTGATCCAGGTGAAGATCATCTCCGAATATCTCCGGACGCTAGGCCACGGATGCGTGATATTATCCCTGAGTACGGTCAGGGTGTGGTGGGTGAGGCCCGCGATGGAGTCCATGGGGAAGGAAGGGTGAGCCTCGACCATCCGGAGGGCGAGCTTGTACTCCTCCATGGTGTCTTCCCCTTTCTTGACGGCCTTCCCCTCCGGGTCCCTCTCGACCAGGTCATGGGGGAAGATATAGTTTGACGGGATACCTTTACGGTGTCCCGTGTCTCCAGTATCGGCTTCCACGGCGGAGGCAGGGGTGTGGTCAACGGAGGTGTTCCGGGCGGGCGCCGAGGAGGCGGCTGGAGGAGTCGCGGAGGCGGCCGGGTGCGGCATCGGGCTCCAGTGCCGGGCATGTCGTTGGTAGAGAGGATGGATGGGGCGGGCAGCTGTTGGGTGAGGCGGCGCGGCTTGGTGGCCTGCTGGGGTGGTGGGGCCGGGGCGGCTGCGGAGGCGAGGGCGACTGGTAGGGGCTGGGCGGCGGCAGAAGCCAGCGCCATCGCCCCGACGATACCGGTGAGGTGTTCCAGTGCCGTGGATGCGTCGGCCGCGGAGGCAGGGGCGGGTGTGGCGACTGGAGGCGGCAGGGCGGCAAAGGAGGTCAGCGTCATCGCCTCCACTATGCCAGCGAGGTGCTCCACAGACCCTGTCGTGGCTCACATCGTAGTCTCCTCCGAGGTGATCCACCTCACCGCCTCGGTGTGGCGTCCCAAGGTGGAGGAGGTCACGGAGGCGGAGTCCGGGGCGGAGGCGCCACGGATCTCCGGGTTCCGCGTCAGCCAGCAGGGCAGCCTCGTCCGCGGGCGATTGACGGCATGTTGGAGGACTATAGGGAGGCGTGGTGGCCCCAGGGAAGTTGTGTAGCCCAAAAAAGATGAATGGCAGGAGATCGTGACGGGAGGAGAGCTGGTGGCTGGAGGCAGCTGCAAGCCGGGTTATTGACCAATTTCATATGACGTCAGCACATGTATTTAGGTCAGTGCGCGTGCTGGTTGGCTGCAGGACAACATCCGGTTACACTGCAAACTGGCTATGGGCAATCTTGGAATACACATAGAAAAGATTGGAATACACATAGAAAACATGTTTACCCAAAATATTATATTAAATTGATACGGCTAGGGTTCTGGATTACTATTAATTTTGAATAAAACTAACGTTTTGTACTGCGCGTACTGCAAAAACAATCATAATGTGTTGTCAATGGCAGTGAGCAATCTTCATACAGAAAAAGTTAAATATCTCTAAAACCACAACACCTAGAAACAAACTGATTGGAATACACATAGAAAACATGTTTACCAAAAAGATTATATAAATTAATACGGTTAGGGTTCTGGATTTCTATTAATTTTGAATAAAATCGACGTTTTGCACTTCGCGTACCAGCAAACTCAATGCATTGTCAATGGCCGTGAGCAATCTTCTTACAGGAAAAGTGAAATATCTCTAAAACTACACCACCTAGAGACAAACCGCTTGGTACACATATAGAAAACATATTCAACGAATAGATTATATTAAATTAAAAGGTTGGGGTTCTGGATTTCTATTAAATTTGAATAAAATAAGGGTTTTGTACTGCACGTACTGGCAAATTCAATGCATTTTCAATGGCTGTGAGCAATCTTACAGAAAAAGTGAAATATCTCTAAAACCACACTACCTAGAGACAAACCGCTTGGACCACATATAGAAAACATATTTACCGAATAGATTATATTAAATTTATATGGTTAGGCTTCTGCATTGCTATTAATTCTGAATAAAATAAACGTTTTACACTGCGCGTACGGGCAAACTCAGTGGCAGCGTGCCTTCGTTCTGCAGCCGAGCTGCGCGCGCATACACGATGTTTACAAACATTGAAAGGGGTCTATAAGGGGGGGGCCCTCGGGAGGGGGGGGGGGACGTGATGTAACCGCCAACGGTCACCGGAGGAAGGAGAGGGGGGGGGGGGGTACTCCTCCTCCGCCGCGAATCAAACGCAATGAAAGCATTACGACCAAAGCTGCGTAATCCGATGGTTTTGAGTTTCTGTGGTTTTTCTGAGATTAATATATTAGGTTTATAGTTATAATCATGAGCTGTGTTCACACGGGCGATTTAAACCGCCTCATATAAATCGCCTTGCCTAGTTCGCCTCACATTTGCCGTGTGAACGCGACGCTGAGGCGGATTAGGGCTGATTCGATTCATATAAATCGCTTTTTATAAACCACCTCGCGAGGTAGTTTATATGAAGCGAACTAGCTTAGGTCGGCCCATCTCGCCCGTGTGAACGCAACCGACTTACTTGAGGTGGATTAAGGACGTGACAGTCGAGACCTGAGTTTGTTGACTTTCCGGTAAATTTGCTTTATGAACCTGCTAGAGGTGCACATATATTTTTTTCATCATTTATTTTTAGGGTTTCACTGCCCAGCAGAAGTTTTGACCGTTCCAAACCAATACGATTCAGTCAATACATATCTAGGTCGAACCCACACTCTCTCGTGCCGACGTCGACGAACCCAAAATGGTGCTGGTTAGTCTGGACTTACTCATGTGCAGATATCCACTTCCGCCTTAAACCAATTCAAAGCACTACCCATGTGAATGTGAAACACTTTCAAACTAAATCGATTCATATGATTTGCCTTGTCTAAATCGCTTTATATTTTGCCCGTGTGAACACGGCTTATGTTGCTTTAGTTTGAAGTAACTTAATTTAAACGGCTAACTTTTGAGATATTTGAAGTGCAAACATGCAAGATTTTATTCCTCCCCTCCCCCGGATACCAAAATAATTTATCATAGATACAGGCACAACTTCAGTTTCATCTACAGGATTATGCGAAGATGAGGTATCTACAGCAAAGGGAGGAAAACCATACACAGCAGGCACTCATGGGCAAAGAAGCGCTTGTTTACGTGTCGCAGGTGGAGGCGACATTCAGGTCTCGCCCCACTATATACAACAGGTTCCTCTGCCTACTGAGGGACTCCAAGTGTAACCTGTAAGAAACTACCGCTTTACTATTTATTACTCCTTCCATTTGTTATAGTACATATAGTAAGTTTATATACCTTATAAAAAACTACCGCTTTACTATTTATTACTCCTTCCATTTGTTATAGTCTACTGTATTTACGTATAGTAAGTTTATATACCTGTAAGAAACTACCGCTTTACTATTTATTACTCCTTCCATTTGTTATAGTACATATAGTACATATAGTAAGTTTATATACCTAATAAGAAACTACTGCTTTACTATTTATTACTCCTTCCATTTGTTATAGTCTACTGTATGTATGTATAGTAAGTTTATATACCTGTAAGAAACTACCGCTTTACTATTTATTACTCCTTCCATTTGTTATAGTCTACTATATGTACATGTAGTAAGTTTATATACCTATAAGAAACTACCGCCTTACTATTAGGAGTGGGACATAGCGTGTCCGCCTGTGAAGGTGTCGGTCATCCTATCAAACCTTCCTGAGTGGACCCATTTGCAGTTTGGGCTATTTTCCGTTCCAACCAGTGGTCTACAACTGCTTCATCAAAGGCTGTAGTATGTGCTGTCCTGTTGGTGGGAAAGTGCGTATAAAAGACCCATTTCTGCTTATCGGACAAAGTCTGTGGCAGGCGGTTTTGTCCAAAGAAATATGTCAATGACCATATGTTTGTTATGCTATACGTACATATAGTATGTTCATATACAGTCAGCTCTGGTTAATCAGACACATTCTGTCACACACCAAATAATGTCGGATAGAAAATTGTTGGATTAACCAATTTAGACTATTTCCTGGTCATTTGTTTTATTTGTATAAGCCTATATAGGCCTGTGTGTGACTGAATCATGTATGCATTTGTTCATTAAAATAATAATAACACCTAAGTAACATATCTATATTTCTTACATATAGACATACAATTCAATCATTCACACTAGCATTATTTGATAAATCTGGGATATTAGTGCTAATTCATGTTTGATGGATTTCAAGTGTCAGATTAACCAGAGCTATATGTATGTTTGTTACAAAAAAGTCAGTGTCAGAAAGTGCATGTCAGATTAACCAGAGTAAGTAGCATTGATTAACATTGGGGAAATCTGTTACACCTGAAATCGGTTTCGGTAAGCAAAATTGTCGGATTAAGCAGAGCTGGCTATACCTGTAACTAGAGAATATCGCCTTACTAATACTCCTTCCATTGGTTATACTATATGCACATATAGTATGTTCATATATACATGTAAGAGAATACCTCCTTACTTCTTCCATTGGATATTATATATTTGTTCATATAGCTATACGAATGCTATATAAATGTTTTATTTGTTTTATTTATTTATATTCCTGTAAGGAACTACCGCCATACCGTCACTCCTTCCATTGGATGTATTATAGCTTTTTATGTTATTATAACTTATTTCAAAATGCCTCTGATTAGCCTGTGTTTAGAAATAAGATAAATGTTATTTCAGAATATCTCTGACTAGCCTGTTCTGTTTAGAAATAAGATGATTATTGTTTAGAAGTAAGATGAATGTTATTTCAGAATGTCTGATTAGCTTGTTATGTTTAAAAAATAAGCGACTGTTATTTCAGAATACTTCTGATTAGCCTGTAGTGTTTAGACATATAAGACAATTTTTTTTCAGAATTCTGTTTTATTCACAAATAAGATGAATATTATTTCAGAATGCCTCTGATTGATTAGCCTGTTGTGTTTAGAAATAAGACGATTGCTGTTTCAGAATAGGCTACCTCTGATTGGCCTGTTATATTCACAAATAAGATGAATATTATTTCAGAATGCTTCTGATTGATTAGCCTATTGTGTTTAGAAATAAGACGATTGCTGTTTCAGGATACCTCTGGACAGCCTGGTAGAAAAAGTAAAAGAATTGTTTGTGGACCACCCTCACCTCATCAGTGGTTTTGCGCAGTTCCTTCCACGGGCCAACCAGCACTTATTAAAACCAGAGAACGCCATGTCCAACAGCACCAAACCAGACACCACCGCTCCTACAGAAGTGACATTGCTGCATACTGCTAAAAACCTAATAAAGTATGCCATGTCTAAGGCGGTGCAAACTGCTGGCACAAGCTCCATTTGCCAGACAGCTCACAACCTTAAGCATCATGCCAAATCCACAGAGCCAAAAGATCGGCCACCGCTTTCGCCCTCAAAGACAGAAGAGCTGACAGGTTCTTCGCAGTGGGAGAAGTCACTGGACAGTCTTGATTATTTCTCTCCAGTAGTCGGAGAAATCCCAAATTTGTTCGAAGAAGCGAACGAACCCATACCAGGAACAGCTTCACAGGACATATCGCAAGGGACATCTTCACACGCAGTAAGTGTCGTTTAATTAAATACCTGTGCATAATTGTATTAATTTTGAGTTTTCTAAATAAGTTTTGTTCCAAATAGAAGAGAGATTGTGTGCCCAACTGACGCATGGTGGATCCTCAAGTGGCGCTTGCGACAACTCGGGAGGTGGAAGTGGACTGGGGTCACCCTCAGTTGCACAAGTAGTACACTAATAGCACTACAGCAAATGAGTAATATTATATAAATATGTCAGATATATATTGGTTATTTATATTGACATAATGAATTACAGAGCACACAGCGATACATAGTAGGTATACGCTTGGGAGACCCCCCACCACCCACCTCCGAAGCCAGGGTTGCCATAAAGAGGAAGGGACATTTACAGGGTCCATATGGGGGCTGGAAGCTCTCGAAAAGACTTGAATTTAACCTATTTTGGGTAATTAGTCTTGAAAAGCCTTGAATTCCATTAAATTGTCTTCCCTGATCTAAATTAGTTTGAAATCGCCATTTGTCATTGTTGTTTTTCCCTGAAATCCAAATGAAAATAGTCTTGAATTCCTATCAAACACAGCCATGAAATAGCCTTGAATTCCATATCTTCACATGTGTAAAACCCTGCATTTATCAATCTAAAGTTATATCATATGACTCAACCTCTCACCAACTCATTCATAACTGTCACTACCAATACAGCATCTGCGCAGCAAAGTCTGGCATGCTGCAACATGTAAGTCAAAAGCTACAGGTAATGGGAGGTACCCACAGATGTGTGTGTATATATATTACAGTGAGTGAGCGTAACTGCCGGTGAGGCATGGGCAAGTAGGTGGCGCCACGTGGAGAGGTGAGGTGGTACCAGTAGATGACCTAATGAGTAGAGGTAACCAGCCGATGACTTAGTGGCTGGGGAGTAGATGGGATCTTCCAGCTTATTATACTTGTATAATGTCTTATGCAGCATATATATGTTACAAGTTTCCGGAATAAAATCAAATCGACTTTTTCCACGGGGAATGCACTCGTAGTAGTTGTGAGTGCACTCGTAGTCGTACCATGTTTGTATGCAGCCACTGTTGAATACAATGCATGAAAAGAACACAGTAAAACCTGGCGTTCTCTGTGGCGGAGTGGTGAGAGTGTCTGACTTTTTTCTAGGTCAGACTCCTAATCTGAGGGTCGACGGTTCGATTCCCCGTGCCCCCAGCTCTGCCAATTTGGATTTCCACCGCTGTGTATAACTTACAGCATCATCAAAGGCTGGTTGCTCTCATACCATGGCCGCGTTCAGGGTCCGTCTCGGCGATGCTTTTTGGTCTATTTGCGTTCAAGGTCCGTCTCGGCGACGTCTCGGAGACGCCTCCCTTTTCAGGCAGGAGACAAAATGCGACTCGAAAATGGCCGCCGCATGCAGTGGTTTCATCCAATCAGAGCGCAGCATTTGGATTGCAAATGGCCGCCGCCTATGGGGGCGGCCATTTTAGAGACAAGAAACTGCCTTTGTCGGTCAGACTAGCATGACATCACGGGCGCCTCCGAGGCGCCTCCGAGACGGACCCTGAATGCGGCCCATGTCTATGTGGTGTAGGAGGTTAAAAATCCCTTAAAATGCAGCATACTGTGGCGGTACTCGACCAGCAGTGGAGTGGGGAAGACCAGTCATCTCCGACTGGAATTTCCCCTGCTTGGGACAACTAATGTACCAAAAAAAAAAAAAGAGAGACAAATAAGTGTTCACACTTCCTGTCTACCATTTGCTATATCGCTATATCGACCTGGGGACCGACTGTAAGTGGTCCATTTAGGGTGGTGGTCGGCTTAGGACGTTAGAATTTGGTTACAATGTTATTGTTGCGACCCAAATAAAGCGATCGATATAGAGGAGTTGTCGATCTGTGGAGGAGGTCGGTTAGAGAGTTTTACTGTATGCATAAAATGAATATTCATAAATAATAAAAACATAACTAAATGTTGCCATAGCTTCTTGACCCATAAAAAAACACAGGCAGTAACTAAACATCTAGTTCTACACCTAATGTTCTCTAGATTTGATTTATAACTATCTAAATCTAATTTATATCTATCTAAATCCGTAATTTTTTGTACACAATGACTGCTGCACCCTACCATTTAGGGTGGTGGTCGGTTTAGGACGTTAGAATTTGGTTACAATGTTATTGTTGCGACCTAAATAAAGCGATCGATATAGAGGAGTTGTCGATCTGTGGAGGAGGTCGGTTAGGGAGTTTTACTGTATGCATAAAATGAATATTCATAAATAATAAAAACATAACTAAATGTTGCCATAGCTTCTTGACCCATAAAAAAACACAGGCAGTAACTAAACATCTAGTTCTACACCTAATGTTCTCTAGATTTGATTTATGACTATCTAAATCTAATTTATATCTATCTAAATCCGTAATTTTTTGTACACAATGACTGCTGCACCCTACCCTATCTAAAGAGGTATCGTTTAACTGAATCATTCAACATTTGCACCACAATTCTTTTTATAAATGAATTTTATTAGTTTGATCAGGGCTTCAAATTAGAACATTGTTTTTTGTGTGTGAGCTTTACCACAACAACAATTTCTTTTTTAAAGAAAGAAAGTCGCCATGCCTGCGCAATGTCCTAGATCGACACTTGTCCTGGTATAACCTGAAATGTTGCTATGAAGTAAAATCCCAACAAACAATTTACAGGGATCGCATTCCATAGGCTTAGCTGCTGGTCCCTCATGATCAATATTTATTGTGCTACTTGATAATAGAAGAATGTATTATTTATTGGTCTCCCGCAATATTGCAAGATAACGCAGATAAAAGGTGCCTACATAGCCGCCTTACAGAATTACGAAGCCTATTGACTTATACCTAGCTCACAAATGCTGCGCTCGCCTTACGGTGCTGCGGTGTGTATTGCAGTTCATGCAAATGTTATGGCATTGCGGTCTCCGGTTTATCTATTCACAAAAAGTATGGTCACCACAAGGCATAGGTCACCGTACGGCGCCTTACATTTTTTGTGTGTGTCACCGCAGATAAGACATTTTTTTAATTCACAATTTCTATACATTATTCTACAAACATACTATTTTGTTAACAATAGAAATTCTGGCCTGTGGCATTGCAATTTTCCAAAGTTAAGATTATTTCAACTTTAAAAAAATGCAATCCCTTGTGGTGAGCAAAAAACCATACAATTGCCATACGGCCACCGTATCCAACCGTATGGTCGCCGCACGGTTTTGCCGATGCGCGATATAAAGTCTCCAGTTATACCTCGTGGCGACGGGAACCGTACTCTGACAAATGCTCTCCAAGCACAACCTTGTTTAGTTTTTATGTTTATAGAACCAAATATGTGTGGGGAGAGTAGTGCTGAGGTCAGGGTTGGGAGGGGGGGGGGTTCTGAGGCAGGGACTAGCTGGCAGCTGTTGTTTTAAAAATGGCTGGGTGAGTGGAGAGAAGGGAGAGTAAAACTGGGGTATTTTCAATTTTCTTTAGAGTAGTTCAATCAGGAAATATATTTGCGTAATGAAAAATATATGTTATTACAATTAGATTACATAATTCAATGAGAAACACCTATAGATGAAAAAGTTTTTTTTGTTGTTGAATGTAAAAAGGCTTTGTAGTGTATGGGGCTTGAACCCACACCACCAAACAACTTCAGATTACAAGTTCAACAATCTAACCACTAGGCCACAGAGACCACACAGCATTTCACCCTTTTGTGGGGTGCATGTAAACGACAACGGGTCTAGTGCGGCAGAAATAAATAGACTCATGAATATTAATTTTGACCTATATATATATATGATGGTTCGTCCTTGAACTTGCTAGATCATGGAGTCTGACCCGGTGTTGCAGTTTGGGGTGCAAAACATTAGTTTTATTCAAAATTAAGAGAAATCCAGAACCCTAACCTTAT
Source organism: Branchipolynoe longqiensis (assembly GCA_030323885.1). Lineage (NCBI taxonomy): Eukaryota > Metazoa > Annelida > Polychaeta > Phyllodocida > Polynoidae > Branchipolynoe > Branchipolynoe longqiensis. Next base: position 93,488,078 of record CM059193.1, read on the forward strand.
CAATTTAATATAATATTTTTGCTAAACATGTTTTCTATATGTGTACCAAGCGAGTTGTTTCTAGGTTGTGTAGTTTTAGAGATATTTCACCTTTTCTGTATGAAGATTGCTCACGACCATTGACAATGCAGTGAGTTGGCCGGTACGTGCAGTGCAAAACATTGGTTTTATTCAAAATTAATAGAAATCCAGAACCCTAACCATATCAATTTAATATAATCCTTTTGGTAAACATGTTTTCTATATGTGTACCAAGGGATTTTTTTCTAGATAAGATAGAAGTTAGTCTTTTTAACTAAACATGTTGGTTGAATACCTTTTCTCTACGTTTTATGTGGCTATCGCTGAAAGCTGCCAGGGGAGTGTTCATACGTCATATATAGGTCAGAATTAATGTTCATGAGTCTATTTACTTCTGCCACACTGCACCCGTTGTCGTTTACATGCACCCTGTGGCACAAATCTGAACTATTCCGAGTTTGTTTGTTTTCCGGACGAGGTATAGCTCGCCACTTTAACGGCCGCTGCAAGCATTTGTGAGCGAGGCATTACTGCTGAAATGGCACGTCTAGTGTTAGCAGAAAAATTAATTCGACGCCTGTCTGGATTATGAAAAGCCTCTTCCGACTAATGCCTAGGTCACAAATACTGTACGGTACTGCCGGTGGCAGTGTGTCTTGCAGTTTATGCAAATGTTACGGTATTGTGGTCTGCGGTTTATCTATTCACAAATCGTACGGTCACCGCAAGGTGCATTGCGGTTTGTGTCGCTTTGAATCAAAATTAAATCATCTTAAAGTTGCATAGTCTGATGGTTTTGAATTTCTGTATTTTTTCTGAGATAAATATAGTAGATCGATTACTAGTGTAGTGGTCTGCACTGACCTCTCAGGCAAGTAACCACATAGACAGGTAGGCGTGGGGAGTGTATTGATATCAGGGAGCCTAGGTGGTGTAATGGTTAGCACACTGGCCCGGAATGCAAAGAGATGTGGGTTCGAGTCCCGCTCTAGGCACGGTATTTCCCATTTTCATCACCCCCACGACACTGGTGCCGTGACCATGATCCTATACAAGCTACGCGCTGTATGGTTGTTGAACTTACCCTGTGTATGTATGTGTTAGTGCATTGCCTGTTTGTATGTAATTGTAAGCATTACAAGACTTACAATTCCAGGGGGACGAGTGTAGTGGTCTGCACTGACCTCTCAGGCAAGTAACCACATAGACAGGTAGGCGTGGGGAGTGTCTTGATATCAGGGAGCCTAGGTGGTGTAATGGTTAGCACACTGGCCCGGAGTGCAAAGAGATGTGGGGTTCGAGTCCCGCTCTAGGCGCAATATTTCCCATTTTCATCACCCCCACGACACTGGTTGCCGTGATCAGGATCCTGTACAAGCTTTGCGCTGTATGGTTGTTGAACCTACCCTGTGTATGTATGTGTTAGTGCATTGCCTGTATGTATGTAATTGTAAGCATTACAAGACTTACAATTCCAGGGGACGAGTGTAGTGGTCTGCACTGACCTCTCAGGCAAGTAACCACATAGACAGGTAGGCGTGGGGAGTGTATTGATATCAGGGAGCCTAGGTGGTGTAATGGTTAGCACACTGGCCCGGAATGCAAAGAGATGTGGGTTCGAGTCCCACTCTAGGCGCAGTATTTCCCATTTTCATCACCCCCACGACACTAGTATCTACTTTACATTAGTTCAAAGATACTTATATTTTAAATGGTAAACTTTTGAGCTATTTTGAGTGCAAACATGGAAAATTAGTTTGCAAACTTGCTAGAAGTCTGACATCATAGACTTCTGCAGTAACAGGTTCTGTTAAATTGACTCAGTATTGCCTTCTACGCAGAAACAAATGCTTAATAAGTGCATCAGTATCTAAGTTAGATATGTAAGATGAAATCTAGATAATGGGGACCTTTCATGAGCCAATTCTCTCGCTATACGCTTGGTGGCAGCACCCGTTCCCGGTCCAAGTCGGCCATCATGGTTGGATAGAAGGGTGTAGGTGGGTGGTGGGGGTTGATGGTGTGTTGTTGGGGGGTGATGGTGTGTGGTGGGGGTTTAGGGGAGAGGTGGGGGTTTAGGGGTGTGGTGGGGGTTCAGGGGTGTGGTGGGGGTTTAGGGGTGTGGGGGGTTTAGGGATGTGGTGGGGGTGTAGGTATGTGTGTGTGGTGGGGGTGTAGGTGTGTGTTGGGGGTGTGGTGGTGGATATGTGGTGGGGTGTATGGGGTATATGTGTGTCTGGTCGGGTGTGTGGTGGGGGTTTAGCAGAAAAATTAACTCGATGCCTGTCTAGATTATGAAAAGCCTCTTCCGACTAATGCCTAGGTCACAAATGCTGTACGGTGCTGCCGGTGGCGGTGTGTCTTGCAGTTTAGGCAAATGTTATGTATTGTGGTCTGCGGTTTATCTATTCACAAATCGTACGGTCACCGCAAGGCGCATTGCGGTTTGTGTCGCTTTGAATAAAAATTGAATCATCTTAAAGTTGCATAGTCCGATGGTTTTGAATTTCTGTATTTTTTCTGAGATAAATATAGTAGATCGATTACTAGTATCTACTTTACATTAGTTCAAAGTTACTTATATTTTAAATGGTAAACTTTTGAGCTATTTTGAGTGCAAACATGGAAAATTAGTTTTGGCAAGCTTGCTAGAACTCTGACATCATAGACTTCTGCAGTAACAGGTTCTGTTAAATTGACTCAGCATTGCCTTCTACGCAGAAACAAATGCTTAATAAGTGCATCAGTATCTAAGTTAGATATGTAAGATGAAATCTAGATAATGGGGACCTTTCATGAGCCATTTCTCTCGCTATACACTTGGTGGCAGCACCCGTTCCCGGTCCAAGTCGGCCATCATGGTTGGATAGAAGGGTGTAGGTGGGGGCTGGGGGTGTGTGGTGGGGGTTTAGTGGTGTGGTGGGGGTTCAGGGGTGTGGTGGGGGTTTAGGGATGTGGTGGGGGTGTAGGTATGTGTGTGTGGTGGGGGTGTAGGTGTGTGTTGGGGGCGTGGTGGTGGGTATGTGGTGTGTGTGGTGGTGGATGTGTGGTGGGGTGTATGGGGTATATGTGTGTCTGGTCGCGTGTGTGGTGGGGGTTTAGGGCTGTGGTGGGGGTGTAGGTGTGTGGTGGGGGTTTAGGGATGCTAAAGATTGTGAGGTGCCACTCTGCAAGACACCTCTACACCTCCACCAAACCACCTACACCCACACCACACACACCTAACCCCCACCACATCCCTACACCCCACCAGAGAGCGTGTATATAAACAGATGAGAGGGACAACTCTCATACTAGACCATGTAACACCTGCCGACTGTGGCGCTCCAAGTGGTGGTTGTTGAACAAATGGGCTAACTCAAGGCATTGTCAATGGCAGTGAGCAATCTTCATACAGAAAACGTTAAATATCTCTAAAACTACAACACCTAGAAACAAACTGATTGGAATACACATAGAAAACATGTTTACCAACAAGATTATATTAAATTGATATGGTTAGGGTTCTGGATTTCTATTAATTTTGAATAAAACTGACGTTTTTCACTACGCGTACGGCAAACTCAAGGCATTGTCAATGGTCGTGTGCAATCTTCCTACAGAAAACGTTAAATATCTCTAAAGCTACAACACCTAGAAACAAACTGATTGGAATACACATAGAAAACATGTTTACCAACAAGATTATATTAAATTGATATGGTTAGGGTTCTGGATTTCTATTAATTTGGAATAAAACTGACGTTTTTCACTACGCGTATGGCAAACTCAAGGCATTGTCAATGGTTGTGTGCAATCTTCCTACAGAAAAAGTGAAATATCTCTAAAACTACACCAAATAGAAACAAGCCGCTTAGTACACATATAGAAAACATGTTTACCAACACGATTATATTGAATTTATAAGGTTAGGGTTCTGGATTTCTATTAATCTTTTAAGAAAATTAATGTTTTGCACTGAGCGTACCAGCAAACTCAAGGCTTGTTCAACAATAACCGCCAGGATCGCCACTGTAGCCTATGTTACCGATTTTCGCGGGAGTTGTCCCTCTCATCTGTTTATATACACGCTCTCTGACCCCACCACATCCCTAAGCCCCCAACACACCCCTACACCCGACCACACCCACCCCACCATACCCACTCACCACACACCCCTAATTCCCCATACACCCCCACCACACACATCGTCAACCCCCACCACACACCTACACCCCCCACCACATCCCTAAGCACATACTTAAGGCCCCACCACATGCCCACCATACACACCTACACCCCAACCACACCCACCACACCATACACACTCACCACACACCCCTACACAAACATACGCCCCCAACATACACACCTACACCCCCACTCAACCCCCTCTTATGCTGCGTTCATATGAACTGGTGAATATGGTGTTTCCCACTTCACAACTGGTGAATTGTGTTCAATTGACTTCACAACTAGTGAACACCACCTGTGAACTGGAGATTTTTTAAGCGGCTCGTTATTCACCACTTGTTAAAATATGGCAGTGAATGGAGAAAAGTTGCATGGTAACTTGTAAGGTTCCATAATAAATTGACAGAAATATGTTTGTAATAAAACCATTGTCCATGATGTGTGGTATTGTAGTTTGCCTCTATTATCGCCCAGCCTGAAACGTTCAATTTTTTATCATAGACCGCAAAAACTTGCTCAAAATTAATTATTTCAATCATATTTGATTAAATCTATGTATCTAAACTTAGATTCTGTGTTAATATAATGGTTACACCGTAGTAAAAAAGCTAAAAAGCCTTCTGGAGTCCATATTGTCGTTGTTTAGCATGAATTGTCAAATGAACGCTCTCAGTTTTACATGGTCATGTTCACCGGCAGTAAGTGGGAAGTTCACCATATTCACCAGGACGCTATGAACACAGCATAATTTACACACACTTGATAGTAGAAGGAACTGCTTCTATCCAACCAAAGCATTACAGAGACCGGTGTCGCAGTTTGAGCGCCCTGCCAGTTTGAACGCCCTGTCAGTGGGTGTATACTTTTTTTTGTCAAATAGATTTAAAAGCTTTCATTGGATCGATTAAAAATATCTTAATGCGCAATTGAAGAGGAAGATCTGAAGTATTTAATGTAACCTAAGAGCAATTTACTCTGAAAGTATTAAAACAGAGAGAATAGTGAAGGTTAGGATATTCTGAGTGTCAGTGCCAGTGTTAGCCTTACCAGATCATGGCCTCAAAAACTATTTTCGCAAAATAAATTCAAGAACTTCCAATTGGCTATTTAAAAAAACGCTGAATGTGAAATTGTAGAGAAAGATCTGAACTATTTAATAGAAACAAGAGAAATTTGCTTTCAAAGCATCACAAATTACTGTGATAGCTAGGGTGGTTTTAATGTCTCTATCCGCGCATGCGCAGAAGCAACAGAAGGGCGCTCAAACTGCGACACCGGTGTGGTGGTTTCAGCGTGTTCCCGTGCTCAGACGTGTCCCTCGCTTCTGCGCATGCGTCAGAATCTAGTAAACATGGCCGTAATCTATTAACACGAACCGGGCGACTCGGGTCATCCGAATTTCAAATAGAACACGCGAGTGGAGTCGACAAATACACGTCCCGTGTGGAAAAAAAGAATAACTTAGATTAATGAAATGGAAATATAGGTAAACTGGGCCATGATACAATACTTTAAATCCTATTTTGCTGTACTTTTATCCGTTATTAAAAAAAAAAGAACAAACTGTCCACCCGAGCGTATTCGATTATTCAACCCGACTTTGTAGGATGTGCGCATGCGCCAATAAGTGGCTGGGGTGACCCGAGTTGATGCGAAATCCACGCATGCGCAGAAGCAACGGGACACGTCTGAGCACGGGAACACGCTGAAACCACCACACCGGTGTGGTGGTTTCAGCGTGTTCCCGTGCTCAGAGGTGTCCCTCGCTTCTGCGCATGCGTCAGAATCTAATAAGGATGGCCGTAATCGATTAACACTACCCGGGCGACTCGGGTCATCCGAGTCGTCAGAAATTCAAATAGAACACGGCGAGTGGAGTCGACAAATACACGTGCCATGTGCAAAAAAAGAATAACTTAGATTAATTAAATGGAAATATAGGTAAACTGGGCCATCATAAAATACTTTAAATCCTATTTTGCTGTATTTTTATCGGTTATTAAAAAAAAAAAAAAAAAGATTGTCCACCCGAGCGCGGAGAAGCGTATTCGATTATTCGACCCGAGTTTGTAGGATGTGCGCATGCGCCAATAAGTGGCTCAGGTGACCCGAGTTGATGCGAAATCCGCGCATGCGCAGAAGCAGCACAGAAGCGAGGGACACCTCTGAGCACGGGAACACGCTGAAACCACCACACCGGTGTCGTATTTTCAGCGGCCCGTCATTCTCAGCGGCCCGTCGTGGTCAAAAGACCCGTGGCATCGCCGGCTACAAACTCAGCTGGTGCCCGGCAGTGTTAGGGACCGATTACGCCGAAATCTATTGAATGCGATCATATTTAACAGAATTACATACTCAAATAATGAAATTTAATTAAATTAACCTTAAATTCCAAGCGATATTAACGTAGCAGCTCGATCAGCGTCGAATGGCCGAGTGTAAACAAAACAAATAGCAGTGCTCGCGGCAACGTTCGAAAATCCGCGCATGCGCAGAAGCCACGACAGGCCGCTGAGAATGACCGGCCGCTGAGAATACGACACCGGCATGGTGCGCCGTCTGGCGAATCATGCAAACCGAAAGCTACCCATTGGTTTGGTTTTGAAAATTTGATATTTCATCGGACTATGCAGCTTTAATATGGTGTAAGTGTACACTTCTGATGGAAATAGCTTCTAATAATAATAGCATGCCAACGATTGTCCATAAAGACAGTTGATATCTGTATATATGTATTAGAGCGTCATGATTCATTGACGTCTCTTTTCCCCCACGTCCCGACCCTCTAGTGTCAAATTGTGGAACCATCGGCCGTTAGCGCCGGTTCCCGCGTTACGCCACGTGTTTGACTGGGACCCGCGTTTTCAGACTGGTCCCCGCGTTTTTGGCGTTTTGTGCAGAGACCAGCGGAAGTATCGAAAACCAAAGTCGCGCGTGTTTTCAAGAGCAAAGATTGCGACATTTCTTATACTAACATTTGTTACAAAATAGCTTTGACAGCTATTGTAACACATACCTTCATTTCTGTCAGACAGCTCTTCTGGAAACCCTCTATAATGTTTCGACGGGCATTAGTTCAGGTAAGTCGGAACGAAACTGACGGAATTGTCATTCTCACATATTATCGCTCACCGGCTCTGGGTCATCTTCTTTCAATCTTTGAGGTTGAGCTTGTTACTCCCGCAGCAGTCTGTGGGGCGGTGTTCGATTAACACGACTAGCGTCACCCGAGTTGCTAGATTTTCAAATCGAACACTGCGAGTGGAGTCAACAAATACACAATAAGTCCCAACCCCAGTAACCCACCTCAGCCGTAATCGATTAACATGACTCGGGTGACCCGAGTCGTCAGAATTTCAAATCGAACACCGCGAGTGGAGTCGACAAATACATGTGCCGTGTGCAAAACGACCCGACCCCAGTAACCCACCTCGGGCGTAATCGATTAATCAACTCGGGTCACCCGAGCCACTTTTTGGCGCATGCGCACATCCTATAGACTCGGATCGAATACGCTTCTCCGCGCTCGGGTGAAAAATATTATTTTATTTTTTAATAACCGATAAAGCTACAGCAAAATATGATTTAAAGTATTTTATGATGGCCTAGTTTAGCTATATTTCCATTTCATTAATCTAAGTTATTCTTTAAAAAAAACATGTATGACTGGTACCGGTAGCTGTTATCGTGCAGGACGGTACCAGCGCAAATGTGATGTCATAGCTCGTAGCAAACCCCAGCTCCGAGGTGGGTTACTTGGGTCGGATCGTTTTGCACACGGCACGTGTATTTGTTGACTCTACTCGGAGTGTTCGATTTGAAATTCTGACGACTCGGGTGACCTGAGTCGCCCGGGTCGTGTTAATCGATTACGGCCCTCTTGGCTGGGTTGGCTAGGAGCGTTGATGTCACATTTGCGCTCGTCCCATCCTGCAGGATAACAGCCAACTGTACCAGTCATACGTGTTATTTTTTGGTAATATCCTAGATTAATGAAATGGAAATATAACTAAACTATGCCATCATAAAATACTTTGAATTCTATTTTGCTGTAGCTATATCAGTTAATAAAATAAAAAGGTTTTGGATAAGCCACCATTTTTTTCTACCCCGAGTGTGGAGAAGCCTATTCGATTATTCGACCCCAGTCTGTAGGATGTGCACATGTGCCAAAAAGTGACTCGGGTGACCCGAGTTGATTAATCGATTACGCCCCTCTTGGCTGAGGTTGGCTAGGAGCGATGACATCACATTTGTGCTGGTACCTGTAGGATAACAGCTACCAGTAAAAGTCCTACGTGTTGGTTTAATGCTTTCTTTTTTTTAATAAACCAGATTAATGAAATGGAAATGGGAAGTTCTCAGAAACCGTGTACCACTTGAGGTAGTCTACTTGAAATGCATATTTCAAAGAAACCCATTATTTAGGCACTTGAAAAAAAAATTCAAACAACCAAAATGCATCAAATTCTTTTTTTTATCACCAAGAGGCTACAAAATGCTGCACAAATATACTCCCATTTGTTATAATAGCTTCATTAGAACCCAAGATATGACGCTTTAAAGGTGCAGAAATTAGACCCTCTTGTCTATAGCAAGTAGCATTACAAAGTGTGATAAAATGGTGAGACTTGACAAGCAAACCTACACTGATTCAAAGTAAAGCTAAGATTCCTTATATGCGGTATGCGGCAAAGAATCGAAAAGCATGTAAATGAATAGTAGTAGGTATCCCAAACACAGGCTGATTACTTGTTGAATATGCCAAATTTTGTCAAAAAATGCTCCACTTCAACACCCTAGCAAAACAAACCACAAAGGATTTTTACAAATGTATTACAGCAGAAACAACCTTTGTTCTCTTACCTTTAACCTGATCTTGGATTCATTTTATTATTCAAATAAATAAGCCTGATATAGCTAAATAAAAACTACCACCAACTCCCAGTTTTCACTCTCAAACCATGGTAATTCCCAGGTGGAGATGTGTCATGGTATCCCTAGTAGAATTAGCTAGTATACATCCAATTTGTGCAACAACGCCATTTGTTGATCAAAGTACCCACGAAAAAGGTACTAATACCCCTAGATAGGTGAGATTCCAAGCTTTCCATTCATATAAAACTGTATATGTTTTAATTTTAGAGAAAATGCAAAAAAAAATGATTGAAATTTGAAGTTACAAAAATTTCCATTTCAAGTGCTATTTTCTACTGAAAATATAATTTTAAAACCCTTAAAAGTTGGTATTGAATTAAAGATAATTTAATTCCCTGTCCAATCATAATTACCAGCGCTCATGCTAACCTATGGCGCTCGTTAGCACGGCGATTTAATGACTAAAAATTGGGGGGTATCTTTTTTCTTTTTTTTGTAATTTAAAAAAAAAAAAAAATTGGTACATTAGTAGTTTATTCAGGAGAACTGGTTTTCCTCATTCCACTGCTCATTGCCCTAGTTTTAATTTTGGGAGCTATAAAAAAATGTTAGCTTTGAGGAGGACCGATAGAGTAACAACCTAAAAACGTCCATATCTTCCTTAATATTAGATCAATTTTGACAAATGAAATGTCATTTTCTTACAAATTCAATATCCTAGCAAGTGAAATCCATTAAATCAAGCTCACACTTGTTTTTAAAAATCACTTGGGATACCTATGTGGTAGTAGTACTTATTACCTGACTGGCCATGTGCAAGGATTTTTGCTACTTTTGAAGAAATATATAAAATCATTGTAAAATTAAAATAATTCACATCTATCAAAGTTTATTATATAGTTTATGATGTAAATAGAAGGAGCATATTGAGGATAATACAAACTCCAGATTTCATGGAATTATCTTGTACATGTGTTTTTCTGTGCCATTTCAAACTTGCTCAAAATTTGGAATTTCTTTGTCAGATTTGATCACAATCATCATAAAATTAAAATAATTCACATATTTCAAAGCATATTGTATATATACTGTAAATAGAAAGAGCATATTGATGATAATAAAGCCTGAAGATTTCATGCAATTATCTTGGCTGATTTTCTGTGTCATTTTAAACTTGCTCAAAATTGGGCAATTTGCCAGATTTGATCATAATCATTGTAAAATTAAAATAATTCACATATATCAAAGTGTATTTTATATAATTGAAATAGAAAGAAGATATTGAGCCTAATAAAGCCTGAAAATTTCATGCAATTATCTTGTACGGGTGATTTTCTGTGGCATTTAAAACTTTCTCATTTTTTACCAGATTTTATCACTTGCCAAATTGAGCTCTGGAGCATTTTGGACCTATTTCTATCAACTTTTCCCAATCGTATGCGGTCCTAAAAAAAAATAGAGGTGACAACACTCACCTATAGGTCAGGGAGAAATAAGAATAATCCATCTGGGGTGCATATTTTTTCCACAAGCGTACCTCTAAAAGTGCTCCACAGCTAAATTTGAAAAATGGTGAGTTATGGGAAATTGTAGTTTTTAGCATTTTTGAAGATCCATATCTTGAAATGTAACCATCTCATACCCCTAGATCTCTATATTCTCTTTATACAGGCCATGAAATCACCAGAAAAAACATTAGAAGTGAGATCAGGTGACTAGTTTTAATTTGGGGGACCATCAAAAATGCTATCGTTTTAGGTTTGGATGGGCCCAATTAAGTAACAACCTAAAAACGCCCATATCTTCCTTAATATTAGAGCAATTTTGATAAATGAAGTATCATTTTGTTTCAAATTAAACATACTAACAGATGAAATCCATTAAATTAAGCTCAGACCTGTTTTTTAAAATCACTTGGGATACCTAATAGTAGTGCTTCTATACGTCCGAATCCGAACGCGAATGCGGCGAATGGATCGACCCATGGACCGATCGGTGCGAATACTGCTGCGTTTGCCATAGAAAACAATAGTAAGTTTGATCTTCCTTCACAAATTTGGAGGAAAAACCCCCAAAAATGTAATGGGTAACTTTTTTGGTGTTTTTTTTTGTTTAACCATATCCCAGCACAAAAAGTAAACATCGCCTATTGGGGGTTGGCATATATCTATTCCGCATATACCACATTCGCATTTGCATGCCGCATAGAACGTATATGGAATCTTAGCTTAATGCTACATTGTTATTTTCAAAGGTAATGTCCCAACATTTTCTAGTAACATTCACAGATATAATTGCACAAATACACCCATCACACACACACATTTTTTTAACAATGAAAAACGGCGCGAATTCAGCGCGGTCGGCAAACTTAACGAACGAAAAAATGGCAGTGCGGAAATTCGGATCGTTATGAAACTTGACATTAAATAACAGGTCTACCTAGAAATATAAATGGTCTGCTAAATATCAAGAGTGTCATAATGTAGAGAAAGTTACCTTAAACTTCAGAAAGCTGGGTATCTGTGAATTCCTGTTGGATTTTGATCAGACAAAAACTAGAATCTGTGCTTCAAAATTGTACATTTGTAGCCTATTTTGAGCAGAGCTACTATCCTAAATCTGCATTTTCCTGAACGATGAAAAACGCACCGCTAAAAAGTGACGACGTCACAGCGCTAGTTTAGCGAGACTGGCAAGTGCGGCAAATTTCCAAGTGTCTACATTATTGTAGTGTCAATATTTAGATTTCATCATATCAGAATGTGTTTATTTTCAATTATTCAGATGCAAAAGGACATACACATTGAGGAAGCTTGTATATAGTACTTTGACAGCATTTTGAACGACCCAAATATAACTAAACTATGCAATCATAAAATACTTTAAATCCTATTTTGCTGTAGTTATATCGGTTATTTAAAAAAAAAAAAAGTTTTGGATTAAGTCCCCAATCTTTCCACCCCGAGCGTTCGAGAAGCGTATTCGTTTATTCAACCCGAGACTGTATGATGTGCGCATGCACCAAAAAGTGGCTTGGGTGACCCGAGTTGATTAATCGAATACGCCTTGGTCGGGCAGTAGAGTAGAGACTTGCAAATCCGCCTGAACGAGTCCTTACACATTGCCCCCTAGGAAAATGTTGACCGTTTTTTTATATAAGCACAAAACAAATGTTGCTGGTAATTCAAATGTTTAAAATATCAACATTCTGGGAGGTCATTTTCCAGGGAAAGATATGTGACAGTTCAGCTGAGAAAAGAACTCAAAAGTCACCAAGCTTTCATACCTCGGCCACGCTAATCGGTAAATTGCCCCCATGTAAGATTAATGTAATATGTTTGTTAAGCATGTTATCGGTGTGTGTGCCAAGTGATTTGTTTCTATGTGGTGCGATTTTAGAGATATTTCACTTTTTCTGTATTAAGATTTGGGGTTATTGTAGGTGCCATATTCAAGATATTGGTATGTGGCTTTCAAAACAAATGTATTCTGTTAAACCACTTCAATCCCTTTCATTTGACATATGGATGGATTTACTAGGTCAAATAGAAGCAAAGTTATGATATGTAATAAATTCCTCCCATGGCTGCTCGATGCAACTGCAGTCAAAATTCCTGCCCTTTTAAACCAGTGCACCTACTGTGAGATAAATAGCCTATTTCCCAGGTACATTATGATATATCATAACTTTGCTTCTACTTGACCTATTAATTCCATCCATATGTCAAATTAAAGTCTCCTGATATATACCTTATGGCGGCGGGGACCGTACTCTGACAAATGCTCTCCAAGCAGAACTCTGCTTAGGTTTTATGTTTATATAACCAGATGCAGATGTGGGTCAGGGAGAGCTGAGGTCAGTGCGGGGTGGGGTGCTGAGGCTGGGACTGTTGAGCCGTCTTGTGGTTATTATTTTCGGACTTTTCTCAAAGTTCAGAAACTCTGTCTATGATAATATAGATAAACACTAGGCATTGGAACAGTGGAAGAAGGACCTCTACCTTAGATGTTGCTACGACGTGAATCCTCAATGAATGAATTGAGTGTCTGCCTTCCAATTTGGTTGGTCGTAGGATTCAAACCCTGGCTTGGGGAGTCAAACCAATGACATAAAAATTGTTACTTGTCGCTACCTAGTCTGGCGTTCGGCATTACTAGGATACGGCAAGGAGGAGTGGAATAAGGAAACACAAATTGTCTGCAATTTAAATTTCCCATACTTAATCAACTAATATACAAAAAGACGTAATCAACAACAAAAACAGAAAATATAGCCGGTATCCTCATCGGAAAAATACGAACTCGGTACTTAAAAAAAAAAAACGAATGTGCAATTGTTACTTTTCGTGAGTCTTGGTGACATTCATTAGTTTACTTATCTAGACAGATACCTAGATAACTTGTCTTTCAGGTTCTTACGATATTGACCTTGGGTCAGCGTCCCTGAATACAGTACATTTCATACTGCTCAGGCATGGCTCATACATGTGCCGTAATGGCCTGTCGTAACAATCGGCGAAATCCAGACAGGTAAGTAAACCAAAATTATTTTAATGTAAAAAGTGTTACGGACTGACAATACAGTAAAACCTCTCTAACCGACCACCACCACAGATCGACCATTCCCCTATATCAATCGCTTTATTTGGATCCCATTCCCAAACGGTCGCCCGTACAATACCATTTTAACGATTAAAAAAAACATCCCTAATCCGACCACCTCCCTAAATGGACCATTTAAAGTCGGTCCCATGGTCGGTTGATTTAAAGAGGTTTTAGTGTAGTTCTTTAAATCTCCCATTAATTTCTTTCATTATTATCTTTAAAGTTGCATAGTCCGATGGTTTTGAGTTTGTCATTTTCTGAGATAAATATATTAGGTTGGGCGTCATAAGCCGTGTTCACACTGGGAATGTAAATCGATTCGTAGAAAGCGACTTGCCTAGTTCGACGCACATTTCGCGTGTGAAAGGGCGTCTGAGTCGAATTAGGGCTGAATCGATTCCTGTGATGTGGATAATGTAAACCACCTCGAGGTAGTTTACGTGAGGCGATTTCTGTTAATCGATTTATTTTGCCTGTGTGAATGCAACCGACTTACGTGACGCGGATTAAGGACGTGACAGTCGAGACCTGAGTGTGTTGACTTTCCGGTAAATTTGCTCTATGAATCTGCTAGAGGTGCACATATATTTTTTTCATCATTTATTTTTAGGGTTTCACTGCCCAGCAGAAGTTTTGACCATTCCAAACCAATACGATTCAGTACATACATATCTAGGTCGAGCTCACTCTAGTGGTGACATTGCCTAATCGAAAACTGGCGCTGGTCAGGCTGGGCTTGCTCATGCGCAGATATCGATTTCCGGCCCCAAGTACTGCCCGTGTGAACGGGCCGCTAATTCGACTCACCTGATTCGATTTGTCTAATTCGCTTCACATTTTGCCCGTGTGAACACGGCTATAGTCTACCATACTTTAGTTTGAAGTGATTTTTATTTGAAATTGTTAACTTTTTTGATATTTGAAGCGGTAACATACAAAATTAATTTCGGCAAGCATGCCAAGACTTCTATGGCAACAGGTTCTATTAAATTGCTTCAGTATTCCCTTCTATGTGGCGACAAATGTTTATTAAGTGCATTTGTATCTGAGGTAGATAGCTAGAATCAAATCTAAATAGTTATTTTGATTTAGAAAATTTGAGGTTTTGCGTGCTTACAGTCCAGTCTGGTAGTGCCTGAATGCCACCATCGGGTAGCACTATTTTTCTGATATTATCTACAAATCAGGTATGTGATTTCTCCGGTTTTAACCGAAATGCCAGGGTTTTTTCTGGTGCCAAAACCTGATTTCCGTGGGGGGGTTTTAATTCCGGTTTTTTTCTGGCTACCGAAACACCTCTGAAATACACTATTTGCATCCCTCTTTTTTCTTTATATATATATCTTTGTCATAACCTTTTTTTTTTAAATCAGGTTTTTTTCCCCCTGCACCCAATCACATGCTTGACAAATTTTCACGGAAACATTTCTAGAAATGCAATTCAACCACAGGCACTCCTCGGCTGTAAGCGCGTGGAACTTGCGGGCGTGTTTGGGCGCTCCCGGCCCCAAAGGAGGAAATATTGGTTGACCAATAATCTGCATGGGACCACCTTCAGTGGTGCCCATACAGTGCTGCAGATTTGTAGCCTTCAGCTCGCCAACGCGACTGAAAACTCCCCAAAAACAAAACAAACAATAATCTGCATTTAACGCCAAGCGGTGGTTTCTGCTGCTGTTCTGATTGCTGTCTGGCCTTCGGTTTACTGTTGCGTTGCAGTGTGATCACCATGCCGCACGTAGACACGCTCAGGTGGCACGTGGTGCGTGAGGAGGATTATGAGGCAGTGCACGAGCTGCTCAGTCAACCGGAACGCCCGGTCACAAAGTGGACCAACATCTGCAGCAATCATTACAGGTAAGTTACACTGTGTCTGCTGAAGCAGTATTCGGTATTTCGATTTACAGTAAAACCTCTCTAACCCACCGCCTGTACAGATCGACCACTCCCCTATGTCGATCGCTTTATTTTGGTCCCAAAAGATCGCCCATACAATACCATTGTAATGATTTTAAAAAACAACTCCCTAAGCCGACCACCTCCCTAAATGGACCATTTAAAGTCTATCCCATGGTCGGTCGATTTAGAGAGGTTTTACTGAACTTAGAAAATTTATGCTTATCACAGCGTAGAAAGATTCACTCACACCAGATGCGGTGGCCAAATTGGTAGAGCGCAGGCTTCCCATGTGGAAGGTGGGGGGTTTGAATCCCAGCCCGAGTCAAACCAATTACTTATACTTGTTGCTACCTAGCCTCGTGCTGTGCATTAATAGTTGTCGCTACCTAGCCTCACACTCGGCATTAATAGGATATGACATGGACTAGTTAGCTCAGTGTCAGGATGTCACTGAGTGGGATATCAGGTCGTGGTGCTGGTGGCCTGGTTTCCCAATGGGGCAGCAAGACCGGGTGCGGTGGCCGAATCAGTAGTATGACTTATAAAATTGATACTTTTCACTTCCTAGCATGGCACTCGGCATTAATAGGATATGGCGAGGACGGGTTATCTCAGTGTCAGGATAATGTGACTGAGTGGGATATGAGGTTGTGGTGCCGGCGGCCTGATTTCCCACTGGGACAGTACTATAAAAGTCGTCATGAGTGCGCACTGTCACAAGTCGGTACCCGTCCTGATATGACCTTAGATGTTGCTAGGACGTAAAACAACAAACTTCACTCAGTGTGTAGTTTAAGCCTCGCTCCAATCCAGTTCGAAGATAAAAAAAATTCTTTTCTTTTTTGTTCGCTGCCATTGAATTATTTTGACTTATGGAGAATATCGACAGCAGTACCAAATATTAAATTAGTGGATAACATTTCAACATTATCACTAGCGAATAGTTTTTTGTTCAGATGAATTTCGAGTTAATATGTTTAATATAAATTAGCATATTTGATTGGTTCCTCAGCAATTTAAATTTGGTGTTCGTAAACATAAGTCAATTCCGATCATGCATATTCATGGTATTGAATTAAATATTCGCGTGGGGTTATTATATATATATGCTTTGACATTTTGTTTAATGTTGATATTAATTTTTTTAAGAAAAAAGTTTTGGGATCGGAATCAACTAAATTTCTATAGTTATTAACCGAATATTGGTGCATCGACTTCTTATGGATTTTATTGTATTTATTTGAATTATAGACAGGAATTTTCTGGCTAATATTATGAGTCTGCTAGAAGCTATGACGGTGGCCATGTAGTTTAATCGATGATTGTTTTTATTATGCGCAGGGGTGGGCGGCCATTGGATGCAAGTCGCTTACCATGTCTCTACATGGACGGATACCCCGAGTGGGCATTCCCGCTGCACAGGGTGAACCAAGAGCTTCAGGACTTGGGTGACAATGTCCTTCACCGTGTCCTGTCGTTCATGTGCAAGTATCTGAATCCGTTGAATGCCACCCAAATTCTCAAGACCATATCCTTACCAGCAGCTGGGAATGTAGCCGATCTTGGAACACTGCAAAATGTGGCACTGACGCTTTCAGTGGGATTAGCGCAGGAAATGGTGAAGCTGGTGCATCGATTCATCTCGAATGGAAATAAGCTGGAGGCACTGGCTGTACACAAGTATGGTGCTGTTTTGGATGGCGCAAGGATAGCAGTCGATGTCAAGCATATGCTTGAAGGGAAGAAGTATGGTTGCATGCCCACACCGAAGACAATGCACAATTATGCCACCTCATCCCTCTCCATTCCACAGAAACATATCCAAATGCCTAATGGCCAAGGCTTGTACCCTGAGTGTACAGAGAAGGTGCGACGCTCGACACCGCGGCAAGTCAGACTGAAGGCGCGGAGGCTTCACCGGAAGGTGACCTTTCTGGAGAGTCAGCGAGCCGAGCATCGGCTTGTAGTAAGGAAACTGCATGTAGTCCTCAAAGAGGCTGAGGTGAAAGTGAAGGCAGCTATGGAAGAAATAAAGCAACCTTTCATGTCAGTCAAACGCATTAAGGAGAGCGACTCGCTCATGGAGATGCACACTGGGCTACCTACATACAGTTTGTTCCGTTGGGTGTTTGCGGAAGTAAGGGATGCCGCGATACTTTCCACTAGGAGGCTAGGAAAGGAGCTGGGGGAGGTTGAGCACAAAGAGGTTGGGAAAGCAGCAACAGCCTTGTTGGGCACCGAGTTTGATACGCATGGAGTGGCTGGGCCTGAGTGTGATATTGACATAGCAGTAGCCGATGCTGTAGAGCGTGAGTTGGTGGAAATTGAGCGGCTGGAAAGGCAATGGCTGGAGAATGAGCCGAAGATGACTGCTGCACCCCGCAGATGCACCACTTTGAGTCTGGACAATCAGCTGCTCCTGACATTGGTGAAGCTGCGACTGGGGCTGGAAGATGACTACCTCGCTTATCAATTCGGCATCCCAGCCGCCAGTGTGCCAAACATCATCTGCATCTGGCTGCGACTGCTGAGCTCGCAGCTGGATGGGCTCATCCACTGGCCGACAGCTGCTGAGGCAGGCCAGCTCTTTGCGTTGCAGCTGGACAGTTGGTGTGGGGTCACCGCAGCCTTCTGCACTATGAAAATACGCCTTGCCCCACGCATGCAGCCAGGGAAATTCGTAGTGACATCATCAAACCATGTGTGCAAGGTCCTTCTCGCATGTTTGCCTGCTGGAACGGTGTGCTTCGCCTCGCGACCCGCCATGGGGTCCCTGGCAGACGCAGACGTGGCAAGGCAATGCCGGTTCGCCAAGATGTTCTGTCCTGGGGACCGGTGCGTGGCACCGCACGGGTTTGAGTTGCAGCAGGAGCTGCTGGAGTGTGGGGTGGAGTTGTTAGAGCCGGCCAGACTGGTACAGGAGAAGGTTACCACGCGCACACATCCGCTGAAGCTTCTGGAAGAGGTTGTGGATGATGTCCGCCGCTACAAGTTCTTGCGTGGGGAGATCCCCTTGAGGTACCTGAATCATCTTGCGGATGCCATCACTGTCTGCTGTGCCTTGACTAACCTTAGAAGAGCAGAGCCAAAGTAACACAAATTGTGTCACTTTTGTGGATTATTTTATTTGAAATTGTTAAAGTAGGAAAAATGATATATGAAATTAGTTGCTGGATAACGTAAAATTGATGTATTACGGTGAAATTAGTTTTTTTTGTGGTTAGGTTAGTTGATTGAGCAGGGGAAATTTCAATCACGAATAATTGGTCTTCCTTATTCGACAGCTCCTTGCCTTATCCTAGTAAAGCTGAATGCCGGGCTAGGTAGCGACAAGTGTAAACTTTGTAAGTCTGGTGTGACGCAACAAAATTCGGTGACCTGCCAAAACAGGAACTCATTCAGCCCTTCCGTGTGATTGTTGTTGTTGTACAAGACATCAGGAACTCAATGTTAGCAAGTTTGCCAGAGTATGGATAAATTAGTAGTGTTTGTTAGTGCCTTTGAAAATTTGATGACAATGTATACAATTCCTTGTGTTGTAGAACAATTCTTCACATAAATAAAGTTTGTTACATGATTTATATGTACGAGTGCATGCAGGTGGAGTTCGAATAAAATGGAAGACCATGCTTACACTGCATTTGTTATCTTTCCTCTGCTAATATATTCCTTACATTACACAATCTTAACCCTTCTTGTTGTGGGGAGGGGTGACCTGGGCATATCGGGGACAATGTGAAGAAATAATAATGTAAATTTAAAAGAACGCCCTCATTAGTTGGTTGGTTAGGTTTACGACCTGGCAACATCTAAGGTCATATCAGGATGGGTACTGACTTGTGACAGTGCATGCTCATGGTGATTTTATAGTGCTGCCCCACTGGGAGACCAGGCTGACGGCACCATGACCCAATATCCCACTCAGGGACATTGTCCTGACACTGAGCCAACCAGTCCCCCCCCCCCCCCCCCCCCCCCCCCTGAGCGCCAGGCTAGGAAGCGACAAGTATAAAATTTATGTCATTGGTTGGAATCAAACTCCCGATCGGCCGCACGGGATGCCTGCGCTCTTCCGATTAGGCCACCGAGTCCGGTCGCTCACTAGTGGGGCTAGGATTCATTCTACGGTGCTGAACAATGAAACCACAGTATAACATGTACAACTTGGTGTATTTAAACAGGTTGAGGGTGCAGAAATTTCAATTGTGTCAGTAAAAGCAGGGTCATGTCACTGGAAGTGGTCTGTTGTTTGTGCCTGGAGGTGTGGTTCGTATGAGTCATTGAGAACAATGAAAGTCCTGTAATTTGTTTAAGGGTCCTTGAAAATCCTTGAAAATAGAAAGTCGTGACTATTTTCTAAAAGCCTATATTAATTTTTAATCATTACTTTTTTTATTTAGGCTGTATTTATACTGTCCATAGCATATAAGCCCGGGTACCCAGGCTTGTTTTCAATGCTGGCCAGTTGTAGTTTTGGTGTTATCTTACCACACAGTAGCTGCTGATAAGGTATTTGATTGCCTGCATTTCAGTAGCAGATAGATAATTGGTTGGTATGGTTAATAGCCTGTGTTAGTTTTTTTTTATTTTCTTGGCATATATGTATTTATTTTGTTCTACTCTTATTACTAGACTAGCCTACTCCTATTTACATATCATAGGCTTGTACATAGCTGTGTGGTGTGTTATCTGGCTACTTTTGGCATGGTTACCTTCCATTGGGCGTCCCGCTGGTGAGCCGTGACATATCACATGCCCCTTTGCAGTGCAGCTTAGTGGGGGTTTCCTAGCCTTATTTTGCACAGATATTTTTTGTAAGTTTTTAGGTCAGGAATTTGTCGTTCCTTTACCATTTGGGCATTCCACACCTTGCCAGCCATTTCCAGTATGCTTCTCTCATGAGCTTTTATTTGGCTTCTGGTCTGCTTTAGTAGTGGTGCATTATTTGCTCTACTCGCCCTTTGTGGTTTTGTTTGGAGTTTATTGTTTTGACTATAGCTATATCCTAATGTTTTCAAATGAATTATTCTCCTATTTTCTAGTAATTTCACTTTGGCTCTTTTGTGTATGTCATACGTGGGGTGCAGCTTGTCTACCCTTAGACATATTTTTAGGGCTCTGTTCTGCAGTATTTGCAGTTTTTTTAAGTAGTTCTTTTCTCGCACCCATGTAGTTTAAATCTCCATAGTCAAAATAGGGGAGCACCATGCCCTTGAATATTTTTATTGACATTTCTTGTGTCATGTAGTCTCATAGCTTTGCAAATCGCCACAGTTTGTGGTTTACTTTCTGGATAATTTTATTTATACATAGGTTGTAGTTTAGTTGGCTGTCCAACTCAAGGCCTAGGTATTTGTAATGGTCTACATTTTCTAATGTTTGGTTTCCTAACTTACAGTATAGTTTTCTTTCTGGCATTTGTTTAAATGGGAGAAGAGTACCGTTTTTGATTTGCTTGTGTTGATGGTTATTTTGTTGGACTCACACCACTCATCTAGTTTTAGTAGGAGTTTATTTAGTTTAGTTATTACCTCCTCTTCTGTGGTGCCATCTGCGTATATATGACTGTCATCTGCATATAGTTGGAGGCATTCAGTTTGCAACCGTTTTTCTAGATTGCTTATATAGATTATAAAGAGTAGTGGCCCTAACACTGACCCTTGGGGTACACCACATGTGACAGGTTGGTTGTCTGATAGTGTATTGTTTATTTTTGTTTTCTGTTGCCTGTTGCTCAGGTAGCATTTTATCCAATCCATAGTGTTGGATTTTATGCCCATGGTTTTTAGTTTTTCCAGTAGTATTTTATGGTCTACTGTGTCAAATGCTTTGCTGAAGTCAATGAAGGCTGCTCCAACTAATTGTTTTTGGTTCATTGATGCCAGTATGTCATTTGTTAGGTTAGCTATTGTTTTTGATGTGGTTTGAAGAATTGATAGTGGCCTGTAGTTTCCCATGTTTTTTTTGTCTCCACTTTTGTGAATGGGGGTGATGATTGTCATTTTCCAGGCTGAGATAAAACGCCCCTGCTCAAAGGAGATGTTGAATAGGTCTACTATAGTGGTCGGGATGGCTTGGAGTGCCTCTTTCATTAATAACTGCGGTGTTATGCGCATATGTTCTTGATTCATTAATCAGTGATGTTTTGTTTTTAAAGTGATTTTTGTGGGTTTATCCTGCCTCTTGATTTTTATATTAAAGCTATACATATGTTGTTATTTTTACGCCTATGTACACTTCACATCTTACACATTGAATCGACTCTATATGGCCATGTTTCAGGGTATTTTAATTTAATAAATTTCCTTTAACGGTCCTCGAATTTTGCAGTGAAAGGTCCTAAAATTTGATGTCAAAAACGGATATGAACCCTGTGAGCTTACTTGAGTGCATACTATGAATTTAGTTGTCAGGGATGAAAGATCTCCGCGATTTCGCGGATTTCCGGGATTTTTCCTGTAGCTATATGTGTATACTAATACGTTGTTCAAACGCCGCAGCAATTTGTGGTGCAGACGCCGCAGCACTATCAGTGTATACTACTAATAAATGCTTCAAATGCCCAGCACTACAGTGTATACTACTAATACGTTTTCAAACTGCGTAGCACTGTCAGCGTATACTACTACATGCTTCAAACGTATATGTATGAAACCTGACTGCGGAAGATTCCCGGACAATGCTAAACCTATAGGAGAATATCAGCATTTCCGCTTTTTTCCCCAGAGACCACTTTCATCCCTGAGTTGTCTGTAAGAAGACCATGCTAACACGTGTGTCTATGCAAATTAATATTAGCCATTTAAGCAGGTTTTGTCCATTATGTTATATTAATAACAACAAAAAGGATTTAATTGTGCATTTTCTGGTTTGTTTAAAAATTATTTTAAATAATGCCTTGTTTGTACAGGTATCTCAGCAGGCTGTTCGGCACATGGAGACTGGTTCCACGGGAGAAGTCTCACGGAAGTCCACACAAGTCCTCACCGGAGAGAGAAGTATGCATGTCTTAATACTCACTTCGCAGTCTTATTAAGATGCGTAATTCAATGAAAATGGTATTTTCAAAACCGGACACGGTGGGTGCATCGATAATAGCGAAGGCTTCCTGGGCAGATGGTTGGGAGTTCGATTCCCGGTCGAGTCAATTCAATGAGTTATATTATTGATACCTCACGCTACCTAACTTGGGGCTTGGCATTACTAGGATAGGGCAAGGATTGGTTAGCTTAGTATCAGGATAATGTAACTGAGTGGGAAATTGAGTCATGGTGCCTGTGGCCTGGTCTTACAGTCGAGCAGCATTATAAAGTTGCTATGAGTGCCCACTGTCACAAGTCGGTGCCCATCCTGATATGACCATAGATGTTGCTAGGACGTAGCCTGGTTAGCTCGGTGTCAGGATAATGTGACTGGGTGGGATATTGGGTCATGGTGCCAATGGCCTGATTTCCCAGTGGGGCAGCACTATAAAATCGCCATTAGTGCGGACTATCACAAGTCGGTACCCGTCTTGATATGACCTTAGATGTTGCTAGGACGTAAAACAACAAAAAAAACTAAAAACTGCCAGGACGTAAAAACAGACAATATTTTTGAAACATCTACCTCGATTTGTTTTGACTTAAATGCTGGTGAACTGATTAATCGATTAATCTGTCACAAGTTCTGGTTGTCTGACTGTTGGGGAGTCACAATGTACGATAGTTGACCATGTATTGAGTCACTTAATTGGCTCTTGGTCAGTAGAGTATTAAAGTATTTAGTGATCAAGTGCTGGGTCGCTATACACTCACTCGCTTTATGCACATATTCCCTCCTCTTACTTTTAGGTGTGAGAACAACATGGAGTTAAGAGACACTTTATATATGTATATCTTCCATCTTCCTGTCTGTATGTGTGAACAACAGTACTCCGTCAATAGACGCTCCCTTTAATACATATAATATACATCAGTGGGTCAGCACTATAAAGTCGCCATGAGTACCCGTCCTGATATGACCTTTGATGTTGCTAGGACGTAAAACAACAAACAAACAAATCCATCCTGCTGGCAGTATGTGTGAACGACAGTATTCCGTCAATAGATGCTCCCTTTAATACAAATAATATACATCTTCCATCCTGCTGGCTGTATGTGTGAACGACAGTACTCCGTCAATAGATGCTCCCTTTAATACAAATAATATACATCTTCCATCCTGCTGTCTGTATGTGTGAACGACAGTACTCCGTCAATAGACACTCCCGTTAATACATATAATATACATCTTCCATCCTGCTGGCTGTATGTGTGAACGACAGTACTCCGTCAATAGATGCTCCCTTTAATACAAATAATATACATCTTCCATCCTGCTGTCTGTATGTGTGAACGACAGTACTCCGTCAATAGACACTCCCTTTAATACATATAATATACATCTTCCATCCTGCTGGCTGTATGTGTGAACGACAGTACTCCGTCAATAGACTCTCCCTTTAATACATATAATATACATCTTCCATCCTGCTGCCTGTATGTGTGAACGACAGTACTCTGTCAATAGACACTCCCTTTAATACATATAATATACATCTTCCATCCTGCTGCCTGTATGTGTGAACGACAGTACTCCGTCAATAGACGCTCCCTTTAATACATCTGATATACATCTTCCTTCCTGCTGCCTGTATGTGTGAACGACAGTACTCCGTCAATAGACGCTCCCTTTAATACATATGGATCGTTTCATGGTAAATGGGGCTAAAGTGTGACATGAGGGTCTAAAATGAATATTGTGTATTTTCCTAATTTCTTCACTGAGTAGCCAACTCTTGTCCATATATATCCTAGTAATGTGAAGGAAAAGATAGTTGAGGTTACCATTTTGTCAGAAAAACAAGACCTAATTGAGTAGCCAACCCCAAGTATGGACTTATTAATCACCAAGTGTGGATTTATTAATCAAATCAATTATTTAATCAAATTGATTGCATGAAACAGTTAATATTTACATTGTGGTCCCCTAAGTATAGAGATGCACTGTAAAGAAATCTGCATGTGATGATTATATTTTTCCCAATTTTGAGTTGTGGATGTAACACAATAGAAGGGGACACCAAAAATAATAAGGAACTTCAACTTAATTTTTTTTCTCATAAAGCTTTGTTGAAAAATTATATTACTATATATAACAAAAATATATGCATGCAGAATGAATATTTATTTCAGGTAAGAGTCTTCTTTTATTATTTCATTGACTAACAGGTAATATTCTATGCAAAATATAGGTCTAGTAGGCTGTGGAAAAGTCCAAATTCTCCATGCCACAAAAATTCATGCCTTTAAAACACAATATTTTTGGAATGAAAATGTAGGCTTTTTTTTACTATGTCACATTAGGCCTTAGTTTTTTCATAGCTATCTCTCCAAAGTGTAAGAATACCAATTCTATAAAGAAAATACCTCCTCTACTCTTTCCATAATTGTTTTTGACATAACATACTGAAAAGTACATTGACCCCATTTACCATGAAAGGACCCTTATATATCTTCTGTCTTTCTGCCTGTAGGTATGAATAACAGTACTGTGTCAATAGATGCTCCCTTTAATACATGTACATCTTCCATCTTCCCACTTGTAGGTGTGAACAACAGTACTGTGTTAATAGACGCTCTCTTTAATACATGTACATCTTCCTTCTTCCCACCTGTAGGTGTGAACAACAGTACTGTGTTAATAATACTGTGTTAATAGACGCTCTCTTTAATACATGTACATCTTCCGTCTTCCCACCTGTAGGTGTGAACAACAGTACTGTGTCAATAGACGCTCCCTTTAATACATGTACATCTTCCATCTTGCCGCCTGTAGGTGTCAATGACAGTACTGAGTCAAAAGATACTCCCTTTACATGTACGTCTTCTCTCCTGTCACTTGTAGGTGTGAACCGTGTGACCTTGCTGGGACGTGCCGGGCGCACTGCAGAAGTGCGGGGTTCTGCTGAGCACCCCGTCACCGTCTTCCCTCTCGCCACATCCATCTCCATCAAGCGCCCTGACGGTGAGGTGTCAAGTGATTTTGTTTCTTCAGATAAGATGTTGCCACTGCCGAGGCAGTGGTCTTTCAGCCGCCACACACAAAGCAAAATTATAGCGATACTAGTTTTAACCTGTGCTAAATGTGAGCTTTTTAATTGAATGAGGGTCTATTGACACATAATTCACAACATGACACAGGACTACATAGTATGGAATTTATTACGGAGTCTAAACAAAGTTAAGTGAAGCAGATATGAGGATTAGAGTCAATTAGAGGCCCAGTGGAATCAGTGCAATGGGTAAGTCTGATGGTAAGTTCGATCCTGCACGACCCGGCACTCAACCAAATAAGTTGGTCGTGGCGTGGAAGGCAGCCGCCGGCACATAGTTGTGTATGGCATTGGAGCGTCAGTGTCCGATGTCCTTGACATCCTGTAGTGCGGCGCCTGCCCAGGCCCAAGCCTAAGACCGGCAGTGAGTCTTGATCGTGAGGGGGTCGCCTCTGGTGGTCAGAAATGCGGGGTGGCCAGGGCGGGTACCCATGGTGGAGAGGTAGCACCTCCAGGCCCTCAACGGACAGCAGATGGAGGATGGTATGGGGTGT
This sequence comes from Branchipolynoe longqiensis, assembly GCA_030323885.1. Taxonomy (NCBI): domain Eukaryota; kingdom Metazoa; phylum Annelida; class Polychaeta; order Phyllodocida; family Polynoidae; genus Branchipolynoe; species Branchipolynoe longqiensis. Next base: position 93,514,286 of record CM059193.1, read on the forward strand.
ATCCTGATGGTGTAGGTGTCGCATTTTGACCAGGGAGAGCTTTTGGTGGTCCGGACGTGCACGTTGTGTGGTGTTGATGGAGGGTGACGTCGGCCTCCGACAGAGTGTGCCCCGGGGCGTCCCGTAACAGGAGGTTACTCTGCCAGAGGAGGGTGAAGTATCCCAGGAGGATCGCGGCCGTCAGTACTGCCGCCCCGGTGCCGGCCGGCCGACCACAGGTATCGGCCAAACAGAATGTAGCAGCGGCACCGTGAGGGGCGGTGCCTGACGGGCGACGTGGGCGGACGACCTGAACATGCCTCTTTTAATCATGGAGATCAAGTATGTCTCGAAGCTTGCGATGGTTCCGTCTTGAAGATTAGCCCATGTTAGAGAAGCACTGAGGTAATTCATGACTGCGCCCGGGGATGTCAGTGTGTTGGAGAGGTGTGTGAGATATGAGGCGATGTTGAGCTGGGAAGGTGTCTTAGGGGCGTACCCCGAGGCCCTGGCGTGATGGATGTAGCGCTTCGTCTGGTGTTCCTTGTTGCGCCAGGTGCCTTTTGCGAGTCCAGCGTCAAAGAGGTCCCCTAGGTCCTGGTACCGGGCTAGTAGACCTGGGGGGAGAGAGGCTACACACTGTCGTCAATAAGGGATATACTGTGTTGGACCCGGACATGGTCGAGCTCGAGGTCGTCAACGAATGCTACTGCCCGTTGTCGAGCTGCGTGGTCGAAGGGGGCCCTGCTGAGGGTGTTTGCGAAGATTATCTCTGCACCAGGCTTGTGCCGGACTTGTACCTCACAGGAATTGAGGGCGGCGAATCTCCATATTGCCCTGTCGCAGGCACAGGTGTTGTCCCTGCCGGCCCCTGATTCGAGCACGGTTTGGGAGTCAAGATTGTCTGTGTTGATGACAATGGCATAGCCCTAGGCGTTGGGGGGGGTTAGGGCATGAAGTGCGACCACGAGGTTGATGGCATCGAGCTGGTTGATATGGTGGCGGCGATGAAGTCTTGGTGGTAGGTAAAGAATATGCTTTAAGATTTACATTATTTTGGGTTTTAAAAGGCAATGTGGACCTATAGTGAAATGAATCTGGATTTAATTCCTCCGGACCAGTGGCCACCACTCTTAAACACTTGTTACCTGACGGTTAATAATTTGCTTACTTTTCACTGAATGTCGCATACGATTTGCATGCAGGGTCCATACAGGCCCTGGAAAGTCTTGACCTTCATTTGCCCCATTTCAAGGCCTTAAAAGGCCTTGCATTTAACCTATTTTGGGTGATTAGTTTTGAAAAGCTTTGAATCCCATTAAGCTGTCCCCGCTGATCTAAATCAGTCCGGAATCGCCATTCGCCATTGTTTTTTTCTCTCCTGAAATCCAAATGAAAATAGTCTTGAATTCCTATCAAAAATAGCCTTGAACTCCATATCTTCACATGTGTACGTACCCTGTGTGTAAACATACCGAGTTGGTGGGTTTTTATTTAATACTATAATTAGCGGCTGATTTTGTGTGTTTGTTTCCTTCAGGGACATACGAGCAGCAGACTGAGTGGCACCGCATCTCCATCTTCCGGCCGGGTCTCCGAGACATCGCTGCGACATTGGTAGAGGCTGGGTAAGTGCATTGCCACACTGCACACTAGGCGCTGTTCAGGCTATTCTCAAATGTCCACAAATTATAGCTATCGTATGAACAGAGATTAATAAGAACAAACTTGATGACATTAGAGCTGCGAAGACTGACGGCAGACTTGCTGGACTGTTTACAAAAGTATGCACAACTTAGAGAGTCTGGAAAAGGAGGACTTTTTCAAAATGGCTGATCCTAGCCTCATGATGAGATGACATGGATTCAAAATTTGTAAACAAAGAGCTAGGCTTGGTACAAGAAAATTCTTTTTTTCACAAAGAGTGGTGGACGAGTGGAACAATTTATAATCAGAGACAATCAGTGCTAAGACTGTGATCATTCTTAAGAACAGATTAGACCCTATGTTAAAGAGAAGATGGCAGTACTTTATAAGCCAAAGACGGCTTCCTGTCCCTTTATTGAAGACCACCAGCAGACAGGACAGTTTGTATTAACAAATTCCTGGTGGTTTCATTGTGAATCAAATTGTACCACCGTCAGTGGGGTCCGCTATTAAATATCTGGTCACCTGATTTTAACACCGGGCGCGGTGGCCTAATCGGTACAGCGCGGGCCTCGCGGCAAGGGGTCGGGAGTTCGGTTCCCGGTCGAGTCAAACCGATGGCTTTAAAATTGATACTTGTTGCTTCCTAGCCTGGCGCTCGGCATCATTAGGATAGGGCAAGGACTGGTTGGTTCAGTGTCAAGATAATGTGACTGAGTGGAATATCATGACATGGTGCTGGTGGCTTGGTCTCCCATATCGCGATGAGTGCGCACTGTCACAAGTCCTGATATGACCTTAGATGTTGCCAGGACATAAAACTCCAACAACGGACCAACTCTAGTTATGGATGAGTGGGAGGACACGGGAACACCCTCCCCCCCCCCAACTCTCCTTCCTCCCTTCCCTTCCCCCTCCCCGCCTCCATGTGCTGTTTTATTCGGATTAAACTTGAATTCTTTTATATGCAGTGATCGCGTGTTTGTGAGTGGAGCGATCCGGTACAACATGTTTAAGAACGAGGCTGGGGAGACGGTCTACTCAACCAACATCATAGCAGGTATGTACAGCGTGCCTGTTGAACCCACACGCCACGAGGTTCTCGTTTGTTGATTAAATGGGGGGGAAATTTCTATCGCAGACAATTGCCGAGATGCAAACTGCTCCAATTTTGTAGGAAGACTCCCGATTTTGGCTACTCTCTTCCGATATTACGATTTCATGTGCAAATCTCCCAATTTTCACTCTCATCAACTTAAATATATATTTTAAGTCAGCTAATACGAAAGGCAAGAGCAGCTACTTAAAGCAGCTCAAGGTGGCAAGCAGAGCCTAGAAAATGACACATAGACACATATAATGTAATTATGCATACATATTATATATTGTATGATTATACTATGTGAGTTTGTCATGATATATGTCTGATTGTCATGCCGCGTGTTGCCACACAAAAACTTATCTTCCTAATAAAATGTTATAGTCTTTGTATTTTTTGTCACACCTTGGCATCTCTGCAATTGGTCTTCCTCATTCCACTGCTCCTTGCCCTAACCTAATTATATCATGTGCCTGACTAGGTAGCGACATGTATAACTTTTTAACTCATTGATTTGTCTCAGTTGGAACCCGCGACCTGCTACACGTGGAGATGTTGCGGAACGTGTGGTTTTTTAATCTATACGAAGAATGCGCTTCCCTGCTGTAAACCATGCGAAAGCACACAGTTCTCATTCGATGCCACATTGGCCACTCTTGGCTGACTCGTGCATTTTTACTCAAGGGACAGCCACCCCCTGAGTGCATTGTGTGCCATTGCCAACTAACACTCACACACACTCTGCTCTAGATTTCATGGCCTTGGGCCAGCAATGTTTTAATGTAATTATCATGCAAGACTTCTTTACCAACGTAAAGCACAAACACAATTGAGAGTTACTACAAAGACCCTATAATACTGAGACGGCTCACTCAGCCTCTACTGTGTAATCAAAATGATCAAACCCACCACTTGATGCGCTGGCTGTTCTCTTGGTTAAACAGTTGTTATATTATATGTATAGATGTATATATGAATATGAAAGATGTGTGATGATGTTGATGATGATGTGTATTTGTTCATAGCAATTTCATATTGATGTGTATTCATACTTACCTATCTCATGTATAATATAATTGTATGTGTTTACATTTGAAACACCAACCAGCAACCTGATCAAACCTACCACAAGGTGGCACTGCAAAATTTACATTACCATGGGAGAGATAGGGAGTGAGCCGTCTTAGTATTATAGGGTCTTTGGTTACTATGAACAACTGGATTGTATTGTATGATGTACTTTTAGCTATATTTTGTGAGTTAACTTTGGCTGTCAACTGACACGTTTAACCACTTTAAAATTGCATCAAGGATCATTGTTTCTGTCATTTGACATGGATCTGACCATTTTGGAATTTTGTGTAAAGTTCAATGCATGCATGTGACTGTGATTAACAAGACTGACGGAATCGATACCACTCGTTTTTGTTGTGAATATAGCTCTTGTCGTTGACACAGCGTTAAACCATCAATCAACCTTTTTGATTCCCTCTTTCAGATGACGTCATCCGCATTGCTAAGAAGCTATCCAAGTCATCAGATTATGATAAAACACAATAGGACGGTGATGATGTTTGATAGATAAAAGTAGTAGATTTAAGCAGCCCTTTATAAGGCCACAGCGAATACAAGCGTTGTTTGCATCCCTATCAACAATCTCAACGTAAACTAACAAACTGATGAGCAGAAAACGCAGGTGTTCATCACTTTCGCGGTGTTCTTCGTTTTCGTGGAAATTCGCCGTCGGTGTAATAATCTCGGCTTGATTTCTGTGATTTTTGCTGGAGACCACTTTCATCCCTGATAGTTGCACTAACTCTACAACGCTACAGCAGGCTTAGCCTGGATCATGAGTCTCTTCTCTGACTAATTGGACTGCCATCCAGCCCCACTCCTACATAAGAGTTATTTCCATTGCACAAGACAACAACACGCATACATTTAGAGAGTGCAAATATCTAGCTGACCAAGGTCTGAGGACCCAGTCAGCTGCTGGTGTATGGTGAGGAGGGTAGGTTTTCAGTCTGTCCACTCTGGAAGTTAGATTGGTAAGTTTGTTCTGTTCTGTAAGCACTTCTCGCCTTATCGATAACTACCTATTCAGTAAGTGTGCTGTAAACCCAGCTGGAGTGCCTTGTGTTTTTGTAGTTTTGTAACCTCACATGCTAGACTGTGGTCCATAGAAGTCTTGGAACTTCATTTGCCCCATTTCAAGGCCTTGAAAAGGCTTGAATTAAACCTATTTTGGGTAATTAGTCTTGAGAAGCCTTGAATTCCATTAAACTATCCCCACTGATCTAAATTAGTCCGAAGTCGTAATTCAGAATGGCGATTTCGGACATAATCCAAATGAAAATAGTCTTAATTTCTATCAAAAACAGCCTTGAAATAGCCTTTAATTCCATATCTTCACATGTGTTCAGGCACCTGTATATAGCCAACACCTCCCTCTCATGCGAAGGATGATCATGCATATTTAGATGTGGTTAGCTCTCCTACTTTCACCCCCCCAAAACAACACACAGAAATAGGATCTGTCACACAGTGCTCGGTCTATAGTGGAGCTGGGCCGTGTTTACGGTGCACCTAGGAGATATTCTGGATGTCGCGCTAGTCTGAACGACTAGCTGTCGGGTACCTCAAAAATGGCGTCCCCCATAAGGTACAGCCATTTGCAGTTGAAAAGAACAGCTCTGATTGGCTGAAACCACAGAATCTGGTGGCCATTTTGGAGGTGCTTTTTGCCTCCTTATCTGAAAAGTCAGATGTCTTGGAGTTGACTCTTGAGACGTACCCTGAATGCAAATAGGTCAAAAACACATTACGGAGTCGACTCGGAGGCATACCCTGAACATGGGTAATGACTTGCTGTTGAGGCCCTCTAGTGGGGAAGACAGGTAACTAGGTCCTCTAGTGGTGAATGGAAGTAACTAGACCCTCTAGTGGCGAATAGAGGCAACTAGACCCTCTCGTGGTGAACAGGGATAACTAGGCTCTCTAGTGGTGAATGGAAGCAACGAGACCCTCTATTGGTGAATAGGTGTAATTAGACCGTCTACTGGTGAAGAGGGATAACTAGGCCCTCTAGTGTTGTATGGAGGTAACTAGACCCTCTAGTGGTGAATAGCGTAACTACAGCTCTGTAACTAGGCCCTGTAGTGAAGAGAGGTCATTGCAGCAACATAACTAGTTCCTCTACTATTGAAGAGAGGTAGCCAGCCCTGTTACCGGGCCGCCTATGCGGTGAAGGTTGTGTGTGTGTTGCAGAGTTTCTACGGGTCCTTGAAAACCTGGAAAGTCCTGGAATTTGTCTCATGATCATTCAAAGTCCTTGAAAATGGAAAATCATGACCATATTTCTTTTAAAGCCTATTTCGCCGACGTGCCCAAACTTCAATCAGTGATGGTTTGTATTAAAAGTGATCTTTGTGGGTTCGTTATCCAGCCTCTTGATTTTTAGGCCTATATTAAAACCATACATATAGTCATTGTTATTTATCATGCTGCTTCACAATTCAAATCTTATCCAGTGAATCGACTATGAATACAGTTGTGTTTCGGGGCACTTTAATTTAATAAACGTCTTTAAAGCGTCTTGGAATTTTGCACTGAACGGTCCTGGAAAATCCTGGATTTGGTATGTCAAAATGAGTATGGACTCTGGTGTTGTCACAGAACAGTATGATACGGGGTTCTGATAGCGTGCACCAGACAGTCACTGCTGCCATTATTGTGCTTTGATTAGTTTATTTTATGAGAGCATCATGTGCCCAGAAGTTATTTGATTTGTTCATTCTTCATTTCTTTATTGGCACTTGCCCTCCAAGTACGAAGCAGTTAATCAAAACGACCGCTACTTATAAATGAGTTCGTTCATGGTAGTGTTGCCAACCTGGAGGTACTGAGAATCGTTGAGGTTTTATGTTGCGAGCATGGAACCCACGTGGTGGGAGCCGCAAGCTTGTTAGGCAGGGTCTGGGTGTATGCTTCACCCCCCCCCCCCCCCGAGCATTTCAAATGGTCAATTTGAAGGCATTTCCAAGGGGTTATAGACTGATATTTTAGCATATGTATAACATATTTACTTGTATTTAATCAAAGGTACAGAAATTCGTACAAAAGTACAGAAATTCGTTGATCTGTGACTGGTGAGTTGACTGATCAAAACCTTCAATTTCTGTGACTTGCCGGAATTTTGTGAGACTTGGCAACACTGTCATGGAAAATGTACATGTTGGCCCTACTGAAGGAGACTAAACAAATTTTAACTTTTTAGTTTTTTACGAATTGTGTTACAAATATTGATTTTTATGTTAAAATGAACCAAACCGCTCCCCCCCCTCCCCTAGTGTAATGGGAAGGTTTGTTTCTGTTCATGACTTGTGCTTGAATGCATATGTGGCGATCATGATTTTAAAAGATGGCTGTTCTTTTTGTTAACTTCCTCATGTCCGCTTAATTCTTTAAAGAGAACCATTTAATCGCCGATACCATTTAATCCAGGTCTTAAATAAAGATGTTGGACACTACTTTGGACTTGTTATATTTATGCAAATACATTAATGTCGAGCGTACCTTAGATTACAAAAATGATATTGCGTTTGTTGATTAAGCAGAGGAAATTTAAATCACAGACAATTCATCTTCCTCATTCCAATGCCTCGTTACCTATCCTAGTAATGCCAGGCATGTGTGTTTCTCTGGAATTCCGTTTTTTTTTAAATTCAGTTTTTTCCTCTGGCCGCTGAAATACCCTATTTGCATCCCTCTCACGACTCAGTGGGATGCGGTGTGTCCCCACGATCTAAAATAATTGTCAGTTTTTTTCCCTGCACCCAATCACATGCCTGTAATGCTCAGTGCCAGGTTCAATTCATGACAAGTATACACTTCTTAAGTCATTAGTCTCACTCGGATAGCGTTTTATTTTACCCCGTGACCTGCAACATGGGAACTGGGCACTCAACTTAGTCATACTATTCGCTTCCTAGCCAGGCGCTTGGCATTAATAGGATAGGGCAAGGACTGGTTGACTCAGTGTCAGGATAATTTGAATGAGTAGGACAGGTCGTGGTGCTGGCGGCCTGGTCTCCCAAAGGAGCAGCACTATAAAGTCACCATGAGTGTGCACTGTCACAAGTCGGTACTCGTTCTGATATGACCTTACATGTTGCCAGGACGTAAAACTCCAACAACCAACCAACTTATTCAGTCATCCCATTTGATCCTTCGAGTGCTAAATTAACACTGGATCATATATTTTGAAGTATATTATGAAAATGTGTTAATCACGGAATAAAGCTCTTGTCGGGGTTAAAACATAAATAGAAGAACAGTAGGTTTCCATGTTGCATAAATCTCTCATAGATAGTCAATACATATAAATAGGCTAAAGCCGTGTTCACACGGGAAAAGTTTAAAGCGATTTAGACAAGGCGATTCATATGAATCGATTTAGTTTGAAAGTGTTTCGCGTTCACACGGGCAGTGCTTTGAGTCGGTTTACGGCGGAAGTGGATATCTGCACATGAGTAAGTCCAGACTAACCAGTGCCAGTTTTGGTTAGTCGACGTCGGCACGAGAGAGTGTGGGTTCGACCGAGATATGTATAGACTGAATCATATTGTTTTGGAAGCGTACAAACTTCTGCTGGGCAGTGAAACCCTAAAAATAAATGATGAAAAAAATATCTGTGCACAGCTAGCGGTTTCATAGAATAAATTATATAATATGCGCTTTTGATCGACCGGAAAGTCAACAAACTAAGGTCTCGACTGTGCATGCGTGTGACGTCCTTAATCCACATCAAGTAAGTCGGTTGCGTTCACACATGCGATTTAAGTCAATTCATAAAATTTGCTTCATATAAACCACCTAGAGAGGTGGTTTATAAATTCCGGCTTATATGATTCAAATCAGCCCTAAACCGACTCAGACGCGCGTTCACACGCCAAATGTGAGCCGAACTAGGCAAGTCGATTCATATGATTCGAATTAACTGCCCCGTGTGAACACGGCTTTAGATGCATATCTATTAATAACCCATCCAAATTGAACAGAATGTCAGAATGGATCATGCTGGCTGGCTTGCCGTACATACAGTAGGTTGTGGGTTTGAACCCCGGAAGATACCAGGCGCGGTGGCTGAACTGGTGGAGCGTGGGCCTCGCGTGTGGAAGGTCGGGAACTCAGTTCCCGGTCGAGTCAAACCAGACTTATAAAATTGATACTTGTCGCTTCCTAGCCTGGCGCTCGGCATTAATAGTATAGGACAAGGACTGGTTTGCTGAGTATCAGGATAATATGACTGAATGGGATATGGGGTCATATGGTACTAGTGGCCCAGTTTCCCAATAGGGCAGCACTATATTCAATTCAATCCATTTTAATCCGAAATATTACATCCATTTTATTTTTTAAAGCTGCATAACCCTATGAAAGCATCAAAATTGAAAAAAACAACTTATCAAGATTTTCTTATACATATCCAACTTAGATACTGGCACACTTATCATTTGTTTCCACATAGAAGGGAATGCTAAGTCAATTGTGGATCCTGTTACTGCTGATACCTACGGTGTCAGAGTTTTGACAGGCATGCCACAATTAATGTTGCATGCTTAGACGTCAAATATCTTTGAAGTTAGTGATTTGAAGCCAAAGGGAAGCTACTTTACGCTAAAACAAGGTAGCTTATGAATCTTGGACTCAGTATCGGTATATTCAGTCCTCACTCCATGACCACTATAATTAGGACAGGGCTTATATAGACATGTCGAATCTGTTAACATGCTATTTATTTTCCCTAAATATATAAACAGAAGAAGATAAGTATCATAATTAAAGTTGCATAGTTTGATGGTTTTGGGTTTCTGTAATTTTTCTGAAATAAACATATCAAATTGATTGTTATAATCTACCTTATTTTAGTTTGAAGTAACTTTCATTTTAACTGACTGAATTTTGCAATACTTGAAGTGCAAACATGTAAAATTCATTTTGCCAAACACGCCACAACTCTGACACCATAGGTGTTTGCAGTAATGTGTTCTATTGCATTGATTCAGTACTCCCTTCTATGTGGTGACAACTGTTTAAGAAGTGCATCACTATCTAAGTTAAATATGTGGCATTAAATCTAGATGATTGCTTTGGTTTTGAAAATTTGATGTTTTCATTGGACTATGCAGCTTTAAAGTCGCCTGGTACACCTCACCCAGGAACAAACGAATCCAGCATCAAAAGGTCTCCAAACAGACCTTTGCTTAGTTTTTTCAGTTCATGCAACTGAACATATTGGAGGAGAGTATCGAGGTCTGTGATGTATGAATGACATCATATGTGGGATTCCCTCATCACATGACCTAGAGGGGTTCCCCCCACACAGGGGAATCCATGGCAACCATCAAGATGGTACCCACAGAAAGCTCTCAATTCAATTTTTAAAGTCTATTAATCTACATGATTTAATCAATTATTCACACAAAAAGTAGCTGGTTATGAGAAATAAACATTTTAACTTTATATTTAGCATTTTAGATTGCAAATTCTAACATTTGTCTATATGGTTGTCTAAAAGCCTTGTCAGTGCTGCTGGACTAACTACAACACAACAGGAGCAACCAATTTCAGCATTCTCCCCCCACATATACAGTTGCATAAACTGAAAACCTGCAAAGGTATGCTTGGAGAGCATTTGTCGGAGTACGGTATGAGTCTCAGCAGCCTATACCGGGTCCGTTTAAGTGGAACCTAATAATAGTAATATATTTATCAAAAAGAATGATTGAAACTCAAAGCCATAGGACTATACAATGCCTAAAAGGCAGTCACGAGTACCAGAGTACACTTTCAAAAGGACTATGCAATGCCTAAAAGGCAGTCACGAGTACCAGAGTACACTTTCACCAGTCAGTAGACGTCTTGTTGTGACAGATGTTGCTAGGACGTAAAACCCAAACAGACAAAGCACAATAATCCATGCACCTTCTGAATGTAAACACCGGGCGCGGTGGCCAAATGATGATGGAGATTTGGTAAAGCGCGGGCCTCGCGTGCGGGAGATCAGGAGTTTGGTTCATGGACATGGTCAAGTCAAACTAATGACCTATAAAATTGATACTTGTCACTTCCTAGCCTGGCGCTCGCCATTAATAGGATAGGGCAAGGAGTGGTTAGCTCAGTGTCAGGGTAATGTGACTGCATGAGTGGGATATATTGGGTCATGGTGCTGGTGACCTGATTTCCCAGTGGGGCAGCACTATAAATTCGCCTTGAGTGCGCACTGTCACAAGTTGGTACACATCTTGTTATGACCTTAGATATTGCCAGGACGTAAAACTCCAACAACCAACCCAAACAAACAAAGGGACAAAGGCCAAAGCCCAACCCACGCTCCTTCCCGATGCTTTTGAATGTAAACAACTCCACATGCTCGTGTTGTCTGAGCTCTGCAATACCTAAAAGGTCGTCACGAGTACACTGTCACCAGTCGGCACACGTCTTGTTGTGACATTAAATGTTGCTAGGACATAAAACCCAAACAGACAAAGCACAACAACCCATGCGCCTGACCAATGTAAACAACTCCACGTGCTGGTATTGTGTGACAGGTGCGCGTTCCTTGACCTACTTCCAGCGCGCATGCTCGGGAAGCATCGTGGCAACGCACTAAACAATCCCCGCAACTAGGCTGTGACAGCATTGGAGTACGGCAGGAAATGATGTATTTACAATAACAAGCGACGATTGTGGAACTACACAAGGTAAGAGGACGTCATTTGGTTGTTGGTGGAGGGTTTGGGAGAATTAGATTCGATGTGGGAGGAGAAATGTAGTCGATAACAGTGGAAACGTGTTGGGACATGAACGCGGTGCCACGATGTGTAATGTCAATGGCCTGAATGGGTGCCGCGCCTGAGGCTGTGGCTTAGTCCTTGTTCCTATCCACGGTATTCTGGTATATTGGAGTCGGACTCTGAGGTGTTTAATTATTTATTGGAAGGTGCTAAAACTGGATTGTATTGCTAAAGGCCCTGTCACATTACGGCGTATGGCGGGAGCGTATGGCGGCGTAGGCGCGTTACGTCATATACGTCGGCATACGCCGTATACGCTACACATACGCTACGCATACGCTACTCATACGCTACTCATACGCTACTCATACGCTACTCATACGCCACCAGATGCCGGCTTATGTGAAGCGTATGAGTCATACACCGCCATACGCTTTCATAAATCAGTCCGTCCAAATTTTGTTGTGCATGCTCAAAAAAACTCGACCTATGAGGGCGTATGGCCCATACTGTCAAAAAATGTCACAGCACGCTCCCATACGCTCCTCATACGCTCCTCGTACGCTCCTCATAGGTCCCCCATACGCTCAAACCCACCCGAAAGTTCACCGAAGGTCATCATAGGCCGGCACCAGCACGGCGTACGTAGGTTTTCAATACGCTCCCGCCATACGCCGTAATGTGACAGGGCCTTAACTGTAGCATCGTGTTGTCTCTATGCGCTTCATACTTCATACACACTGTCATGTTCATTTACCGGGCGTGATGGCCGAGTCGGTAGAGCGCATCCCCCCACCCCACCGTGCGGGAGATGGGGAGTTCGGTTGCCGGTCGAGTCAATGACTTATAAGATTGATAGTTGTAGCATCATAGCCGGTAGATAAAAGATTCACCCGGTACTTGTAGTACACGGGTGAATACCAACCCTATATAAATATGGTCGAAAATAGCGTTAGTATGGAACAACAAGTAGAATGCCTGGCACCAGTGTCAAATGGTTACTTATATCAACACAGAGTTGGTGAATGAGAGAGAATGCAAAAAGACAAGATGGCGGCCACAGAACGCCGTCGATTTCACTTTTAAATCTTATTAAACTAGATATTATATTTTTCAACTCATAGGTAGCGGGCTATCAATAAGACAGATCTAAAGAATAAATGTTGCTTCTTAGATTGTGAAATTAGGCTCTCAATTCTTTGACCCGCATTTTCGGCATTTTATATAGGGTTGGTTTGCACCCCTACTGCAGCAGTACGGGGTGAATCTTGTATCTACATAGCCGGGTGCTAGGCATTAATAGGATAGGGCAAGGACTGGTTAGCTCAGTGTCAGGACAATGTGACTGAGTGGGATATCGGGTCATGGACATGGTGCCAGCGGCCTTATTTCCCACTGAGGCAGCATTATAATTATAAAGTCAAAAGTCGGTACCCGTCCTGATATGACCTTAGATGTTGCCAGGACATAAAACTCCAACAACCAACCAACCAACTGCGTTATTGTTTGGACTACACGAAACTGCAAACCAAGTCGGTGTTTTACACTTAAACTTTAAAGCTGGATAGTGCGATGAATGCGTCAACATTTCAAAACCAAACTTTCAAAACCAATTATCTAGAATTGCTTCTACATAATCTAACTTAGATAGCGATGCACTTATTGACCATTTGTTGCCACATAGAAGGGAACACTGATACAATTTAATAGAACCTGTTACTGCAGAACCCTATGGTGTCAGGGGTTTGGCATGCTTGCCAAAACTAATTTGATGTATTTGAACTTCAAATATCTCAAGACATAGCAACTAAAAATAATAATTACTTTAAACTAAACTAAGGCAGATTATAATAATCAATTTAATAATTTTTGTCAGAAAATGGCAGAAACTCAAAACCATCTGACTATGAGACTTTAATTATTTTTAAAGTAAGTAAAATAAAGAAAAGTTGTTCTGGGTATATAATATATATATATTATATATATATACACCCGACATTACAATAATGGCATTAGGTACACACACAAACAGAGAATATTAAAACCCCACCCATGGTTTTTGAGGATAGCAAACTCAGGAAGTCTGCGCCACACCCACTTCCCTATCATAGAAGATATGTAGATGATCATAAAAGCCCTGTCACACTTTACCGGATTGAGGATACGGACAGACCCGGACAAAAATATCCATCCAGTGTGATTCAGACTTGAAATGTATCGACTATGTAACAAACCATAACTGACGGGTAACAGGCGGTAACGGTTGATAATGTATCTAATGATCAACGGACGATTCAGTATACAAAAGAACTATAACGAACGACCGCGGACGTGCAATGGATATGGAACGGATGGGGAACAGACAGTAATGGATACTAACCACATACGCCAGTCCGGCGTGATCCATTACAAGTTTTGCGCATGCTCCAAACTTGTAACGGATCTGGCTGGATATCAACGGATATGCAATGGACACAAACCAGACTTTGCCGGATATCAACAGACTTTGTTCCATTTCAATCCGTTTCCTCGATCCGGCGTAACCAATATGCACACCACTTCTCCATTTTTGCTGAAGGTTCCAAAGGCCAAGTCCGGGTAGCTGTTACAGCAGTCTCCCGCAGTTATAAGCTAGGCGCTCACATTCCCGATCAAAGCTCAATTTTCATAGTGGAAGTCCATGCACTCTTTCTCGCATTTTAGAATGCATTAAAAACTCTGAACAAGCACATTTTGTTGTCTACAGTGATTCGTTTTCATGTCTCCTGGTGGTCAGAAATCTTAAAGTAGCCCACTCAATCATGAAAAAGGCGTTTCTGAAAGTAAATTCCTTGGCAATAGCAGGACACAACATGCACTTGTGTTGGGTGCCTGGAGAGTTAAACGGTTAGCACTAACCAATCGACTATATATATATATATATATATATATATATAAATCTATATATATTATGTATAAATATTGGTGATTGCTTTATATAGCTGTCTCCAATAATTTATTCCGAATGAACACATATGTCTGCTTCTAGGGCTGAACATCCTATGTCTCAGCCCTGATATTTCATTTTAATTACAATTTTTAAATAAAAAATAAATTCTTTCATTATGTGGGAATTTCAATCACAGATAATTGGTCTCCCTCATTCCACAGCCCCGTTACCTATCCAAGTAATGCTGAGCGCCAGGCTAGGTAATGACACAAGTATACATTTTAAAGTCATTGGTTTGACCTGGGTGGGGTTCTAATCCAACACCTGGTCACTCGGCCATCCGCCGGTTGTAAAATATTTGGGAATTTCTGGGTGACTTTTATTTAGTGCTATGCAGCCAAAAGACTGCCAGCTATCAGCTAACTAGGTCATCTGACTGATACCCATGCATGGGGAAAGAATACCAATGCAGCCAACGGGCTGCTGGGTCCCAGCTAGGGTCACCTGGCTGATACCTGGATCATCATCATCATGCTGTCGGTCGCGATGCGACAAAGACTGCTTTCATTACTTGACTACCACTCTCCGCATTTCATGAAAGCTGCCTGCAAAAGTGTTGAAGTGCTGCTGGCTTTTGCAAGTTACCAGCGGCACTCTCTCGGGGAGCAAATAGAGGATTCACACCGGCAAGAACATGTCCAGACAGGCGCAAAACTATTTGTCCCTGCAGTGGCTGGTCGGGAGATGTTGTTGGGAGTTCCATACATCAACCCCCCTTGATGCCTCCACAGTGACATGGTTTTCTGTTCAGGGTTTGCTCCATTAGCCTTCGGTTCTGTCAAGAACCTGTACCACAAGGCAATGGTTTACAACTCTGCAGGGCAGGGGCGTCAAACTCCCTGAGGTATTGCAATACCTGCATACCAATATACCTGGATATAAACCTATAAATAAGGGTGCAGTCACATGCTTTCGCTCTCTTTCACCACGGCCACTAGATAAACGATTCACCCCATATTTCCAGTACAGGGGTGTATGACAAAGTAGTCTAAATACGGGTGAAAATAACTTTAGTATGGAACAGGAAGTAGAATGCCTGGCACCAGTGTCAAATGGTTACTTATATCAACACAGAGTTGGTGAAATGGGAGAGAATGAAAAAAGACAAGATGGCGGCCAACTCAAAAGTAGCGGGTAAATATGAAGACATCCATAAAGAATATATTGTGCTTCTTAAATTAAGAATTTACCAGCTCAGTTAATTAACCCAGCATGTCGAAGTTCTTCGCCAGCTTTTCTAATGGGTTGGTTTTCACCCCTATACTGGAAGTACGGGGTGAATCTTTTATCTACACGGCCACCAGCAGTCCAGACTATGTACATGTGCCTGTAGCGACTATGTTGGAATTAAAACAACAATGTGAGTACAATGTTGTCTTCTTGTGGATGTTTCAGACAGTGAGCCTACCAGGATAGCAGAAGTAGATAAGGGATATAGAAAAAGATACACACTTTTCACGGTGTTTAGATTTCAGTTGTCCAACGGATCCTTAAAATCTCTTAAAAAGTCTTAAATTGATTATTCAATTTTCAAGGCCTTGAAAAGTCTTAAATATTATAACCTTTCTGTGACAGGTCTTATAAAGGGCTTAAATTAGATTTGGCCACTATTATATTTTCTCAAGATGTTTTACCAGATATCTTCACAAAGCACAAATGCTGTGGAGCTGAAATATCTCAAAGTTGATGGAAAAATCTACAGACCATAATGTACTGGTCACAAATATGTATGTTACATTTGTGGCGAAAGTGGGTAATAAATTGTGCGGAAATTGGTATTAAAAAGTCTTAAGAAGGTCTTAAATGTGATTGGCTGATAAGTGCGGGAAGCATCATCAACCGATCATACAGCATCCACCTCTCTAATTAAACCAGCACCAACTAATCATACATCATCCCTCTCTCTAATTAAACCATCAGCCAATCATACAGCATCCCTCTCTCTAATTAAACCATCAGCCAATCATACAGCATCCTGGTCTCTAATTAAACCATCATCAACCAATCATACAGCATCCCTGTCTCTAATTAAACCATCAGCAACTAATCATACAGCATCCCTCTCTCTAATTAAACCATCAGCCAATCATACAGCATCCCGGTCTCTAATTAAACCATCATCAACCGATCATACAGCATCCCTGTCTCTAATTAAACCATCAGCAACTAATCACAGAGCATCCCTCTCTCTAATTAAACCATCAGCCAATCATGCAGCATCCCTGTCTCTAATTAAACCATCATCAACCAATCATACAGCATCCCTGTCTTTAATTAAACTATCACCAACCAATCATACATCATCCCTGTCTCTAATTAAACCATCATCAACCAATCATACATCATCCCTGTCTGTAATTAAACCATCATCAACCAATCATACAGCATCTCTCTCTCTAATTAAACCATCATCAACCAATCATACAGCATCCCTGTCTCTAATTAAACCATCATCAACCAATCATACAGCATCCCTGTCTCTAATTAAACCATCATCAACCAATCATACAACATTCCTGACTCTAGTTAAGCCATCATCAACCAATCATACAGCATCTCTGCCTCTAGTTAAACCATCATCAACCAATCATACAGCGTCCTTGTCTCTAATTAAACCATCATCAACCAGTCCACCACGTCTCTATCTAGGTCACAATGTACGGCATCACATCCAACTCGGACGCCATGTGGCGCACCTTGTCGTCGCCGCCGGTGGCGCCACCTGTACCGCTGCTGAAACAACGGGAGCCGCTGGCCCCCTACGCCATCAACTACAACGGGAAGCAGGGCCGCGTCTCGTCAGGTGAGCGCTGATGATTTGCATCGAAATAGATGATCATTTATCCGATAACAGCCTTCTTATGGCGCTTGGAAACCATTGAATCTATATATAATACCAAACAGTGGTTAAGTTTTAGGGTCATTCTGATCACTCCTCTGATAGGGTGGTTAATGACATGTTTTGTGTGTGCCTAATGTACACATTTCATACTGGGGTATTAATTTTGAATTAAAAAAATAAGAAAAGAATTTCATATTAATTTTGATAGTTTTACTAATTTTGGTCACTTCAACCAGACTGTCATTGTGACCGCCTTAAAACAATATTGGTCCAGGGATTGATGCGAGCCTAGCTTTAACCCGTGTGCAGCATGGTGCAAAAATATACAGTCTTTCAGTCGTGATAGCTGAGCTTGGAATCATATCAATATCTTGGGTGACGAAGTTGGGAACCATTGTTATGTAATAGTGATGCAATGTGTGGCCACTCGCTGTGTGACATATAAATAACTATGTGTAAATGTCATGAAGCACGGTGACTGGGATTGCGGTATGATGTCCGGATATTAAGATATGGTTACTAATTACAGAGATATTCCCTCCACGCACCAGGAAGAGTGCAAATGGAGAGGGTCTTTAGTAGTGTTCACACACGGGCGTTAAGTCGCCTCGTCTAGTTTGGCTCACATTCGCCGTGTGGACGCGACGCTGATGCGGATTAGGGCTGATTCGCCTCATCTAGTTCGCTTCAAGTAAACCACGTCGCGAGGTAGTCCAGATGAACCGAAACTAGCTTAAGTCGGTCCATATTGCCTGTGTGGACGCTAGCGGTTTAGATGAGGCCGATTAAGGATGTCACAGTCGAGACCTGAGTTTGTTGACTTTCCGGTAAATTTGCTCTATGAAACTGCTAGCTGTGCACAGATATTTTTTTCATCATTTATTTTTAGGTTTTCACTGCCCAGCAGACGTTTTGACCATTTCAAAACAATACGACTCAGTCTATACATATCTAGGTCGAACCCACACTCTCTCATGGCGACGTCGACTAACCGAAACTAGCGCTGGTTAGTATGGACTTGCTCATGCGCAGATATCGATTTCCGCCTTAAACCGCCCCGTGTGTGGACACAACACTAGTTCGCCTCATCTAGTTCGCCTTATCTAGTTCGGCCTAAAGTTGTGTGTGTGAACACGGCTACAGATTATTGTTTACTGTAACTGTATGACGACTACTTGTTTACACTCATAAGTCGTTTAATGCTTACAAAATTGTACATACGTACAGACAATGCACATGTATACATATACACACACAGGGTAGGTTCAACAATCATACAGCGCATAGCTTGTGTGGGATTCTGGTATAAATGGGCAGATAAAAATAGGAAAAATTGCGCCTAGAGCAGGATTCGAACCCACACTTCTTGCCATTCCAGGACTAGTGTGCTAACCACTACACTACATAGACTCCCTGTTCCATCACCCTATCCACGCCTACCTGTCTATGTGGTTCTCTGCCCGAGAGATCAGTGCAGACTACTACAGTATCCTAGTAATTTCGAATAGCGACAAGTATAATTCTCTGTCGGGGATCGAACCCCAACCACTCACCCATCTGATACTAACCAAGTGCGAGTAGTGAATCAAGGGCCGGGTAGGAGTGGGACGTAGCTCAGGCGGTAGAGTGTCCACCTGTGAATGTGTGGGTCATCTGATCGATCCTGCTCAGTGGACCCATTTGCAGTTTGGGCTATTTTCCGTTCCAACCAGTGGTCCACAACTGGTTCATCAAAGGCTGTAGTATGTGATGTCCTGTCTGTGGAAAAGTGCATATAAAAGACCCCTTGCTGCTTATTGGAATGAGTGGCCTATGTGGCGGAAGTGGGTTTCCTCCAAAGAAATATGTCAGGATGACCATATGTTTGACATCCAATAGCCGATGATACAAAAATCAATGTGCGTCATTAAATAAAAAAAGAAGAAAAAAAGAATCCTAGATTAAGTAAGGTAGATTGTAACGATCAGTTTAATATATTTATCTCATTAAAATGACAGAAACTCAAAACCATCAGACGATGCAACTTTAATTATTCAGCTATTTCTAAAACCTACCCACCTTACTAACCCAGATAATGGCTTCTACCTCAAAGGCCGGGCTACTAGCACCTGAAATGTAAATGACTGACAGCCTCCAGGGTTGGTTTGTTGGAGGCTTTGCATCCTAGCAACATCTAAGGTCATATCAGGATGTGTACGGACTTGTGACAGTGCACACTCATGGCCACTTTATAGTGCGGCCCCACTGGGAGACCAGAATACTAGTGCCATGACCCGATATCCCACACAGTCATATTATCCTGATACTGTGCTAACCAGTCCTTGTCCTATCCTATTAATGCCAAGCACCAGGGTAGGTAGCGACAAGTATCAATTGTGTAAGTCATTGGTTTGACTCGTTCGTGGTTTGAACCCACGACCTCCTGCATGGTAACCCATCCAGCGCTCTTAGCGATTGAACCACCATGTCTGGTTACTATGTCACTTCAGAGATAATCAAAGTTGGTGTGCAGCTAGCCACTAGTCAGGTTCCTGCCCATGCTTGGGTGGGATGAATATGTCAGTTCAGAGATAACCAAAGTTGGTGTGCAGCTAGCCACTAGTCAGGTTCCTGCCCATGTTTGGGTGGGGTGAATACATCACTTCGGAGATAACCAAAGTTGGTGTGCACTCATCCACTAGTCAGGTTCCTGCCCATGTTTTGGTGGGGTGAATATGTCACTTCGGAGATAACCAAAGTTGGTGTGCACACAACCACTAGTCAGGTTCCTGCCCATGTTTAGGTGTGATGAATATGTCACTTCAGAGATAACCAAAGTTGGTGTGCAGCTAGCCACTAGTCAGGTTCCTGCCCATGTTTGGGTGGGGTGAATATGTCAGTTCAGAGATAACCAAAATTGGTGTGCAGCTAGCCATTAGTCAGGTTCCTGCCCATGTTCGGGTGGGATGAATATGTCACTTAGGAGATAACCAAAGTTAGTGTGCACACAGCCACTAGTCAGGTTCCTGCCCATGTTAGGGTGGGTGAATATGTCAGTTCAGAGATAACCAAAGTTGGTGTGCACACATCCACTAGTCAGGTTCCTGCCCATGTTTGGGTGGGGTGAATATGTCACTTCGGAGATAACCAAAGTTGGTGTGCAGCTAGCCACTAGTCAGGTTCCTGCCCATGTTTGGGTGGGGTGAATATGTCACTTCGGAGATAACCAAAGTTGGTGGGCACTCATCCACTAGTCAGGCCCCCAAGTGGTATGCCACTAATGTAAAATATTTTCTAGCGTAATTTAATTGCAATCTAATTAAGAAACAAATAGCTAGAATCCTACCGAGCTTGGTCATCAGGAAGTATTTGTTTATGGGGTCAAAGTGAGATTAAAATGTAAGGCGTATAGTGACTGCTGGGCCTGGGAGGGAAACCGCCCCACCTCCGGTTGTGTAAACACGCCTGTACAACCAGAGATGATGTATTTGGAAATGAGCGTGTGGTGGAGTCATTCTGATCCCATCCGTAACTCATTATTAAATTTTTGAGGGAAATTGTAGGTAACTTCCTTTTTAATTTTTAAATTGAAAAGTCTTTTCCTGTTGATTTTTATTGATCATATACTACTTGAGATTTTACCACAGTTGTACGCTCTTTTGTCATTCATTTCTGTGCTCTATTTTCCTGTCTGAATGTAATTTTTAGTCAGATATGCTTAGCCATTGTATGACCCCTGATAGCCAATGTTTACTTTTTGTGCTGGGGGGTCGTTAAGGGCCCAGTCACCCCTTACCGGACTGGGGAACCAGACGAGAACCAGACACTGTGCGGTACTGTATGGCGATGTCCGGTACATGTCCAGTACCCATCCAGTGTTGTCTGGCGGTGTCCGGTACAAGTTTTGAACACGCACAAAACTTCTACCGGACACCGCCGGACTGACATGTTCGGTTGGTGTCCGGTTTGTCCGGTACCCATCCGTACATGTCCGATACCCATCTGTTGGTGTCCGTTTTGTCTGGTACATGTTCGGTACACATCCGTTACATGTCCGGTACATACGGTACATGTAAGGTACTTGTCCGGTCGCCCAGTTGCAACTGACCCAATTAGGCTCCATTTTGATACATTTTGTGTACCGGAGACCACCGGACTAGAAAATTCTTTGTCCGGTGGTCTCCGGTACTCAGTCCGGTAAGGTGTGACAGGCGCTTTAACAAACAAACAAACAATAAACATGCCGGTCCCAGCTTTGTTCCCTCCTCAAGGACCCGCAGACAGTGGCTTAGCAATATGCATACTGTAAAACCTCTCTACATCCGTTTAGGCAGTGTATTTAATTTTCTCACGGGATATTGTTCTCCAAGTATGTGGGCTTTGATTTTGGTGGGTGTTGTTAACTATTAGTGTAACGCATATTTAAGTATGTATGTATACATGTAGTCAACATTGTTTATCAATATGTACAATCAAGCAATTTAATTATACATATTTACAGAGGCATTTGACAATTTGTAAATATTTGTAAATTATTTTGATTGAAGTTTGTTTTGCTCTGCTCTTTGCATGAACTGCTTTAGCTTGAAGCCTCTCCTCTAATATGGATCGATTGCTTTAGAGAATTCAAATATCACTCTGGGACCAAATAAAACGGTCTATTTACAGAATAGGGAGGTGGTTGATTTGTAGCATATCGTTACAGCGGTATTGTATAGGCGATCATTTTGGACCCAAACAAAGCGATCGATACAGGGGAGTAGTCGATCTGAGGAGGTGGTCGGTGAGAGAGGTTTTACTGTATTATAACAATGCTTGAAGGTGCTTCCTTCTGACCTAATAATGCATGAGTAACACTAACACAGCAACACAACAACAAATAACCAAACATGCCCAAACACTTGTGTTTATTGCCTGATGGTATGGATTAGCTCTAAATAGACTATGACTTAAAGCTTTTTAATCCAAATGTTTTGAGATACTGCCATATTTCCTTAAATAAATATATTAGGTTGATCACTATAAGAATTTATTTTACTCACTTTACCTGTAATGTACGTCAAATATTTTTATATTAATTTATGTCTGGGCAAATTAGTCCCAAGGACAACAATACAATCCACTCATCACACATGATCCAAGAGTCTGTTATTTATTAACTCTGGGCTACTTCTGTATCACTATCAATATATATTGATATCACTAACTAACATATCCTCTCTGCTACCTGAGCCGCTTTAGCGTGTCACCTACTGTGTCTTTAGCCCTAAACCTAGCCGGGACTTTAGCCATAACCCTAACCCTAAACATAACCCTAACCCTAAAAGTAGCCTTAACCCTACTCGGGACTTTAGCCATAACCCTAACCGAACTCGGGACTTTAGCCATAACCCTGACCAAACTCAGGACTTTAGCCATAACCCTAACCAAACTTGGGACTTTAGCCATAAACCTAACCGAACTTGGGACTTTAGCCATAACTGTAACCAAACTTGGGACTTTAGCCATAACCGTAACTGAACTTGGGACTTTAGCCATAACCCTAACCAAACTCAGGACTTTAGCCATAACCCTAACCAAACTCGGGACTTTAGCCATAACCCTAACCCTAGACGTAACCCTAGCCGTACTCGGGACTTTAGCCTTAACCCTAACCCTAAACGTAACCCTAGCCATACTCAGGACTTTAGCCTTAAACCTAACCATAACCCTAGCCCTACTCGGGAGATTAGCCATAACCCTAACGCTAACCAAGACTTTAGCCATAACCCTAACCCTAATCGGGACTTTAGCCATAACCCTAACCCTAACGGGGATTTAGCCATAACCCTAACCCTAACGGGGACTTTAGCCATAACCCTAACCCTAACCGGGACTTTAGCCATAACCCTAGCCCTAACCGGGACTTTAGCCATAACCCTAACCCTAACCGGGACTTTAGCCATAACCCTAACCCTAACTGGGACTTTAGCCATAACCCTAACCGGGGCTTTAGCCATAACCCTAACCCTAACTGGGACTTTAGCCATACCCCTAACCTTAACCGGGACTTTAGCCATAACCCTAACCCTAACCAACACTTTAGCTATAACCCTAACCGGGACTTTAGCCATAACCCTAACCCTAACCGGGACTTTAGTCATAACCCTAACCCTAACCAGGACTTTACCCATAACCCTAACCCTAACCGGGACTTTAGCCATAACCCTAACCCTAACCGGGACTTTAGCCATAACCCTAACCCTAACCAGGACTCTAGCCATAACCCTAACCCTAACCGGGACTTTAGCGATAACCCTAACCCTAACCGGGACTTTAGCCATAACCCTAACCCTAACCAACACTTTAGCCATAACCCTAACCCTAATGGGGACTTTAGCCATAACCCTAACCCTAACCGGGACTTTAGCCATAACCCTAACCCTAACCCTAACTGGGACTTTAGCCATAACCCTAACCCTAACCAACACTTTAACCATAACCCTAACCCTAACTGGGACTTTAGCCATAACCCTAACCCTAACCGGGTCTTTAGCCATAACCCTAACCATAACCGGGACTTTAGCCATAACCCTAAACGTAACCCTTAGCCTATCCCTATCCCTAACTCTAACTTTTTAGGGTTAGGGTTATGGTTGAAATCCTGGTAGACAACACGCAAAAGTAGCACCAAAATGAACCAAACGCCGACTGTACAAGTGCTTTGCCCGCCTGGTCGGCCCCTGTCGGTGCAGTTAAAGCCAAGCATTATGCCGTGTTGGAGCCGTGTCAGTCTGACAGGCCCGCCTTGCACCACACGAGTGCGAGGCGCTGTTACTATGTACATGTATTATGCACTTCTAGACCCACAGCACAGTTATTGTCAGATACACCACGATAATTGCTTTGTTTGTTGCAGTTTTCCGTCCTGGCAACATTTCAAGTCATATCAAGATGGGTACTGACTTGTGACACGGAAGGTCGGGAGTTCGGTTCCCAGTCGAGTCAAACCAATGACTTTAAAATTGATACTTGTTGCTTCCTAGCCTGGCGCTTGGCATTAATAGTGTAGGGCAAGGATGGGTTATGTCAGTGTCAGGAAAATGGTGCTGGTTGCCTGATTTCACAGCACTATAAGGTTGGCACGAGTGCACCCTGTCACAAGTAGGTACCCATCCTGATATGACCTTAGATGTTGCTAGGACGTAAAACAACAAACAAACTGACAGTGCGCACTCATGGTGACATTATAGTGCTGCTTCACTGGGAGACAAGGTCACATACATGACCAATGCAGTCAGATTATCCTGATACTGAGGTAACCATTCCTTGCCCTATCCTATTAACGCTGATCACCATACTAGGTAGATAAAAGATTCACCCGTTGTAGTACACAGGTGAAGACCAGCCTTATATAAATACGGGCGAAAATAGCGTTAGTATGAAAGTGAGGCTCCAGTATGGAAGTGAGGCTCCAGTATGTGGCTCCAGTATCAAATGGATACTTCTATAGGCACAGAGTTGGTGAAATGGGAGAGAATGCAAAAAGACAAGATGGCGGCCACAGAACGCCGTCGATTTCACTTTTAAATCTTATTAAACTAGATATTATATTATATTTTTCAACTCAAAAGTAGCGGGTAAATAATAAAACATATGTAAAGAATAATTGTTGCTTCTTAGATTGTAAAATTAGGCTCTCAATTCTTTGACCCGCATTTTCCCCAGCTTTTACATAAGGCTGGTTTGCACCCCTACTGCAGCAGTACGGGGTGAATCTTGTACCTACATACTAGGAAGCGACACGTATCAGTCTTGTAAGTCATTAGTTTGATTCGACCGGAAATTGAACTCCCGACCGTCCGGTGATGGCAGTTCTGGTAGTATATGGAAAAATCATTGTTAGCAGGCATACCATGTGATACAATCGTACGTTGCCATGACAACTCTGTTGGAAGGTAGGAGTAACGGTAGGCCACGTTCCCCATGGTCCATCCATTTCTAGCTTAGGTCAATTATGGTGATTGGTTTTGTGTACATTAAAGCTGCATAGTTCGATGAAAGCCTCACATTTTCTAAACTTAAGCGCCTGTCACACCTTACCGACCTGAGTACCGGACACCACCGGACAAAGAATTGTCTAGTCCGGTGCTCTCCGGTACACAAAATGTATCGAAATGGAGCGTAATTGGGTCAATTGCCGCCAGACAACCGGACAAGTACTGTACATGTACCGTACATGTACCGGATGAGAACCGGATGAGAACCGGACACATAACGGATGGGTACCAGACATGTACCGGACAAACCGGACACCAACGGATGGGTACCGGACATGTATGGATGGGTACTGGACAAACCGGACACCAACCGGAAACGTCAGTCCGGCGGTGTCCGGTAGAAGTTTGGTGCATGTTCAAAACTTGTACCGGACACCACCAGACACTGCTGGATGGGTACCGGACATGTACCGGACATCGCCGTACAGTAGCAGACAGTGTCCGGTTCTCGTCTGGTTCCCCAGTCCGGTAAGGTGTGACTGGGCCTTAAAGCATTTATCTTGATTTGATTCTAGATGGTTGTTGGAGTTTTACGTCCTGGCAACATCTATGGCCATATCAGGACGGGTACTGACTTGTGACAGTGTGCACTCATGGCAACTTTATAGTGCTACCCAACTGGGAGATCAGGCCATCAGCACCATGACCTGATATCGCACTCAGTCACATTATCCCAACACTGAGCCAACCAGTCCTTGCCCTATCCTAATAATGCCGAGCGCCTGGCTAGGAAGCGACAAGCATAAATTTTTAAGTCATTGGTTTGACTTGACCAGGGATCGAACCCGCGGGTTCGAATCCCACGATCTACCAAAACGGGAGGTGGAAGTTCAACTCATTCGGCCTTCCCGTCTGGTCAATTTGATTCTACAAAGGGTCAGAGTTTTGGTGTGCTTGCCAAAATTAATTTAGTATGTTCTAAATCTCTAAATTTAGCCATTTAAAATAAAAGTTATTTCAAGCTAAAGTAAGGTAGATTATATCGATCAAACTAATATGTTTATCTCAGAAAATGACTGAAACTCAAAACGATCGGACTATGCAACTGTAATGGGTATGGTAATTTAACTGGTCAATTCACTTTTACATCTTGTAAAATATTCCGATATACAGCAGGGAGGGAGTGCTATTATGTGAGGTGTTATTCGATGCCTATCCAGTTGAGCAAGTATATAATTATTATGTATATGTATATGTATAGGTTGGGTTATAGCTGAGTTCCATGTGGATGACATAGTGAGTGCTGGCAGGCTGAGTGCACTGGCACTCAGGACCTGGACCTTCTTTCTGCCTAAGTAGGGGTCAACACAATCCAGTAGGGGTCAACACAATCATGCTGTGAGGAGCAGCTCGATCAGGGTTGGTAGTGGCCAGGCAGCCACTGATGGTGGGCAGACTACCAGTTGCCATGGGGACTGGAAATGCGGTTCTCCTATTGGGTGACGGGGGTGGTGTGACACCCTACTAGGGAACCTGTGCACTATAAAAATAAAGAGAGAAGGCTTGCCTTCCATTACTCTCTTCACTCTTACTTTCTCTTTCTTCTTGTCTGTATCGTATTTCCCTACAGCCTACTTGCACAGCCACATATCCGGGTACCAACTCTACAATCTGTTGTCGTGTAGTCTGGCCTGAAACATCCAGATATTGGCTCACACTGAGCAGACCCCCGGTGTTAATTTCAAGTGACAGCTGGCCACTGACCTACCTACCTATCTACCCACCCCGACCGCCCAATGTCCCATCATCCCAGACCAGACGGGATGGCTGAATGAGTTAGAGCGTCCGTCTCCCGTGTTGGTAGATCGTGGGGTCGTGGGTTCGAACCCAGGTCGAGTCAAACCAATGACTTAAAAATTTATACTTGTTGCTTCCTAGCCAGGCGCTCAGCATTATTAGGATAGGCCAAGGACTGGTTGGCTCAGTGTCAGGATAATGTGACTGAGTGGGATATGAGGTCATGGTGCTCTGGTGTTCCAGTGAGGCAGCACTATAAAGTCACCATGAGTGTGCACTGTCACAAGTCGGTACCCGTCCTGATATGACCTTAGATGTTGTTAGGACGTAAAACAACAACAAACAAACAAACATCCCAGAACATCACAGAGACTAGCGATGCCGCGGAAATAGTTAATCATTAATCATCTCTTCTAGTTGGTTTTCATGTCGGGGAATTCCCCTAAATGTTCGATACCGGAGGCGTGACCGAATCGGTAGAGTGCAGGCTTCCCTTGCAGAAGGTCGGGAGTTTGAATTCCAACCGAGTCAAACAAATGACATACAAAATTTATACTTGTTGCTACACCTCCTTCTCCCCGACATCCATCCTCCCCCATCCGGGTATGAACTTAGATGTTGCTAGGACGTAAAACAACAACAAAACCCATCCTCCCACTTACATTGACAGCCTCACCGCCCTCCCACCAACGGCCACCCACCTGCCTCACCCACAACCAACTTACCTCTACTCCCCCACCGTAATGCCCCAACTGCTACTACACTACCAACCAAACCACTTCATCCACCATAACTCCGCTGTCAGTCAGGAATATTCATGACTGTTTGTCGCTAGCGTTCACGACCCCGAACCTGTTGAATTAGTATGGACATCCTTCTTATGCCAGTGAGCTGCCTTACATTGTCAAACTATTGAGTTTGTGGTCGTCCTCTACGTCGTTTGCCATCTATCATCCCAGTCATTATGGTTTTCACCATACTGTCATCTGCAGGATATGTACGGGGCCTGGAAAGTCTTGAACAGTTTTGAACTTCATTTGCTCCATTTCAAGGCCTTGAAAGGCCTTGAACTTAACCTATTTTGGGTAATTAGTCTTAAAAAGCCTTGAATTTAACCTATTTTGGGTAATTAGTCTTGAAAAGCCTTGAATTTCATTAAACTGTCCCCACAGGTCGAAATTAGTCTGAAATCGCCGTTCACCATTGTTGTTTTTTCCTGAAATCCAAATGAAAATAGTCTTGAATTCCTATCAAAAAGATCCTTGAAAAGTCTTAAAATAGCCTTGAATTCCATATCTTCACATATGAACGAACCCTGGATCTGCCTTTCTAGCAACGTGACAAAAGTATCACAGCTGTGCATTGTAAACGTGTGAAATTAGTCTTTTAGTTTTCCGAACGCAACAATCATGTATTAATTACACAATCAGCTATAATCAGTGAATGGTGCTTGAACCACTAAATATGTTGTGTAGCAGTTCCAAACTGAGTATATCGACGAATCTTTGGTACTTCCAAGTAGCAACTCACATTACTATGGTGATGGTAATTGCTATATTTACTGCGTGGCACTAGAAACTGTAACTATGGTTACTAGAGGTAATTATTCTCTTAAGTTACTTAATCTATATCTGTGTATATACCTGGACCAGTGCCTTACGCCATGTTCGTTTATTCAGCTAAGCCATGTGTTGTTGTTTTGTTTCTTGTGATGGCTTATTTACGCTGACCGTAACGAGTAAGTCGCATGGCGGGTTGTTTTCATCGTTGAACAGCAATACTCTCAATTTGATAGTTGCCTCGTCATCTTAGCTGTTAGTGGCTAGCCTTGTCTTGAAGATTTATACTGCCTATCATGGATAAGTCTGAATAGACTTGTTTTCACCATTAGACAGTTTGTGGACAGAAAGCCTGAGTCTACACTTTTACCAACCCAACAGATTTGTATCCTCCCACACCACATAGACATGGTATGAGAGCAACTGGCCTTTGATGTCACTGTAAGTTATACACAGCGGTGGAAATCCAAATTGGCAGAGGTGGGAGCACGGGGAATCAAACCACCGACCTGCAGATTAGGAGTCCGACCTAGAAAAAAGTCAGACACTCTAACCACTCCACCACAGAGAACACCACACCTTAATTATGTTAGTTCTTTTGGTGCAACATTTGCGACATTTTGGTATATGGGTCATTCTCAGAAGTTGTGTACCAATACTATGACATCAGCACCACAAAATCAAAATGCTGTCAAAGTCTATATGCGAGCTTCCTCAATGTGTATGTCCTTTTGCATCTGAATAATTGAAAATAAACATATTCTGACATTTTTAAGTAGGTCAAATGATGCTCACACCCACTAAATAGCAGTATAGCATGGAAACCAATCTGACTCCAAAATCAAATATTTTCCACACAAAGCTTGACATTTTTAGGACATTTCACATACCACTTGCTTTATAAACAGTAGTAATAATAATTTGAAACCTCATCGCTATGGATTTGTGTTATTAGTGATGATTAAAGAGAAAGCAGAAAAATATTAACAATGTAACAGTCCTAGTGGAATCAACAATTTTACACAAATGTTCGCTCAAGTTTCAATGTTTAGGGACAATTTCAGGATTGATCTTTTACTATACTATAACTGGGTTTATGCATAGAGTGTCAAATGGTGAAATAGTTCCTGTACTGTATCTGTACTCAGTGTTGGTACAGAGTTTCATAGTACTTGCAGGTGGAATCGAAATATTACGATGTTAATGACTCGAGAAAAGGTTAACTATTTCATAATTTTTTATAATTTCTTTTAGAAATAAATGTCTTCAACGTAATGAAGACATTGTATATGACCAATTGAAGTGAAATGTGCTGTTGTTCAGAGGTTTTCATTAAGTTTGTGACACTTTACTTTCAATGTTGTTGACAATGTCACAAATTAGTGATGTAATTTTCTATTTATTTAACTACATCCATCCCAATAAGATAACATAATACTCAATATTAACATTTACTTTTTATCTAAAATATCTCCCACATTATTGGGCTAAATGGTGAAATCTAAATATTGACACTCCAATAATGGGTTTCTTTGAAATATGCATTTCAAGTAGACTACCTCAAGTGGTAGACAGTTTCTGAGAACGACCCATATACCAACCCCATGCGCTAGGGTTAATTTATTCAGCTGATTAAGTAAATAAATTTTACCAAAGAATTGTTGGCCTATCACAGTTAGCTATGATCTAGATGCTGGTTGTTACTGAGTGGGAACATTGCCTTGTTAATTCTAGCTTGGTTCGCTGCCTCAGTCACAGACCCTAGGCTAGGCACAAATCATGATGTCATCGGGACCAGTGTACGTGTTCCTCCGCACGTGCGCTACTCTGCGGCAGAGCAGGCAAGGTGTTAAGCACATAAGCCATCAAATTTGGTTATGTTGTGCAATAACTATGTACCGGCATCTCACTCTGAAAGTTTTATTTGAATTATATATATTTAGGGAATATAAATATCGCTAAACAAATAGATGCCGGGATTGGTATATATTACATGCTTAATGCATTGATGGCTTATGGGCTAAATGCTTTGATGACCCCATCGCTGAGTAGCACACACCACGTGGAAGAACACCTACACTGGCCCCTCCCTACATGTCTTCCATATATGGTCCGATGATGTCATTCTTTGTGCCAAGCCTAAGGACTTGCCCGTGGCGGGGAACCAAGCTATGTTAATCTTAGCTCACCTGTCACGTGACACAGCCAGCGAATACACCTGGTGGCAGTCCTACTAACTAATCATTTCCCCAAATCATGTTTGTTATTTTTATATTTATCAACAATAAAGCCATAATTTATGTGATACGACCCACTCTGCTCAGACAACACACACGGTGTTATGTGAATGGCTTGTACTGAACTAGAACGGACTCATAGTCATAAGAGTGTGATTCCCTCTATTAGTGTTTGATGAATGGTTGACGTAATGAGGACAACACTTGGCCCCTAGGTTGTCATGCACATAACCATGGTAACCCCAGGCACAGCAGAGGCTTTGGTGCCAGGTCGATAATTCCAACCACACACTCCCAGTTAAACACCCCGGTATATATAAATCCGAGCAGGTTTGGCGGCGGTAATGACCAGACGCAGCTGGTATCCGGGTGGCCAGGAGCCACTCACAGGTGGCACCCTAGTGGCAGAAGCAGGAACTAACTCCCATGACAGTAGGATAGTAGATAATAACTAATATATAGAAGGGAACTGATAAGTGATAGTGTCCTTGTTTATATTACCATAATAGATTATAGAGCATATATATATATATATATATATTTATATATATGGGTCAGGATCACGAAAAGAGGCCAATTGGTGGAATTTGTCGGTGTCGAGCTTGGATGTCTGCGTCGATTGGTATAATTATAATTTAGCATTGACATAGGTGTTGGAAAGCCTTTAAATTTATCCTGAATCAGTTGTGAATGTAAAGGTCGAGAAAGTACAACAACCTGATTTGTTTCTAGGATAATATAATATAAAACAAAGAAATGTACGAGACAAAGAATTGCGATGCCGACATCTATTAAAGTTGTCAGCGTCGATCATTTGATGTCGGCGTCGATCAGGATAATTAGGATTTAGCATTGACAGAGGTGTTAGAAAGTCTTTAAATTTATCCTGAATGTAAAGGTCGAGAAAATAAAACAACCTGATTTCTTTCTAGGATAATTGAATATGAAACAAAGAAATGCACTACACTTTTAAGAATTGCGATGCCGACATCTTCACTTGACCACCGATTGGCCCGTTTTCGTGAGGCTGACTCATATATATATAGTTTGTTGGTTGGTTGTTGGAGTTTTACGTCCTGGCAACATCTAAGGTCATTTCAAATATATATATATATATATATCTCCGGTTGAGGTGAGGTGGGCCGAGATGGTGCCACTGGTACAGTGTTGTGTCTTACGTTGTGTATTATTTATCTTCCGGACAAAAACAACGAGCAGTGAATATAGTTGGATGAGAAACTTCTCTGGCTGGTAACCCCGAAAGGCCCCTCCGTTTAATAGCAATAGAATAGTTAGAATAGTCAAGTACAGTAAAGTCAAATTTCCGAACGACTGGAGGCCGCATATCGGCTGAACCGCCCGAAGTTGCCTCCCCCGGGCGCAAATCCCTCTGATTGGCTGATCGCCTGCGGCTTGGCCAGCCTAGCCGGGGGAGCGGAGGCGGTACAGCGCCCACCCGCCATGCGGCAGGTGGGGAGGCAAGGCCCTACAGCCCAAATAATATGAGCATAACAAGTTATACAATACATAACAATAATTATAATAATAAGTAATATATTCCCTTCCATATCTTTATACTCGCATCATACGTTATACATAAAATATGTGATGTATAACGAATTATGCGAGTATAAAGATACGTAAGGGTTAATTATTATTATTATTGTTGTTATACTCCGTAAGACCAACACTGAACCAGTGCCTTCACCCTCTCCTCCTCGTCTCCACCGGATGTAGACCAGTGTCAGTCGCACTGGAGGATTTTGTCTTATATATATATACACACAAACATATATATAATGTTTGTTTTTGGGGGTTTTACATCCTAGAAACATGTATGATCATATCAAGACGAGTAAGTCCTCATTTCTCTTCCCTGTGTGACGTCACAGAACTACTAATAATAGCAATGGGATGCCCAACGTCTAATAGCATTGGGTAGACCAATCCCACCATACTAGGTTCGAGCTCAAAGACATCTTTCCAGGTGTGATATTTAATTAAAGCTGCATAGTCCGATGAAAACATCAAATTTTCAAAACCAAAACAATTATCTAGATTTTATTCTACATGTATAACTTATACCCTACTCACACGAGAGCCAGTGTTCGCTGCCAACCTCCTTATGCCCAAAAGAACGCCACCTCCCAGCGTCCCATTCGATACATTGATTCAGATACGTGGTAGGCGCCAGGGCAGCACTGGGTCAGTGGCAGGGCGGTGCTGGGTCGGTGGCACTGGGTCAGCACCAGGTCGGCGTCGGGTTGGGGAAAGGACGGTGCCCTGGCACCAGATCAGCGTCAGGTCGGCGCCAGGTCGCCGGCAACTCGCCAACCAAGAGGTCAGTGCAAGGTTGGTGCAAGGTCACCAGGTGCGGTGCCAGGTCGGCACCAGGGCGCCAACCATTTTAAATGGGGCCGCCGGAACAGGACGCAAGCTCCTTGCATCCAAAATTTCCGAAATGGACGCCGGTAGGTTGGTGTCCTCACGGGGCCAGCACTTAAGTAGGGCGTAAGGAAGGTGCAATGAGGATGTTTTGACATCGCGAATCGATCGTAAGCGAACGCAGGCCTCGTGTGACTGGGGTATTAGATACTGGTACACTTATCAAACATTTGTCACCACACAGAATGGAATTTAGAGTCAATTTAATAGAACATGTTCCTGCAGAAGCCTATGGTGTCAGATTTTTGGCGTGCTTGACAGAATTAATTGTGTGTGTTTGCACTTCAAATATCATAAAAAGTAGCCATTTAAGATGAAAGTGACTTCAAATTAAAGTAAGGTAAATTAAAATGATCAACTTAATATATTTATCTCAGAAAATGACAGAAACTCAAAACCATCGGACTATACAACTTTAAGATACACAACATATTCAGGGAAGGAATATATTGTAAAACCACGTGACCAGTTCTTTAACATTCATTTTAATATCTGAGCACACATAGGCTGAGCATCGATGGAGCAGGAGAGAATTTCCCTCTCGATTCCTGACCCCCCGACCCCCAACTCCCGCCAATCCTATACCGAAGCGACCATGCTCTGAGGCTGTGGTAATATACTGCCCCAGGGGCTGAGCCGGACGTAGCTCAGGTGGTAGAGCGTCCACCTGTGAAGGTGTGGGTCATCCGATCGATTCTGCTCAGTGGACCCATTTTCAGTTTGAGTTATTTTCCGTTCCAACCAGTTGTAAAAATATACGGATTTTCGGTTCGGAATTATATATTGGCAGAGAGCAGTTGTCAGAACGCATCTGGGAAGAGTTTTGTGGTATTATCTGGTGCTCAGACGGCCGGGCATCCAGTAATATTATACAGTGATCCACAACTGGTTCATCAAAGGCTGTGGTATGTGCTGTCCTGTATGTGGGAAAGTGCATATAAAAAGACCCCTTGCTGCTTATCGGAAAGAGTAGCCTATATGGCGGCAGTGGGTTTCCTTAAAAGAAATATGTCAGAATGACCATATGTTTGACGTCCAATAGCCGATGATAAAAACCAATGTGCTCTACAGGTATCATTAAAGCTGCATAGTCCAATGAAATATCAAAATTCAAAGCCAAACCAATTATCTAGATTTGATTTGACATATCTAACTTAGATACTGATGCACTTATTAAGCATTTGCTTCTGCGTAGAAGGCAATACTGGGTGAATTTAACAGAACCTGTTACTGCAGAAGTCTATGGTGTCAGAGTTTTGGCAAGCATGCCAAAACTAATTTTCCACGTTTGCACTCAAAATATCTCAAAAGTTTACCATTTAAAATAAAAGTAACTTTGAACTAATGTAAAGTAGATACTAATGATCGATCTCATATATTTATCTCAGAAAAAATACAGAAATTCAAAACCATCGGACTATGCAACTTTAAATAAAACAAAAGAACATGTTGTTTCCAGCCGTGTTGCAAATCATAGCCATTCGTGCAAGACTAGAGACTAGAACCAGTCAATCCCAGATCAATAATGGCTCAATAAATAACACACTTCCAAGGACAGGCACCAGACGGGGTGGCTGAATGAGTTGAGCATCCGTTTCCCGTTTTGGTAGATCGTGGGATTCTAACCCACGGGGTTCGAACCCTGGTCGAATCAAACCAATGACTTAACAATTGATTCTTGTCGCTTCCTAGCCAGGCGCTCGGCATTAATAGGATAAGGCACGGACTGGTTTGCTCAGTGTCAGGATAATGTGACTGAGTGGGATATCAGGTCATGGTGCTGGTGGCCGGATTTCCCAGTGGGGCAGCACTATAAAGTCTCCATGAGTGCACACTGTCACACGTCGGTACTCGTCCTGATATGACCTTAGATGTTGCTAGGACGTAAAACAACAAACAAACAAACCTAGTGGGGCAGCACTATAAAGTCACCATGAGTGCGCACTGTTGCTAGTCAGTACCCATCCTAATACGACCTTAGTAGATGTTGCCAGGACGTAAAACTCCAACAACCAACCAACCTCACCCACACTTCATTGTAACTCAACTAAAAAAAAAGAAACAGAGAGAGAGGAGAGAGATTAAACAAAATTAAACGTGGTTTGCTCATTAGCCAATTCTTGTGCGATCACAGCACCATCAATTATAAAACCACAATTCTAAAAATAGCAGCCACTATTTAGGGATGGTGGGAGGCAGCGTCAGTTAAACATTTATCAGCACGAGTACAGCTTGTTTACCAGTCGTGAACCTGGTGTGCATCGTGAGCCTCAGGTGCAGATGTTGTTTGTTGGAGTTTTACATCCTAGCAACATCTAACATCATATCAGGATGGGTACCGACTTATGACAGTACACACTCATGGTAACTTTATAGTGCTGCCCCACTGGAATACTAGGCGACCAGCACCATGACTTGATATCCCACTCAGTCACATTATCCTGACACTGAGCTAACCAGTCCTTACCCTATCCTAATAATGCTGAGTGCCTGGCTAGGAAGACAAGTATCAATTTTTAAGTCATTGGTTTGACTCGACCAGGGTCAAAATGGGAGGCGGACACTCAACTCATTCTGCCATCCCGTCTGGTCTCCTCAGGTGCAGATTTATGTCACTGTGGCCTTCAAACCCACTGGTACACCAGTCACACTACACTTGCAATCGCTTGCGACCATCAAAAAGGGGCGATGGCAAAGTGGTTGATGACTTGAGGGTGACTATTTTGGTTGCAAGGAGGTTGCAGATGCTTCCCCCAAAACCTTCTTGCGACCAAATTATTTACAGTGCTTGCGATTGGTCACCAACCAATCGCTGACCATTGTTTCCCCCCCCCCTTTTTTTGCTTTGGTCACAAGGAGGTCGCCAGCTTTTGGTCACAAAGTGGTTGGAAAGGGATTGCAAGTGGTCGCAAGGCGTAGTTTGACTGAGGCCTTTAATGAAAGGAAGTGCATCTTATTTCGGTTCAGATATCCAGTGGGTACTGTTTGTAAAATATTCAAATAATAAGCATTGGTGGGGGAATGCAAATGTTCTATTGTGAAACAGGTATACATGGCCAGGTGCATAAATGTGTTTATGTAGTTGCTGGTGGTGCTTGATTGATAGGTAAATAGACATAGTAGTGCTGGCAGGACTGTGTGTAAGGAGCACTCAGAGCCCTACACACTACCCCCTCCCCCCCCCCTGCTCTGCTAGTCAGGATCACCACAGCAATCTCAAGGCAGGTGGTGGCCAGGGGAGCCACACAGCTTGGTGGTGGTAGGCAGATCTCTGGTAACCATGGGGACCAGGAATGCTGGATCCCTATTGGTAGAGCTAAGAATGCTTGTTTCTCATTGGGAGAATGTGGTGGGGTGATACTCTATACTGAATCTATGTACCATATAAATAATAAACCAGAGGGCTTGACTCTCTCTCTTCTTTCACTCTTTATACTCTTCCTTTCGCTTTGCCTGTATTGATTTCACTATAGCCTGCCTACACAACCACAGATTCGAGCAGTAGACTTTACATGTTGTTGTCTGTTGTTTTATGTCCTAGCAACATCTAAGGGCATCAGTACGGGGCCAGTGGTTGTACATCGGTCATATATCAAATAAATAGAACTGCGAGACCACTAACTACCCATAAGTCGTGGTGGGTGTTTTGGAAGTCATCCAATGTTCTCGCTCTTCACGGCTCTACTGCCATTACAAGGCGGGTTGGTGGTGGGAATCCTCTATAACTAAGACCATTTACACAGAGCATGCTGCACAGTAAGCTGCCACCCACATTAGTTCTTTCACTGACGACAGAGGGCGGGTTTGTGGTGGAAATCCTGTATTATTAACGATGATAACGGAGTTAATACCAAAGGAAAGTTTGTTTTATTTAACGAAGCCTCTAGAGCACATTGGTTTTTATCATCGGCTATTGGACGTCAAACATATGGCCATTCTGACATATTTCTTTGGAGGAAACCCGCTGCCGCCACATAGGCTACTCTTTCCGATAAGCAGCAATGGAGCTTTTAAGTTTTATATGCACTTTCCCACAGACAGGACAGCACATACCACAGCCTTTGATGAAACAGTTGTGGACCACTGGTTGGCGGAGTTAATAATAATACCTAGATAAAAGATTCACCCGATACTTGTAGTACACGGGTGAAGGACAACGTAGTGTAAATACGGGCGAAAATAGGTTTAGTATGGAACCTGAACTAGAAACTGTGGTTCCAGTATCAAATGGCTACTTATATCGGCACAGATTTGGTGAAATGGGAGAGAATGCAAAAAGACGCAGAACGCCGTCGATTTCACTTTTAAATCTTATTAAACTAGATATTATATTATATTTTTCAACTTAAAGGTAGCAGGCTATCAATAAGACATATGTAAAGAATAAATGTTGCTTCTTAGATTGATTCATTTCCTTAACCCGCTTTTTCGACCGTTTTTATATAGGGTTGGTATTCACCCGTGTACTGCGAGTACCGGGTGAATGCTTTATCTAAATAATACCATGCACACATATATAATATAATAACGACCATATTAAACTTGACCCCCCCCCCCCCCCCCACATGCTTGTTCCCAGCTCCCCCAAGACGTCAGCTGCACCAGACGATCGGCCCCACCAACCCGCACCGACCCGCGTCCGCACTGAACCCGGACCGGGGTCAAACCGAGGTCAGCAGACATGCGCCGTACGCAGGTAAGCCGGCACGAGCACGCGCGCATGTAGCGATGTACACACACACATACTTACACACACTTACACACGCATACACACTTATGCTTACCTATACGTCCACACAGGTATATGCTTACACTTACACACGCGCACATGTACACACATACACATAGACCTACATACACACAGGTGTACACATATACATACACACCCGTACACACACATACAGATACATACTTACACGCACATGTACACACACTTACACTTACAGTACACACATACTCTTACCCACATACATACACGTACACACACACCTAAATGTGTTCCTGGTGGGTGAGAATAAGAGTAAACGTTGTTGGGTTCACATCTACTAATCTCGATACACTGTATATAGACACACTAGGCCTGCTAAGTTAGAGCGTTTATTCTGTGACACGCCTGGTTTTATGACAGCATCTATTGAAATTGAAAAAAGTACAAAATAGCTGAATCGATAAGCACATCACAATAACACATATTTAAAGGAAATGAATGAATGAATGAAGCGAAATAGGATAAACAGATAGTTAATGAATAAAAGATCCACTCAAAACCAATTACTTCCTTCGCCCGGCAAACTATTATTTACCCAATAATACTTGGCATCTGACAGCTGCAAATATTACTTATCATGTCATCTCCAAATGTACATCACAGTCCAGTTGTCATCTCTATCTGTACATCACGGTCAAATTGTCATCTCTAAATGTACGTAAAAAATGTATGTCACAGTCCAGTTGTTATCTCCCAATGTACGTCACTCTGTACATCACAGTCCACTTGTCATCTCCAACTGTACATCACAAATGTACGTCATAGTCCAGTTGTCATCTCTAAATGTATGTGATAGTCCATTTGTCATCTCCAAATGTACCTCACAAATGTACGTCACAGTCCAATTGTCATCTCCAAATATGTCACAGTCCAGTTGTCATCTCCAAATATGTCACAGTCCAGTTGTCATCTCTAAATGTATGTCATAGTCCAGTTGTCATCTCTAAATGTATGTCATAGTCCAGTTGTCATCTCTAAATGTACATCACAAATGTACGTCACAGTCCAGTCATCATCTCCAAATATATGTCATAGTCCAGTTGTTATCTGTAAATGTACGTCACAGTCCAGTTGTCATCTCTAAATGTATGTCACAGTCCAGTTGTCATCTCCAAATGTACGTCACAAATATACATCAGTCCAGTTGTCATCTCTAAATGTACATCATAGTCCAATTGTCATCTCCAACTGTACATCACAAATGTACGTCACAGTCCAGTTGTCATCTCTAAATGTATGTCATAGTCCAGTCGTCATCTCCAAATGTATGTCTCAAATGTACATCACAGTCCAGTTGTCATCTCCAAATGTACATCACAGATGTACATCACACTCCAGTTGTCATCTCCAAATGTACATCACAAATGTACGTCACAGTCCAGTTGTCATCTCCAAATGTATGTCACAAATGTACATCACAGTCCAGTTGTCATCTCCAAATGTACGTCACAAATGTACATCACACTCCAGTTGTCATCTCCAAATGTACATCACAAATGTATGTCACAGTCCAGTTGTCATCTCCAAATGTACATCACAAATCTACATCACACTCCAGTTGTCATCTCCAAATGTACATCACAAATGTACATCACAGTCCAGTTGTCATCTCCAAATGTATGTCACAAATGTACATCACAGTCCAGTTGTCATCTCCAAATGTACGTCACAAATGTACATCACAATCCAGTTGTCATCTCCAAATGTACGTCACAAATGTCCGTCACAGTCCAGTTATTATCTATCATCTCCA
Organism: Branchipolynoe longqiensis; assembly: GCA_030323885.1. NCBI lineage: Eukaryota > Metazoa > Annelida > Polychaeta > Phyllodocida > Polynoidae > Branchipolynoe > Branchipolynoe longqiensis. The sequence continues at coordinate 93,554,157 of CM059193.1, forward strand.
AACCTGCGCTCTTTACAGCGCGCTTACACACGGACCCGACGCTCTACTTGCCCACCAACGGGTCACGTGGTTCGATGCTGAGCGGCTACACCGCCCTCAATGACCCTCACCTACTGGAGTACTACGCGCGCAAGTTCGCACCCAGGCCCCCTAGCGGGCAGGTAAGGAGTCCGCCGCAGCACCACCTCACCACAAGAGGGCGCCTCTGTGCCGCACCCTAAAAAAAAAAAAAAAAAAAAAAAAAAAATGCTTCTCAAACATCGCCTGGTTCATAAATCTATCTACTAGCCTGTCCCTTTTAATAATAGCGATTTTGAATAACAAGTACCCCCACACCCCCTAGAGTCATTTAATAAACTGTATCGTCCAGTACTTGGGAGCTGGGTTTGTTGACCTTTGTGACCTTCTTGACAGGAGAGGCGGGGCCGGCGCTCCGTTGACGGGTCGTCGGCATGGTCCGGCTCCACGGGCCGGGCAGGCAGCCGGGCAGGCCGAGCGGGCGGCCGGGCAGGCGGCCGGGCGGGCGGCAAGGCAGGGGACTGCGTCTACAAGATAGCCGTGTCGACTGGGGACCAGAAGGGAGGCGGGACGGAGGCCAAGGTAGTATTTTTCTTCTTCTTCTTCTCCTCCTCCTTCTTCTTCCTCTTCTTCTCCTTCTTCTTCTTGCTCCTCCTCCTCGACCTCCTCCTCCTTCTTCTTCCTCTTCTTCTTCTCCACATTCTTCTTCACCTTCTTCTCCTCCACCTTCTTCCTCTCCTTCTTCTTCTTCTTCTTCTTCTTCTTCTCCTTCTTCTTCCTCTTCTTCTTCTCCTTCTTCCTCCTCTTGCTCCTCCTCCTCGAGGTCCTCCTCCACCCGCACCTCCATGTGCTCCATATCCCTCTGGCTTCTCCTTCCTCTTCTTCTTCTCCTTCTCCTCCTTCATATTCCTCTTCTTGCTCCTCCTCCTCGACCTCCTCCTCCACCCACACCTCCATGTGCTCCATTCCCCTCTGGCTTTTCCTCCTCCCTTTTCTTCTTCACCATTATCCTCATATTCTTTTCCCTCCTTCTCCCCTTTCTTCTTCACCATTCTCCTCATATTATTATCACTCCTTCTCCCTTTTCTTCTTCACCATTATCCTCATATTCTTTTCCCTCCTTCTCCCTTTTCTTCTTCACCATTCTCCTCATATTATTATCACTCCTTCTCCCTTTTCTTCTTCACCATTCTCCTCATATTCTTATCCCTCCTTCTCCCTTTTCTTTGTCACCATTATCCTCATATTCTTATGCCTCCTCCCTTTTCTTATTCACCATTATCCTCATATTCTTATCCCTCCTTCTCCCTTTTCTTCTTCACCATTATCCTCATATTCTTATCCCTCCATCTCCCTTTTCTTCTTCACCATTATCCTCATATTCTTCTCCCTCCTTCTCCCTTTTCTTCTCCATTCTCCTCATATTCTTATCCCTCCATCTCCCTTTTCTTCTTCACCATTATCCTCATATTCTTATCCCTCCTTCTCCCTTTTCTTCTCCATTCTCCTCATATTCTTATCCCTCCCTCTCTCTTTTCTTCACCATTCTCCTCATATTCTTATCCCTCCTTCTCCCTTTTCTTCTTCACCATTATCCTCATATTCTTATCCCTCCATCTCCCTTTTCTTCTTCACCATTATCCTCATATTCTTCTCCCTCCTTCTCCCTTTTCTTCTCCATTCTCCTCATATTCTTATCCGCCATCTCCTTTTCTTCTTCACCATTATCCTCATATTCTTCTCACTCCTTCTCCCTTTCTTCTCCATTCTCCTCATATTCTTATCCCCCCTCTCTCTTCTCACCTTCCTCATCTTATCCCCTCTCCCTTTCTCTCCCATTATCCTCATATTCTTATCCCTCCATCTCCCTTTTCTTCTTCACCATTATCCTCATCCTCATCCCTTTCTTCTCCCATTATCTCATTCTTCCCTCCTTCTCCTTTTCTCTCCATTCCTCATATTCTATCCTCATTCCCTTTCTTCTTCACCATTCTCTCATATTATTATCCCTCCTTCTCCCTTTTCTTCTCCATTCTCCTCATATTCTTATCCCTCCCTCTCTCTTCTCTTCTCCATTCTCCTCATATTCTTATCCCTCCCTCTCTCTTCTCTTCTTCACCATTCTCCTCATATTCTTATCCTTCCTTCTCCCTTTTCTTCTTCACTATTATCCTCATATTCTTATCACTCCTTCTCCCTTTTCTTCTCCTCCATTCTCTTCATATGCTTATCCCTCCTTCTCTCTTCTCTTCTTCTCCATTCTCCTCATATTCTTATCCCTCCATCTCCCTTTTCTTCTTCTCCATTCTCCTCATATTCTTATCACTCCTTCTCCCTTTTCTTCTCCTCCATTCTCCTCATATTCTTATCCCTCCCTCTCCCTTTTCTTCTTCACCGATTTCCTCATATGCTTATCCCTCCTTCTCTCTTCTCTTCTTCTCCATTCTCCTCATATTCTTATCCCTCCATCTCCCTTTTCTTCTTCTCCATTCTCCTCATATTCTTACCCCTCCCTCTCCCGTTTCTTCTTCACCGATTTCCTCATATTCTTATCAGATCCGCTCCCTCTTTCTCCAACTTCATTATCCTCCTTCTTTTCTCCTCCCCCCTTTCACTTCTTCTTCTCTTCCTCCTTCTCTTCCCATTCCTCTTCCTCCTTCTCTTCCTCTGTCTCTCCTCCTCTTTCTATCTCTCCTCGTCCTCTTCCGTCCTCCTCCTCTTCCTCCTCTTCCCCCTCTTCCCACACTCCTTCTGTTCCTCCCTTCCATCCGTCTCATCCCTTTCCTCTTCCCCCTTCTCTTCCTCCTCTTCCCCCTTCTCTTCCTCATCTTACCTCTCCTCTTCCTCTATTCTAATTCCGTCCACCTCCCCTTCTCCCTCCGCCACTTTGCATCTTCTTCCTGCTAACATTCTCTTCTTCTTCCTCCACTCTTCTCTTCATCCCTTCTTTCACGTTTCCTTCTCATCCTCACTCCCCATTTTCATTCCCCAACTCCTCATGCTCCTACAATTTGTCCTATAACAGAAGGTGCTCTTATGGCTTTGGAAGATTCATAATATGGAATAATAGTTCGCTTGATTGAGCAAAGGCGACAACAACCCAATTAATTCATCCCAGATGGATAGAAGTTTCTGATTTCTTGTGATGTATTTTGACAAAATTAGTCGACATTAGTAGCAATAAAAATAATTAGAATAGAAGAGAGGTGACAAATGTCAATTGCTGAGATTTTACATCCCCCCCCCCCCCCCCCCCCCCCCAGGTCAGCCTCACAGTTAAGGGAACAAGAGGCAAGCTACCAAAACAGCGACTTACACGAAACAAGATCTCAACAAAAACCGGAAAGAAACTCAAGTTCCGGTTTGCTCCTGGCACTACCAGCGTCTTCAGAATGACCGGAAAGGACATCGGGGACGTGGCGTCCATAGTTATTGAGGTTGGTGTTGACATTATGGTGCTGATAAAAGATTCACTCCGTACTGCTGTGGTAGCTGCTGTGTGTGAAGACCAACCCTTTATAAAAGCTGGTGAAAATGTGGGGAAATGAAATGAGAACATAAATTATCTATCTAAGAAGCAAAATATATTCTTCACATACCTGGATATATTTACCCACAACTTTGGAGATTATTAGTCCGTTAAATCCATAGATACATGAACTTTAAAGTCTGGATCGACATATCCACATGTCAGCCATTTTGGTAGAGTCCAACCTAGGTAATTTTCATTGGCTGAGGTAGTCCAGTAGTACATTTTCATTGGCTGAGGTAGTCAGGTGCTACAACCAGTTCATTCAAACATGGGGGATTTTTTTTTCATGGACTCTATCACTTCAAACTAATTTTGTGTCATCATGCCTTGATATTATGTGATTTGAACACTCTGGATTGTATATGTTGAGGGAAAACATATACACTTGGACTGTAGCTATTGGATTTTAATCAACATAAGTTAGGACTACGGGGACCTATTACCAATTTTTTATTTTTTATTTGGGCTTAACCTGGCCACAAAATAAATTGTAACCGTTGAAAGTGACCACTCACCTCACATCTTCCCCACAGCATGATGGTCTTACGAAAGAGAACAGTTGGTTCTTGGACCAAATCGAGATCAGCAAGAAGGTTCCGAAGACGGGCAAGGAGAAGGTGTGGACCTTCGTCTGCAGGAAATGGCTGTCTCTCCACCATGGTGACTGTCAGCTGACGCGAGAACTGTTCGCCAAGCTGTCCGCAAATACAGGTAGGCTGCACGTAGATAAAAGATTCATCCCTACCCAAAGTAGTGTAGTCGTCTGTACATGAACCCTACTACCACGTGGAGCGGCGGAGACTACGCCGCACACCTACGCAGTTACACTGAACTGTGCTAGGTGGTGGCAGGCTAGCCACAGGGCAGACCCCGACTGGGCTGCCCTCTACTGCGTGTGGCTAGCTCACCCCCACCCCACCCCACCAACCTATAGAGTCGATGTGGGACCTGGCGAGTCAGGGGGCAGGTCAGATGACTGTGGACGCCGCGGAGAGCAGATTGGTTCAATAAACCAAGGTGAAGCGTACTTATATTGGATCTTGGCGTTCTTCCGTGTGTGCATGACAGGGTGAGAGTCGGAGGGCCATGGGCCATTACAGTAGCGATGAATGACAACCATGTCTAAAAACGAGCAAAAACTGTTTGGCATCAATCAACCAATCAGAGAAGATGAGCTCCTGGTTCCGTCATCCAGTGTTTATCTATATTGGCACAGAGTTGATGAGTTGAGAAGGCAAAACAACCAAGATGGCAGTCACTAAAGGCTCTCGATTCAAGTTTTAACGTCTTATTAATTATGTTATTTCATCAATTATTCCTCCAAAATTACCGGGTAAATAGAAAGAGGTATGCGAAGAATATATTTTGCTTCTTAAATTAAGAAATTATCTACTCATTTTCATTTACTTAGCCGTTCGTCATTTTTTCTGATGGATTGTTTTTCACCGCTACTGCAAGTACGGGTTGAATCTTTTATCTAGGCTTCACCGTGGTTTATTTGTTTGTTTGGGTTTTACGTCCTGGCAACATCTAGTCATATCAGGATGGGTACCTGACTTGTGACAGTGCACACTCATGGCCACTCAGTCGCATTATCCTGACACTGACCTAACCAGTCCTTGCCCTATCCTAATAATGCTGAGCACCAAGCTAGGTAGCGACAAATACCACTTTTGTAAGTCATTGGTTTGACTCGGCTGGGATTGAAAGCCCCGATCTTCCGCACAGGAAACCTGCGCTCTACCGATTTGGCCACCGCGTTCGACACTCCACCTTAGTTGGCCTGTCCTGATATGACCATAGATGTTGCCAGGACGTAGCACTCCAACAACCTACCAACCTTACTTGGCTGTTGTCTTGTATGAGTACAAATGGTTTTGTTTGCCTGTCGCAATATGAATAAGTCACACTATGTGACAACAAATGCTTAGTAAATGCATCAGTATCTGAGTTAGATATGCAGAATAATTGTTTTGCTTTTACCGCTGTGTATAACTTACAGCGTCATCAAAGGCCGGTTGCTCTCATACCATGTCTATGTGGTGTGGGAGGTTAAAAATCCCTTGGGTCGGTAAAAGTGTCGGCTCGGGCTTTCTATCGACCAGCAGTTGAATGAGGAAGACCAGTCGTCTATGACTGAAATTTCCCCTGCTTAAACAACTAATGGACCCAAAAAAATAAAAAATAAAAAATTAGAAGTTTCACCCGATAAATGCAGCTTTCGTGTCAGCAGCAAAGATCATATTCACGCTGAAATATGAAGTCTGATTTATTTTAATTTGATTTAAGATTGTGCTTGGTTGTTGAAAAATTATTAACTCAATTAAATCTTCTTTTTTATAAAAAAAAAGATTAATGAAATTATTCTTTTGTTGACCAGAATATGAAGTGGTCGTGGTAACAGGTGACAAGAAGGGGGCCGGAACCGATGCTAACGTCTCACTCACGGTATTCGGGAAGGCAGGGAACACACCCAAACTTCCGCTCAAAGCCACCAGCAAGGACTCATTCGAGCGTAACCATAGTGACATATTCCGGATTAAAACCAAGAACTGTGGCTCACTCTCCAAAGTCAGGTAAGGTACTGAAATGAATGTTCTACATGTCATTCTTTATTGTGTGGAAAGATGCACCAGTCCTTCCCAGTGGGTTTTAATTGGAACTCGGAGCGGGATGTAGCTCAGGCGGTAGGGTGTCCACCTGTGAAGGTGTCGGTCATCCTGTCGATCCTGTTCAGTGGACCCATTTGCAGTTTGGGCTCTTTTACGTTCCAACCAATGGTCCACAACTGGTTCATCAAAGGCTGTGGTATGTGCTGTCCTGTCTGTGGGAAAGTACATATAAAAGACCCCTTGCTTCTTATTGGAAAGAATAGCCTATGTGGTGGCAGCAGGTTTCCTCCAAAGAAATATGTCAGAATGACCATATGTTTGATGTCCAATAGCCGATGATACGAAACTCAATGTGCTCTAGAGACGTTAAATAAAACAAGCTTTTAATTAGTACTACAGTAACACCTCTCTAAATCGAGGTGTTCGGTTTAGGGAGCTTTTTTAAAAATTGTTACAATGGTATTGTATGGGCGATCTTTTGGGATGCAAATAAAGCTATCGATGTAGGGGAGTGGTCGATCTGTGGAGGTGGTCGGCTAGAGAGGTTTTACTGTAGTGGTTGGTTGTTGGTGTTTTACGTCCTGGCAACATTTAAAGTCATATCAGGACGGGTACCGACTTGTAGCAGTGTGCACTAATGGCGACTTTATAGTGCTGCCCCAATGGGAGACCAGGCTGCCAGCACCATGACTTGATTTTCCACTCAGTCACATTATCCTGACACTGAGCCAACCAGTCCTTGCCCTATCCTAATAATGCCGAGCGCCCGGCTAGGAAGCGACGAGTATACATTTCTAAGTCATTGGTTTGACTCGACCAGGGTTCGAACCCGTGGGTTTGAATAAGTATGAATAAAAAAAGTTAATTTCATTCTGGAATTTGTGTTCCCATTCAAATACGAAAGTATCTACTATAGGGACGCTGAAATGATTATGAATTGTAAGCAAGGCATGGAGATGGTTATAGCTGATTATCTTATTGGTTGCCCATCGGTAGCGATAACGACAGCAACTCATCATTTGTTGTGAACTCGTCAATGACCGATGAGTCCAATTTGTGTTCAGAATGTGCAGTGGCATGTTAAATATGTGTGTCTAACTGCAGGCGGAGAGTTTGGTGAGTGAAGGAGACAATCTTTCCTCTGCTGACGCTATTGCTTACCTTGTGATATGCGATCAGTTTCAAAGCATGTTGATTATAACATGAGTGTGTAGGCCTCTGCCATGGAATATATGGAATGAAAAATGTAAAGATTGAAATCTGACATTGCCCATGGTTTTCATTTATTAAAAGGTTGAAATAACTTTGATTATAAATGGCTAGATTTGGATATATTTGAAGTGAAAACAACAAGAACAGGTTCTATCTAAGGTACTTAGTATTCCCTTCCATGCAGCAACAAATGCTTAAAGTGGCGAGCTATACGTCATCTTGAAAACAAACAAACTCAGAATAGTTCAGATTTGTGCCACAGGGGTGGTGCATGCTTAGTACTGAACTTTTCCAATTGGTGGTGTACAGTAGAGTGTCCTAGACTGTTGTGAAAATGGCTGGGTGAGTGGAGAGAAGGGAGGGTAAAACTGAGGTATTTTCAATTTTCTTTAGAGTAGTTCAAACAGGAAATATATTTGCTTTAATGCAAAATATATGTTAGTAAAATTACATTGCATAATTCAATGAGAAACACATATAGATGAAAAACGTTTTTTGGTTGTTGAATGTAAAAAGGTTTTGGAGTGTATGGGGTTTGAACCCACACCACCAAACAACATTAGATTACAAGTTCAACATTCTAACCACGAGGCCACAGAGACCACACATGATTAGTAGTCTCAGTTCAGGATATTTGTGTATACATACATACATACATACATACATACATACATACATACATACATACATACATACATACATACATACACACACACATACGTACATACATACATACACACATACATTACACCTTGTATATATGCCAGCTAGTCCCAGCCTCAGAACTGACCCACTTCTGGTGGTGAAGTGAGTCCCCTACTCTCCCCACACATATTTGGTTCTTTAAACATAAAAACTAAACAAGGTTGTGCTTGGAGAGCATTTGTCGGAGTACAGTTCCCGTGGCCACGACGTATAGCTAGCCACTTTAATAAGTGACCTAATATCGAAGTTGAATATGTAGGATCAAGTGTTTTGGTTCCGAAAATTTGCTGCTTTCTGTTATTTTTTTAGATAAATATATTAGGTTGATCATTATAGTCTACCTTACTTTAGTTTGAAGTAACTTTTATTTTAAGTGGGTAACTTTTGAGATATTTCAAGTGCAACTATGCCAAATTAATTTGGGCAAGCACGTCAAAACTCTGACACCATAGCCTTCTGCAGTAAAAGGTTCTATTAAATTGCTTCAGTACTCCTTCTATGTGGTGACAAATGTTTAATAAGTGCACCATTATCTAAGTAAGATATATAGAATCAATTCTAAATAATTGTTTTGGTTTTGAAAATTTGATTTCTTCATCGGACTGTGCAGCTTTAAGCCAGTGAGTTTTGAAGTTCTTAAAGGGAAATTCCCCAAAGGAATGCTTCATGAGTGTTCCAGTATCTAAGTTGCATCTGTAACATATAATTTAACTGTATGTTTTGGTTTTAAAAATATTCTTTCATCGGATTATGCAACTTTAATTATATCTTATTCTAACAATTCCTATATTTCTTTTGGGTAAATATGTTCATTTTGCTGAATAACTCTTGTCAGTGCCGAAGCAATGGTATTCCAACCATTTTTCAATTCAGGATTACTTACACAAAAAAAGGTATATATAGTAAGGTATACAATAACTGTTGAATACAAAATGATTAGCATATAAAAACAGCTCACTCAGAGGGGCCTTTTCACAGCGAGTGATAACCATGTGGAATGAGCTACTGGAAGAAGTGGTGGAAGCAGCTACCATAAATCAATTAAAGAATGCGCTGGACAGGGCCTGGGCCAGAGAAACATTCCTGTATGATTTCAAGGCTGCACACCACTAGAGCTGAGAGCTACAAGCTTTGTATAGGCTACCACAAGCCTGCATCAAAGAAGAGGATAATAATAATAATAATAATAATAACCCAATGAAATTTGTATTGTCCATTTATCCAATGAAACACTGCTTGACTTAGTGATGTTGGTGAATTGCTTTTGATGACTTAGATTTATCTTGAATCTATATCTATGTATTCTGACTGTAAGCCTTGGTTGGTTACTTACTTCTTTCACTTGTTATAATTGCAGGATAGAGCACGATAACACTGGAATAGGTCCTGGCTGGTATCTAGAACGGGTAAGTGGAACTAAGCATATATGTAAGTAGTTAGTCCCACCACCCGACACTCCCCAATTGTTCCGTGGACAGGTTAGATAACAGATTCGCCCCTACCCACTAGGTATGGGGTGGATCTTTTATCTATGGACAGGGTAAATACAAAAATTCACCCCGGGCTTTCAGTCGGGGTGAAAAACAACCCAATAGAAAAAGTGGCGAATGGCTGGGTAAATGAAATCAGCACATCAATTCTTAATTTAAGAAGCAAAATATATTCCTTATGGACATCTTCATATTGACCCGCTACTTTTGAGTTGAAAAGTATAATACAATATAATAAAACATGTAGTTTAATCGACTTTAAAAGTGAAATCGACAGCATTCTGTTGTCGGCATCTTGTCTTTTTGCATTCTCGCCCATTTCACTAACTCTGTGCTGATATAAGTAGCCATTTGATACTGGAACCAGGAATTCCAATTTCTGTTCCATATAAAAGCAATTTCCTCCCATATTTAGACTACATTGTCATTCACCCTTACTCTGCTCAGGGGTGAATCTTTTATCCAATCACACTGCAGCTTAGTGCAGAGTTCTGTGAATTAACACCAGGCGGCAGCACCGAGTGGGATCTAGTACTTACACCGGGCTGGATGACCGAATGGGTAGAGCGCCCACTTTCCGCCTGACAGGCTGCTGGTTCGATTCCCAGCCGAGTCAAGGCGAAGACTTGACAAAATCGATACCTCTCATTTGAAATGTAGTAATTGAATTAGGGCACTAATATTTAAATTATCAATTCGATATTTCATTTTAAAACATTTATTGATTATATTAGTGTTATAATAACTATTAAAGTTATCAGTCATAGATTAAAGTTACACAGTCCGATGGTTTTGAATTTGTGACATATATTTTAAATATAAATATATCAAGTTAATCGCTATAATTTACTTTACCTTAGTTTGAAATAACTGACTGGCTAACTTTGGGAGATATTTGAAGTGGAAGCATGCAAAGTTAATTTTGGCATGCATAGCGAAATGTTGGACACCATATTTTGAACATGTTGGTGTGTACGTGGACACCGTTTGTTTCAACACTAACAGTATATTGACGTAGTCTTCCCTTCGGTGCAACAACAAATGTTTAATAAGTACATACCATCTAGGGACGTGCTTTGGTTTCCAGAATTGTATGGCCCCATCGGACTATGCAGCTTTAAGTTCCATATTTCACTTTACAAATGCTTAGTAATTCCATTTGTGTAATAATAACCAAGTACCACATTTTACTTTACCAACACTTACTAATGCCATTATAATTAAATCATGCATTTCACTTTACTAACACTTACTGCAATAGTGCAATAATAACTAAATCCCACATTCCACATTACAGACACTTACTAATTCTATTAGTGCAATAATAACTAAATCCCACATTTTAGAATACAAACACTTACTAATTCTATTAGTGCAATAAGAACTAAATCCCACATTTCACATTACAAACAGTTACTAATTCCATTAGTGCAATAAGAACTAAATCCCACATTTCACACTACAAACACTTACTAATTCTATTAGTGCAATAAGAACTAAATCCCACATTTCACACTACAAACACTTACTAATTCTATTAGTGCAATAAGAACTAAATCCCACATTTCACACTACAAACACTTACTAATTCTATTAGTGCAATAAGAACTAAATCCCACATTTCACACTACAAACACTTACTAATTATATTAGTGCAATACTAACTAAATCCTACATTTCACACTACACACACTTACTAATTCTATTAGTGCCATAAGAACTAAATCCTACATTTGATGTTACAAACACTTACTAATTCTATTAGTGCAATAATAACTAAACCCCACATTTCACACTACAAACACTTACTAATTCTATTAGTGCAATACTAACTAAATCCTACATTTCACACTACAAACACTTACTAATTCTATTAGTGCCATAAGAACTAAATCCTACATTTGAGGTTACAAACACTTACTAATTATATTAGTGCAATAATAACTAAACCCCACATTTCACATTACAAACACTTACTAATTCTATTAGTGCAATAATAACTAAACCCCACATTTCACATTACAAACACTTACTAATTCCATTAGTGCAATAATAACTAAATCCTACATTTCACATTACAAACACTTACTAATTCCATTAGTGCAATAATAATTAAATCCTACATCTCCCATTACAAACACTTACTAATTCTATTAGTGCAATAATAACTAGATACGCAGCGAAGGAGGAAGACAAGGCGGGGGTGGAATAAGAGCACTTTATTCACGTGCGAGAAGGACATACAGAGTGCAAATGAAGAAAGTACAATAAGCAAATGTGAAGTAAGATAGAGGTAATAAACTAAACTAAACAGCAATGCAATGAGGTAAAAGTCAGTGTTCATGGGTAATGCCAGGGCAAGGGAGCGCTACTGGAGGCGGGTGGAGGCGGAGTGGATGGAGGCAGGGGCAGGGCCCGGTTATAAGTGCTGAGGAGAGGGGGGTTATTACATAACCCAACGGTCAGCGGCCGGGAGGGAGGAGGAGAGGGGGGGGCACTCCTCCTTCGCCGCGAATCAAACGCAATGCAAGCATTACGACCAATCCCACATTTCACATTACAAACACTTACTAATTCTATTAGTGCAATAATAACTAAATCCGACATTTCACATTACAAACACTTACTAATTCCATTAGCGCAATAATAACTAAATCCCACATTTCACATTACAAACACTTACTAATTCCATTAGTGCAATAATAACTAAATCCCACATTGCCCATTACAAACACTAATTACATCATTGCAATAATAACTAAGTGTCATATTTCACTGAGACCAAAGAGGAGGCAGGCTTGTGGGAGTGGTGGCTGAGCTGTTGCTGCACTTTGTAGGTGGTAGTGTCCGACATGAACAATCCCAAGTTGAAGTACTACTTCCCGTGTGGAATGTGGCTGGCGAAGGATGAGGGTGACGGTGCCACGTCACGTGACCTACTGGGCAGTACAGACATGTCTGCCGTCAGGAAGTGTAAGTAGCACTACCTCACTCCAATGTTCGAAGCCTACGCGCTTAACTGCATAATTGGACATTAAGGCCTCACTAGCAACTAAGGAACTTAACAAGTTATGATAGAAAATCACATGCCTTTTTTTTTAAATGATAGGTTAATGGACTAACAAAAATTATGGTAATAGCCGTGTTTTGGACTGTTTGCTATTTACAAACAGTTACAACCCACAAACAAGAAGCATGAAATCCAAAATAATTATTAAGACAAAATTCTAAAGATTTGAATCAAGTTGGACTAGCGCAGCCCAGCGGTGAAAATAAGTGTTAACACACTTATCTGTTATGGGCATGGTAAATAAATTCATAACAAAATATACGGACTCACAAAGCTAAATGACAACAAGGCTAACTAGTACTTACCACGCCACGAATCTAATATCACCAGGAAATCCTGGAAAGTATTAGAATTTTATGATTTTAAAATCCAGGCCTTGAAAAGTCCCGAATCTCTTTTGTAAAAAAAAAAACACCAGCCAAAGTCTATTATGTCCTAAAAGAGTGTTTGAATTTTACCAACAGAAATAAAAAAATAATATTTCACGGTTTGAAATATGTTGTGCAAGAATTTCAAGATGACATGAATATAATTAGCAAGGAAGCTAATGTGAGGCTTGTATATGTTGGCTAATACCCCAGTCACATGAGAGCCGCCAACCTCCTTACGGCCAAAAGGTCACCAACCCCCCCTCGTCCCACTCGATACATTAATTAAAAAATACGGTCAGCACCAGGTTGGCGCTGGGGCGGTGCCGGGTCGGCGCCCTGGTGGTGGTGAGTGCAGCATGGCATCTGTTGCCGCTACCAGGTTGGTGCCAGGTTGCAGCCAGGTCGCCGCCAACTCACCAACCAAGAGGTCGGTGACCTGGCAGTGCCAAGTCAGTGCCAGGTCGGCACCAGGTCGCCAACCATTTTTTAATGGCGCGACCATACTGGTCGCAAGGAGGTTGCAAGTGCAGCAGCTTCAATCTCCTTGCATCCAAAATTTCCTAAATGGACGCTGAGAGGTTGGCGACCTCGCGGCACCAGCACGGCACCAGCACTTAAGGAGGGCGTAATGAGGACGTTTTGACATCGTGAATCGATCATAAGCGAATGCAGGTCTCATGTGACTGGGATATTATCCTATACATTCATGTGTATTGCAAATGATTAAAAAAACCGACAACAGCAACTGTCTCTGAATGTATTTCAAGTAATTTAATTATAATTCTCTAATGCATATATGTATTGAACAGCAATGGTCTGAATTTGGTAGTTGTCTTGTCATCGTAGCTGTTTGTTGTAATTAATAAAATTATCCAAACAAGTTTATATTTCTAGCAATATTTGTTATATATATCTTTTTAAATATTTATAAATAGAGTCCCACATTTACAATTAAAACAATTGACTGCATAATGAAGTACTTAAAATATATACATGATGTTCTGGAATTGTCCTAACAATTTATTCCTCTCTAGGAGTAAGAACTTTGCTCAATCTATTCCAATGATTACATATCAAATTTCATTAATTGGGATATTTTAGAATTTTGTTAATGTGGTCAGGAAGATATCAACATAAATCGGGGCAGTTCTATGTAGTTTAATAGTTAAGGTACTGTTCCATTAATGCATACACCAGGGTTCGGTTACCAACCTAGGAAACTAGGACTAGATACAAGTTAAAAGCAAAGTCCGCAGACTTTATAAAAAAAACTTTATCACATGAGCCTCAGCTAGCATTGCTTTAATAAGCAACTCATCAACGAGTCCCGATATACAGGCCTACATACAGTGCGTCGCAAACTAAAGCTTGTCTGTCGGAGCATTTTGTCTTTTAAATGTTGTTATTTCTAGTAATATATCGAGAACTAACACTTTCCCGCTTTCACCTGTTCAGGTTTGGGTAACGGAGCCTGGTTTAATCTTTTGCATGCTGAATAACTTGGCAAACAGCTTACCTTGATTCCGGTTGAAGCTTTTTGACATATGCTTCTATCAGTGCAACCCTCCGCTTTTCTTCTTCTTCTTCTTCTTCTTCTTCTTCTGCTTCTTCTTCTTCTTCTTCTTCTTCTTCTTCTTCTTCTTCTCGACCAGACAGGATGGCCGAATGATTGGAGCGTCCCTCTCCCGTTTTGGTAGATTGTGGGGTTCGAACCCTGGTCGAGTCAAACCAATGACTTAAAAATTGATGCTAATTGTCGCATGCTCTAACTACTCAAGTAATGGTCCATGTACAGATCGGGCACTATGCAAAGGTACCGAATATCTTATCTGGCTTCCAGAAATCCAGAATTACCAGAAAACGGGCTATTTTTTAAATGTGTTAAACATAATTTAGGTCTTTACTTTTCATTTTTTATTCGATATTTTAAGAATATATTTAGGTTGTCATCAGAAAACCGGACAATCCAGAAATCCAGGCCTCTTCTGGTCCCAAGCTTGCTGGATATGTGGTCGGGTACTGAGAAACAGTTGAAAAACCTTTTCTAGCAATTTTTAAAAATTGAACGAGTCTCCTTTCTAATTTGGGGGGGGGGGGGTCAAACTGTATATCTACCTGACTATACCTTTAGTAGGGATGTAGGCATGCTGTTCTGGAACATAGGCCCCCCCCCCCCCCCCCACACACACACACATTCATACACTAACACACAGACACACCTAGACACCTGGTATTCTCGCTGGCAGAGTCGTTAGAGTGTCTGACTTTTTTTCGAGGTCGGACTCCTAATCTGAAGGTCGGTGGTTCGATTCCCTGTGCCCCCCACCTCAGCAAATTTGGATTTCCACCGCTGTGTCTAACTTCCAGCATCATCAAAGGCCGGTTGCTCTCATACCATGTCTAGGTGGTGTGGTAGGTTAAAAATTCCTTTGGTCGGTAAAAGTGTAGGTTCGCGCTTTCTATCGACACACTGTCTAATGGTGAAAACAAGTCTATTCAGACTTATCCATGAAAGGCAGTATCAAAGAAAAAAAAGTTCAAGAAAAAAAAAGTTCAAGAAAAAAAGAGAAAAAAACACAGACACACACGCAGACACACGCGCACAGACACACATAAACACACCCACACACGCACACACAGACACACCAACACACATACACATACACACACACAGACACATAGACACACAGACACCCGCCATGGGCATAGGGTCAAGTCAAAGACTTACAAAATTGATACATGTGATCACCGTTTCTGGTGCTGCGCATTACTGGGATAGGGTATTGGACGATAAGCTCAGTGTCATGATAATGTGACCAAGTAGGATATCGCGTCATGGTGTAGGCCCCCCCCCCCCCCCCCTCCTATCGGTGTTTTGATGGCCTAGCGGGACATTGTTACAAAGCTGGGGGTAGAGGTTTACCGACGTCAAAAAGGCCATTTTGGCTTTTTGTGTCAATAACAAAAGACCTAAGTGCTTTTCTTCTGCAGCTTTGTCTGTTGTCACGTGACTTTTTTCTACTGAAGAAGATAAAAGAACAAAATGAGGACAGGGGTAGTGGAGTATTTGGTTACGATTGGAATTGTCATGGTTTTTTGTCAGTAATTCATTTTAATTCCTTCAATAATGGCAACACTTTATCTCTCTCAGTCCATGCCATCACAACTACTGTGCATCAAGATCAATACTCAGTTACTAACAAGTCAGGGGTAATTAATTAAGCTAAAAATGAATTTGTGATTCACAATTTGAGGAATTACTTATAGTTAAACCAATCTTCTGAGTAATAGCTGAGTAAATCTCAACCTAGTCATTTCAGATTGAGATTTACCTGTGAGTTGGTATTGAACTTGATGTGCTGAATATATGTAATTATCTTTGAGTGTCTATCCTGATACAGTGTTTCTTTTTATGAAGCTCAGTAAGAAACAGTATAAAATATACCTTCTCTAGATTTGGTGATTTAAAGACGATAACCGTTGTTTTAGATAGCTTTAAGCATACTTTTAAGTGCGCATATATAT
The DNA here is from genome assembly GCA_030323885.1 of Branchipolynoe longqiensis. Classification (NCBI taxonomy): domain Eukaryota; kingdom Metazoa; phylum Annelida; class Polychaeta; order Phyllodocida; family Polynoidae; genus Branchipolynoe; species Branchipolynoe longqiensis. The sequence goes on from CM059193.1 coordinate 93,570,692, forward strand.
ATGTGCTATGTAATCTATTATGTGAATATAAATAAAGAATAGTCCCTATTGTTTTTCGGTGCTCCTTCTGGGCACCTCTCTCTTCCCAAACCCCCTTATTCTCAACAGGCCTCCCTGTAACCGAACACTCTCTGCTTCCTGGGAACCGACTCCAACGGTCACTCAGCTCTCACTTCAAAAATGTGTATATGTGTGTATGATGTATAACGCATTATACAAGTATAAAAGCTAGGGGAACATATATACTTTGATACCGAAGTATTGATAACACTGGTAATATTAGGTACTCCAAAGTGATTTCTATTTTCAACAGGTCAGTATTACATCTTATATATCTGTACATATCTTTTAAATTGAATCTCAATGATATAAAAATCATTTAGATCGATTGAATAGCTGCAAAGTTATGAGTGTTTAAAGATTGATTTTTTTGCTAATATCATTTGGCTTTTGTATAATAAATAAGCCAAACGTATTATGAATACTAATATGAATAAGGAATGCTTAGGACCGACCCCCCATTGGTGGCCGTATTCCATAGTATTTTTTTACTCCACTTGGGGTGTTCGATTTGAAATTCTAGCAGCTCGGGTAACCCGAGTCTCGGTCGTGATAATGGCAAATTGTTCTTTATTTCTATTACTTTTGAATAGAATCAAAGTTTTGCACTGCGCGTATCGGCAAATTCAATGGCAGCGGGCATTTGTTTTGCTCTCTACTATTTTATTAACCAATCACTGTCATCCACCCTAGCTGTGTGCCGTGTTGCGAAGCTCGATGAGCAATTTCTGTTTCCGTTTGTTGGATTGTGATGTCATTACATGAGTATACAAATGGTGGTGCCCATATAGGGCTATTTCTGTTTTCGTTCGCTGGATTTTTGTGATTTCATTTTCCACCTCTATGAGTACGAGTATTGTTTATGTATATATACACGTGTTAGTCCTTAGCCTCCCCCCCTGGTTGGGTCAGTATTAGTATATTTATATATAATGGATATATGAATACGTAAATAAATATATATATATATATAATACATAATATATTTCGCATACTTTATTCTAGAATAGAAACAGTAAATCAAATTCATCCTCTCATTTACTCCGCGGCTGCTATTGTCATCTCCGCAGCCGACATCTGCACCAGTGGCGCCACCACCGCCTGTTTATCACACTACCCGTTTCTGCATTGCGTTCTCCCTCGCCGCGGAAGAAAATAATATTTCGTTCTTCTTTAAACAAAAAAAAATCAGAAAATTACACCGAAGAACTTGAGAAAATTACACTGGTCCACACTGTTGAGTTAGGCCTATGCATTTCAAGCAATGCCACACCGAAGCAGTGTCGGTGATATGATAAGCCACTGAGTAGACTGACTATTTTATTTACACAGTCAAAGCACCATATTGACTGCGCCATCGACTCATACAATTCTTTGTTTACTTCTAGTTAACAAGTACTTATGCTTATACTTACTTAGGTAAATATAAGTACACGCACCATATTGACTGCACCATCGACTCAGACTGTTCTTTGTTTGTGAACATCTAGTTAACAAGTACAAGATAAGTGTTTTCACCGGAGACAAGCGCGGGTCGGGCACTGACGCCAACGTCTTCATACAGATGTTTGGAGAGTTGGGTGAATCTCCAGAACGCAGACTCGACAACACCAGCAACAACTTCGAAAGAGCAAGGTGTTTGACTACTCTTTCTCTCTCTCTCTCCCTCTCTCTCTCTCTTTCTTTCCCTCTCATTCTTCCTATCTTCCGCCCTCTCCCTCACCATGTCCCTCCTGGCTCTCCCTCCCCCCTCTCTCTACATCTCACTCGACGTCCCCTCTCCCTCCCTCTCCCTCCCTCTCCCACCCCTTCTCCTTCTTCCTCTCTCGCCCCCGTTACCCCCCTCTCTCCCCTTCCCTATCTCTCCCCCTCTTTCCTTCTCTCTCCCCCCTCTCTTCTCCCTCCAGTCTACTCGACCCCCCCCACTTCCTCTTCCTCTCCCTCCCTCCACCTCTCTCCCTCCACCTCCATCTCTCTCCCTCCACCTCCATCTCTCTCCCTCCACCTCCATCTCTCTCCCTCCACCTCCATCTCTCTCCCTCCCTCTCCCATTCCCTCTCTCTCTTCTTCTCTCTCCATCTCCACCCCCAGTCCCCATCTCCCTCCCCCCACCCTTCCTGTCTTCCTTTCCCCCCTCTCTCCCTTTCCATCTCTCCCTCTCTACCTTGATCTGCAGTGAACTAGGCTAAGTCGCGATCTGATCAGCTCAGTTACCACCATTTACTGGTCAGTCAAGCCTGGAGTTTTGTTTTAGTCGCAACAGAAGAGGGCCTTTGGCCAGGCAGAGATGTAAGATTAAATCTAGATAAGTGTTTTGCTTTTGAAAATTTGATATTATTTATCAGACTATGCAACCATAAATTGACCTTCCACGCAGCAGTATATGCTTAACAAGTACACAGTGTCAAAGTTAGACGTAGATTTAAATCTAGATTCGTGCATTGCTTTTGGAAATTTTATGCTTTTATCGGACTATACAATTTTAATCAACCCATGTAACACTGTTATTATTTGACCGGGTGTGGTGGCTGAATCGTAAGAGCGTGGGCCTCGCAGGTGCGAGATCGGGCGTTAGGTTCCTGGTCAAGTCAAACCACTGAATTGATGCTTGTTGCTTCCTAGCCTGGCACGGGGCATCAATAGGATATGGTAAGGACTGGTTAGCTCAGTGTCAGGAAGCTCAGCGAGTGAGATATCAGGTCATGGTGCTGGTGGCCTGATTTTCCAGTGGGGCAGCACTATAAAGTCGCTATGAGTGTGCACTGTCACAAGTCGGTGTCCATCCTAATATGATCTTAGATATTGCAAGAACATAAAACTCCAACAACCATAACAATGTCATCTTGACCTGATTCGTTGACCCATATTCAGGGAGGACGTGTTCTTCATTGAGTGCCCGTCTCTGGGGACGTTGCAACGGATTCGGATCGGGCATGACAACTCTGGTCCTGGCGCCGGCTGGTTCCTCGACAAGGTCATCGTCGATGACATGGACTTCGGCCGCGTCTACGAGTTCCCCTGCGGACGCTGGCTTGCCAAGGACGAAGACGATGGCGCCATCTCGCGGGATCTCATCTGCAGCGTTGGGCCCCTCGACGCACCACCTGGTGAGCGTTGGACAGACTATTTTGGCATCCCTGTTTTGACCAATATTTTCGTATTTAGACAGGGGCATATATTTAATAATATTTTAATTGCTTTTATTTAAATCAAAGCAACTTGATCCAATTAATATTAATTTTGGAATGGACTGGTGCTGTTTTGAACAGCACGGGACTTCTCAATCTAAGGAAAATATATCATCAGGGAACATTTTGTTCGGTTTCGTGTCGCGAATCGTGATACAAGTTATGTAGATCGCTAATCAATTTCCAAACTGATTAGCAAGTGTTACATATGATATATCGTCCTGATATCGAAACATTTTCACAAGTTGAAAAGCTTGCCCCTTCACAAGACATTTATCTAATTTACTAATCAGACCTAATTTATTTACCATAAACAAATACCTCTTTTGTTTAAATATCCAAAGCAAAAGTCTCTGTTCAGGTGTGGAAAGTGTATAAATCTAAAGAGAAACACATTATATGTAGTTTATAATGGGAGTATCTTTTCTTGCTTTACATTGCCAGATAAACGTAAGCCATTCTTGTTCTATCCTGTACATGTAACTGATGTGTAGCATGTTTCCTTTGAATATCGCCCACGGTGGGCTTTTCATATTATTGCTATCCTACCAGGGCCGTGTTCAGGGTCCGTCTCGGAGGCGCCTCGGAGATGGCACTGACGTCACGCTAGTCTGAACTGCACAAGCAGTTTGTCGCATCGAAAATGGCTGCCCCCTTAGGCGTCGGCCATTTGCAATGGTAAAGCTGTGCTGGGATTGGCTGAACGCACTGAATGCGGTGGCCATTTTCTAGGTGCTTTTCATCTCCAGTCTGAAAAGAGAGGCGTCTGCGAGACGTCGCCGAGATGCACTCTGAACGGTATTAGGCCAAAAAGCATCACCGAGACGTCTCCGCGGCGCCTCCGAGACGGACCCTGAACGCGGCGCAGATATGCATCCCAACTAGTTGTAATTAATCTGTGCTTGTTACATTATAATTTAGTGTACCTTTGGTCAGCATGTGCTTATTTATATAACCGTGTGTGAACTTGCTTGTTTCCAGGACTCCACTTGCAGGGGCGTAGCTAGGCGTACGCGCGTACGCCAAAACGTCCACATCGTTTTGTCAAAAAATAAAAAAATAAAAAAATAAAAAAATAAAGAGAGAGAGAGAGAGAGAGAGAGGGGGGGTTTACTTAGATATGATTTCATATTCGGAAGGGTGTCCCCTAAACCCCCTGCCGAAATTAGGAGTACACATCGTTAAAGGTCTAGCTACGCCCCTGACTTGTAATCTGGTTCCTGGTGTCATGTGACATTCTTGGAGTGAGATATAGCAGGACATTCAGAACCTGTAAATTGACGCCTGTACATCGTTGCATGTTGTCTGTAAAATACAGCTGTGTCGCATCTTCCTGTATTTTATTTTGCCTTCTTCTTTTGTTTTTGTGGTTCATTAGTTGATTAAGCAGGGGAAATTTCAATCGCAGACAATTGGTCTTCCTCATTCCACTGCTCCTTGCCCTATTATATCCTAATAATGCCGAGTGCCAGGCTAGGTATAATTTTTTAAGTCATTGGTTTGACTCGGTCAGGGTTCGAATCCCACAACCTACCATAACTGGAGGTGGATGCTAAATGTATTCGGCCATCATGTCGGTCAGTTGAAGTTGCAGTTCTAGTTGAAGTCAAACTAAAAGGTTTAATATCACAAGTTATCACAAGTTATGCAGCTTATTGGCTGGCCCTGACCCCTCCCACCTGCTTTAGCCACAGCCGTGTGTGTAGGCCTGCAAAGTCTTAATAAGTCTTGAACTTCATTTGCCCAATTTCAAGGCCTCGACATCCTTGAATTTAATCTATTTTGGGTAATTAGTCTTGATAAAGCCTTGCATTCCATTAAACTCTTCCCATTGATCTAAATTAGTCGGAAATGGTCATTCGGATAGGAATGGCAATTTCTGACTAATATAAATCCAAATGAAAATAGTCTTGAATTCCTATCAAAATCAGCCTTGAAAAGCCTTGAAATAGCCTTGAATTCCATATCTTCACACGTGTACGGACCCTACATTATTATTGTGTGTCTCTCTCAGGCATTCCCTACGACATCACTGTGGTTACCTCTGACAAGACGAATGCTGGCACCTCTGCACGTGTCTACATGGTCATGTACGGAGGCAAGGCGGGCGAGGAGACCAGCGGCAAGATCTGGCTGGAGAATGGAAAGTTCTCACGAGGCCGCACCGACATTTTCCATGTGGAGGTGGCGAAGACGCTGAGTCCGCTGTCACGAGTCGAAGTAGGTCACGACGACGCTGGGCCTGGAGCCGGCTGGCATATGGATAAAGTGAGTGATGCATAGTTATGTCGTAGAAATGGAAAATATTGCGGCTAGAGCAGGAGTCAAACCCACACTTATATCATAGAAATGCAAAACATTGTGTCTAGAGTAGGACTTAAACCAACACTTCTTGTTATTCTGGGGCTAGTGTGCTAACCATTACACTACCAAGCTTCTCTGATGCAATCATCATGTCTATACCTATCTGTCTATGTGGCTCCTTGCCTGAGAGTTCAGTGCAGACTACTACATTCGTCCCACTGGAATTGGAAGTTTTTAAAATGGTTTATGTCCATAAGTCGTTTAACGCTTACAATTACATATATACGGGCAATGCACTTACATATTACATATACACAGGGTAGGTTCAACAACCATACCACGTATAACTTGTATTGGATCCAGGTTACGGAAACCAGTGTCGTGGGGTGATGAAAATGGGAAATATTGTACTTAGAGCATGTTTCTAACCCACACTACTTGCCATTAGAGCTGAATAACAATAATACTAATAGCCCATAATTATGCCATCTTTATTCAGTGTTTCTCTTCAACTACTGTGGTGCTGCCCAGTGAACATTTTATCTCCGGTTTGGTCACAAGAATAATGTTTATCGCAATGCCTGGCGAGCTGCCAGGTCCGCTAAAACTGGTATCACTATGACACCAGTTTGTTAATTTAAAAAAATTGCTGTGGTCAAATCAGGTTAAAGTGCAAAAACGTTTTTTTCAATATCTGATCAAATCCCCCCCCCCACCCCACCCCCTCACGCCGGTGTCCAATGTCATGTTGCTGTTATGTACCAGTAGTAAGGCAATAACCATGTGACAAGGCAATAACCAGTAACCAGGAAAATAAACCAGTAACCAGGCAATGACCAGTAACCAGACAATAATCATTAACCAAGCAATAACTAATAACCAGATAATAACTGATAACCAGGCAATAACCATTAACCAAACAATATACTAATAACCAGGCAATAACCAATAACCAGGCAATGACCAATAAGTAGGCAATATGCTAATAACCAGGCAAAAACTAATAACCATGCAATAACCAGGCGATGCCCAATAACTAGGAAATAACTAATAAGCAGGCAAAAGATAATAACCAGGCAATAACTAATAACCAGGCATTGACCAAAACCGGGCAATAACCAATGATCAGGCAATAAATACCAGGCAATAGCCAATAACACAGCAATAACCAGGCAATGACCAATAACCAGGCAATTACTGATAACCAGGCAACAACCAGTAAACAAGCAATGACCAATAACTAGGCAATATACTAATAACCAGGCAAAAACTAATAACCAGGCATTAACCAATAACCAGACAATGACCAATAACTAGGTAATATGTTAATAACCAGGCAATAACCAATAACCAGGCAATGCCCAATAACTAGGAAATAACTAATAACCAGGCAAAAGATAATAACCAGGCAATAACTAATAACCAGGCAATGACCAAAACCAGGCAATAACCAATGACCAGGCAATACATACCAGGCAATAGCCAATAATGCAGCAATAAACAATAACCAGGCAATTATTGATAACCAGGCAACAACCAGTAAACAAGCAATAACCAGGCAACAAACAATAACCAGGTAATAGCTAATGACCAGTTGATAACCAGGCGATGACCAATAACCAGGTAATGACCAATGACCAGGCAGTGACCAATGACCAGGAAACAACCAATAACCAGGTAATAACCAATAACTAAGCAATAACCAATATCCAGCTAATAACCAATAACTAGGCAATAACCAGGTAACGACCAATGACCAGGTAATGACAAATAACCAGGTAATAACCTATGACCAGGTAATAACCTATGACCAGGTAATAACCAATAACCGGGTAATGACCAACAACCATGTAATAACCAACAACCATGCAATAACCAGGCAATACCTAATAACCAGGTAATAACCAGGCAATAAACAACAACCATGCAATGACCAACAACCAGGCAATGACCAATAACCAGGCAATAACCAATAACTAGATAATAATCAGTAACCAAGCAATAACCAGTAACCAGGGAATACCGACTAACCACTCAATGACCTCGCCGTGAATATGGCCTATGCTGCAGACGCGGCGTAAAGCAACCACCAATCAATCAATCAACCTATCCTTACAGATGTCGATTAACTGCCCCTCAGCTGGCGTTGAGCAGTGGTTCATGTGTGGGAAATGGTTCGCTACAGATGAAGGCGACGGGCTGATAGAGCGTGTCCTCTACGAGAACAAGCGGATGAGGGTCTCGCGCAAGAAATGTACGTAATGAGCCACATTTGTCATGTTGCATCGCAGCATGGGTAATTCGGGTCGCAGGAACCCTCTTCCACCCAACCTTTCCGCTGTTGTCAATGACACTATGTCCTGGCGCCACTTAGCCTCACCCATAAACCCATTCGTTAGTGCCATGTACACCAGCTAGCGTTTTCTGCCAGAACCACATCACCCATCTGCTCGCCCCAAGCTCCTCACTTCATCCGTAGCATCTGAGTAGTTAGCGCGGTGTGTGGAGCTGTCCCGTCCAATCTCACCGTCCCTCCCACCCAACTAAAGGCGACAGTGTTAAGCATTCTGGGAAATATATATAAACAACTACAAAAATGAACACTAGCGGCCTAACCTCGTCTCTCAATTTATGCTCTTTTTGATAAATATAACTCCACAAATAGCCTATGATTAAATGGATGTTCATCTTTATGTATGCTCACTGTTTCGACCATTGACATTTTCCCCTTCTTAATCACCGACTATAAGAAAAGAAGGTGGTAATTGTGGTTATTCCATGTTCTTTGTGCAGGGTCCGTATGGAGCCTGGAAAGTCTTGAAAAAGTCTTGAAAAAGTCTTGAACTCCATTTGCCCCTTTTCAAGGCCTTGAAAAGCCTTGAATTCCACCTATTTTGGGTAATTAGATTTGAAAAGCCTTGAATTCCATTAAACTGTCTCCACTGATCTAACTAAATTAGTCCAAAATCGCCATTCGGAATGACGATTTCGGACTAAATCCAAATGAAAATAGTCTTGAATTCCTATCAAAAGTGGCCTTCAAAAGCCTTGCAATAGCTTTGAATTTCATATCTTCACATGTGTTCGGACTCTGTGTATATCATCTGTTCGCAGTGAACACCTGGCATGTGTGGGTGTACACTTCGGACATACGCGGGGCAGGCACAGATGCCAATGTGTCGATGACCGTCTACGGCAAGACGAAGGACAACGAGTATAAGAAGACGGATGACATAGCGCTCGACAACAAGGGTGACAACTTCGAAGCGGGCGAAGTGGACCGCTTCAAGGTCGAGATGGATGACATTGGTCGGCCTTACAAGCTGCGCGTCTCCCACGACAACACGGGGTCATTCGCAGGCTGGCACCTCGACCGGGTTAGTGTTTTAAAACTTTTAGTAGCCTAGTTACTCCCACAACACTGAGGGAGCGGGACGTAGCTCATGCGGTAGAGTGTCCACATGTGAAGGTGTCTGTCATCCGATCGATCCTTCTCAGTGGACCCATTTGCAGTTTGGGTTATTTTCCGTTCCAACCAGTGGTCCACAATTGGTTCATCAAAAGGTGTGGTATGTGGTGTCCTGTCTGTAGGAAAGTGAATATATAAGACCTCTTGCTGCTTTTCGGAAAGAGTAGCCTATCTAGCGGGAGTGGATTTCCTACAAATAAATATTTCAGAATGACCATATGTTTGACGTCCAATAGCCGATGATATGAAAATCAATGCGCTCTAGAGGGGTCGTTAAATAAAACAAGCTTTACCTTTACCCGCAGCTCTGTCTCTGTTACAGGGCTGCTAGAAAAAGTGTCGGAAGGCTGGCTTATGGATATAACCCCATACCTTTTCTTGCTTGCTTGATTGATTGATAGCGGTTTTACGCAATGTTAGGTAGGAAAGGCCAGATTCACGACGAGAAGTGTTTAACTTGTATTCTGTCCATTTTCGTTCAGCCATCGCTTTTACACTGGGTCATGCTGATTTGTGGCGCAGATTGAACTGGAGAGCGTGTAAGGCTTAGTTAAACCTGACTGAGTCGTACTGATTATACCACAGATTGAACTGGAGAGTGTGTTGGGCTTGGTTAAACGTTAAACCTGACTGAGTCGTACTGATTATACTGCAGATTGAACTGGAGAGTGTGTAGGGCTTAGTTAAACGTTAAACCTGACTGAGTCGTACTGATTATACCACAGATTGAACTGGAGAGCATGTAGGGCTTAGTTAAACGTTAAACCTGACTGAGTCGTACTGATTATACCACAGATTGAACTGGAGAGCGTGTAGGGCTTGGTTAAACGTTAAACCTGACTGAGTCGTACTGATTATACCACAGATTGAACTGGAGAGCGTGTAAGGCTTAGTTAAACGTTAAACCTGACTGAGTCGTACTGATTATACCACAGATTGAACTGGAGAGTGTGTAGGGCTTAGTTAAACGTTAAACCTGACTGAGTCGTACTGATTATACCACAGATTGAACTGGAGAGTGTGTAGGGCTTAGTTAAACGTTAAACCTGACTGAGTCGTACTGATTATACCACAGATTGAACTGGAGAGTGTGTAGGGCTTAGTTAAACGTTAAACCTGACTGAGTCGTACTGATTATACCACAGATTGAACTGGAGAGTGTGTAGGGCTTAGTTAAACGTTAAACCTGACTGAGTCGTACTGATTATACCACAGATTGAACTGGAGAGTGTGTAGGGCTTGGTTAAATGTTAAACCTGACTGAGTCGTACTGATTATACCACAGATTGAACTGGAGAGCATGTAAGGCTTAGTTAAACGTTAAACCTGACTGAGTCGTACTGATTATACCACAGATTGAACTGGAGAGTGTGTAGGGCTTGGTTAAATGTTAAACCTGACTGAGTCGTACTGATTATACCACAGATTGAACTGGAGAGTGTGTAGGGCTTGGTTAAACGTTAAACCTGACTGAGTCGTACTGATTATACCACAGATTGAACTGGAGAGCATGTAAGGCTTAGTTAAACGTTAAACCTGACTGAGTCGTACTGATTATACCACAGATTGAACTGGAGAGCATGTAAGGCTTAGTTAAACGTTAAACCTGACTGAGCCGTACTGATTATACCACAGATTGAACTGGAGAGTGTGTAGGGCTTAGTTAAACGTTAAACCTGACTGAGTCGTACTGATTATACCACAGATTGAACTGGAGAGTGTGTAGGGCTTAGTTAAACGTTAAACCTGACTGAGTCGTACTGATTATACCACAGATTGAACTGGAGAGCATGTAAGGCTTAGTTAAACGTTAAACCTGACTGAGTCGTACTGATTATACCACAGATTGAACTGGAGAGTGTGTAGGGCTTAGTTAAACGTTAAACCTGACTGAGTCGTACTGATTATACCACAGATTGAACTGCAGAGTGTGTAAGGCTTAGTTAAACGTTAAACCTGACTGAGTCGTACTGATTATACCACAGATTGAACTGGAGAGCGTGTAGGGCTTAGTTAAATGTTAAACCTGACTGAGTCGTACTGATTATACCACAGATTGAACTGGAGAGTGTGTAAGGCTTAGTTAAACGTTAAACCTGACTGAGTCGTACTGATTATACCACAAATTGAACTGGAGAGTGTGTAGGGCTTGGTTAAACGTTAAACCTGACTGAGTCGTACTGATTATACCACAGATTGAACTGGAGAGCATGTAAGGCTTAGTTAAACGTTAAACCTGACTGAGTCGTACTGATTATACCACAGATTGAACTGGAGAGCATGTAAGGCTTAGTTAAATGTTAAACCTGACTGAGTCGTACTGATTATACCACAGATTGAACTGGAGAGTGTGTAGGGCTTGGTTAAACGTTAAACCTGACTGAGTCGTACTGATTATACCACAGATTGAACTGGAGAGCATGTAGGGCTTAGTTAAACGTTAAACCTGACTGAGTCGTACTGATTATACCACAGATTGAACTGGAGAGCATGTACGGCTTAGTTAAACGTTAAACCTGACTGAGTCGTACTGATTATACCACAGATTGAACTGGAGAGTGTGTAGGGCTTGGTTAAACGTTAAACCTGACTGAGTCGTACTGATTATACCACAGATTGAACTGGAGAGCGTGTAGGGCTTGGTTAAACGTTAAACCTGACTGAGTCGTACTGATTATACCACAGATTGAACTGGAGAGCATGTAAGGCTTAGTTAAACGTTAAACGTTAAACCTGACTGAGTCGTACTGATTATACCACAGATTGAACTGGAGAGTGTGTAGGGCTTGGTTAAACGTTAAACCTGACTGAGTCATACTGATTATACTGCAGATTGAACTGGAGAGCATGCAGACCAAGAAGCACTACGTGTTTGCGTGCGGCCGGTGGCTGGCTGAGGACGAGGAAGACGGCTGCATCATCAGGGAGAGTGCCGCTGAGGGCGACGACATCAAGAAGCCGCTGCCAAGTAGGGGTGATTCCGGAGTCAAAGAAAGGGTTACAATTACAGCATCAGAGAAGACATGAAATATAAAGCCCCAGTCACACTACGGCTTGCGACCACTGGCGACCATTTTGCGACCACTTTGCAACCAGTTTGCGACCAAAAGGCTCACTGGTCGGTGATCGGTTGCGAGCGCTGAAAATGGTCGCCGATCTCCAGGCGACCGGTTTTGGTGCAGCACCTACAACCTCCTAGCGACCAAAATGGTCGCCTGGAGATTACCGACCATTTCCAGTGCTTGCTACTGGTTGCTGACCAATTGCCAACCATTGTTTTTCCTACCTTTTTTTTCTTTTGTCGCAAGGAGGTCGACAGCTTTTGGTCGCAAAGTGGTCGCAAGTGTGGCACTGGTCTTCCAGCCATATTATGTTATATTTATGCACATATATAATGTAGTCTAAAAGAAACAAAGTTTGCTACAAAGAAAAGAAGGAATAGTGTTGTTTCCCGACAGCATTGAGAGATAACGGGGTGTATATTTGATATTTTCAGTCAAGTTTAGGGAAACTTTGTACTAATATAAAGCTGCATAGTCCTGTGAAAGCATGCCATTTCCAAAACTATACATTGTTTGATTCTACGTATTTAACTTAGACACTGGTGCACTTATTTTTTCTTCTTTTTTTTCTTGAAGATTTATACTGCCCATTATGGATAAGTCTGAATAGACTTGTTTTCACCATTAGACAGTTTGTTGATAGAAAGCCCAAGCCTACACTTTTACTGACCCAAGGGATTTTTAACCTCCCACACCACATAGACATGGTATGAGAGCAACCGGCCTTTGATGACGCTGTAAGTTATACACAGCGGTGGAAATCTAAATTGGCAGAGCTGGGGGCACAGGGAATCGAACCACCAACCTTCAGATTAGGAGTCCGACCTCGAAAAAAGTCAGAGACTCTAACCACTCTGCCGCAGAGAACACCACTTATTAAGCATTTGGTCCTGTATAGAAGGGAAACTGATTCAATTTAATAAAACCTGTTACTGTTGAGGACTGCTTTGGCGCTGAAAAATTAAATGTTCTGATGAATAGAATGTTTACTTTATTTATTTAATAAACATTTATTTATTTTAAATCCTATGTACTCACTCACCTTGCTTGGATGTTCTCTTACTGCAGGCTTGACATATGACGTCCAGGTGCACACTGGGAAGAAAAATGGCGCCGGCACCGACGCCAGCGTCTTCCTCAACATCTTTGGGGAACAAGGCGACACAGGAGACCGCCGTCTAATGAAGTCTAAGACCAACAGGAACAAATTCGAGAAAGGCAACGTAAGTCCAAGTTCTATACACTCATGTTTTAACTATAAGCCTGCGTCAGGATGTCCATGGCACCTTATATTCCCAGGTGGTCACCCATCCACCAAGTACTAACAATGTTTAACTATCACTTATCCGCTACTGATTTGGTAGTGTGATGGGCCCCTTTGTTGGCCATCCGGAACTTGCCCCTCATGCTGTTGACCCCCCCAAGCAAGAAAGAGAACGAGTACGCTTACTTCTTTCGTCTTTATTGCTCTCTGCTCACTGCGGTGTCCACGATCAAATGACCAACCTCTGCCCTGACAGGTCCCTTGTCAACTTCTTCGGGGGTGCGGGGGGCGGGGGGGAAGGTTACGCTAGCCACACGCAGTAGATGACAGCCCTGTCGCGGCGCTGCCGGGCGGCTACCATACTGCCACCTCATGTCTGGACTACTACACTAGGCCATAAGCCTGTATCAGGATGTCCACAGCACCTCATATTCCCAGGTGGTCACCCATCCAAGTACTGACGAGGCTCAACTATTACTTATCCACTACTGATTTGGTAGACTATAAGCCTGTATCAGGATGTCTACAGCACCTCATATTCCCAGGTGGTCACTCATCCAAGTACTGACGAGGCTCAACTATTACTTATCCACTACTGATTTAGTAGGCTATAAGCCTCGATCAGGATGTCTACAGCACTTCGTATTCCCAGGTGGTCACCCATCCAAGTACTGACGAGGCTCAACTATTACTTATCCACTACTGATTTAGTAGACTATAAGCCTCTATCAGGATGTCTACAGCACCTTGTATTCCCAGGTGGTCACCCATCCAAGTACTGACGAGACTCAATCGTGCTTAATTTTGGTGATTGCTTATGTTTACATCTAAATTTACATACTGTAAGAGAAAATATTAGAACAACAGGTTTTGTATTATTATAGCTGAGCTGTAGGCCTACATGTCGATATCGGACGTGATGTTTGGTATTCGACGAATCAGGAAGAGCGGTCAAAGGCAGTAATCCAAAGTTATGTTTTATTGTATCACGTGATATCGGCTTGAAAGACCATGTGTGACCAGCGCCGGACTTAGACATGTGAAGGCCCCTGGACAGCCTTCAGTAGTGGAGGCCCACCCTACCCTAAAATACCAGGAAAATTAAAGGTGACAGGACATAGTTACAGTCATCAATAAAGTTCATTTATCAGGGATGAAAGATCTCCGCGATTTCGCGGATTTCCGTGATTTTTCCTATAGCTATAAGTGTATACTAGTTCAAATGCTGCAGCACTATACGTGTATACTAATGCGTTGTTTTACGCTGCATCACCATCAGCATATACTAATATGTGGTGCAAACGCCACTGCACTATCAGCGTATACTACTACTAAATGTTTCAAAAGCTGCAGCACTATCAACGTATACTACTAACACATGCTTCAAACGGCGCAGCACTATCAGCGTATACTAGTAATACATGCTTCAATCGTATATGTATGAAACCCGACTTCCGGGAATTGTTCGCGATTCCCTGACAATGCTAAACCTATGGGAGAAATCAGTATTTCCGTTTTTTTGCCCCAGAGACCACTTTCATCCCTGATTTATTCAAGTAGAAAGAATCTGAATAAGCAAACATTTCTAACGTTGTGAACATAAGCCAACTTAGGCGAGCGGGACAATATCCCACTGGAAATACATGCACAGTATGGATTTTGATTGATACGTGTGTTATTCAGGTCAGCCTAAATTTCGTCCTTACAACACTTATTTGTCATGAAATATATGGAGACCACCTGGTTGTGGAGGCTCCTGGGCAACTTCCCAGCTTGTCCAGTCCTAAATCCGGCCGTGTGTGTCACCCCTATTTGATCTTTTCACCGGTTTATATATAATAGTCCACCCCTGCGTTGCTAAGGGAGAGGGGGTGCGCATTCATGGATATTTGTATAGTCTTTCCCACTGGGATATTAGGCCACTGGCATAATCATCCGATATCCCACACAATCACATTATCCTGATGCTGAGCTAACCAGTCCTTGCCCTATCCTATTAATGCCAAGCACCAGGCTAGGTAGCGACCAGTATAAATTTAGTAAGTTAATGGTTTGACTCGGCTATGATTCTGAAACCTGACCTTCCACAGGGGAAGCCGAACGCTCTTACCGATTCAGCCGCCGTGTCCGGTCCAATTCAGGAGTACACTTTTAAAAGATAGACAGTAATACAGCTTTTGTTCTTTGTTTCTGTAGGTTGATGAGTTTGAGATCGAGGCTGTGACCTTGAAGAAGTTAAAGAAGATCCGGATAGGTCACAATGGGACATCAGCGGGAGATGGCTGGTTCCTGGACAAGGTCATCATAGCGCCATCTGGTGACAGTTCCAACGCCACAGTGTTTGAGTGCAATCGGTAAGAAAAAACCTCGAAGAGTACATGTTACACTGGGTTCATGCGGGTCCTTGAAAACCGGGAAAGTCCTGGAATTTGGTAATTCAGGATTCCAAGCCTGGGAAGTCCTGGAATTTCTGTAACGATCCTTGAAAGTCTTTGAAAATTGAAGATCATGACCATATTTTTTAAAGCCTATTTTCACTGACGTTCCCAAACTTCAATCAGTTATTTTTTAATTAAAAGTAATTTTTGAGGGTCCGTTATCCTGCCTCTTGATTTTTATATTAAAACCATACATATCGTCACTGTTATTTCTCATGCTTATTCACAATTCACATCTCACCCAGTGAATCGACTACGAAATACAGCTGTGTTTCAGGGTACTTCAATTTAATATATGTCTTAAAAAGGTCCTGGAATTTTGCATTGAAAGTCCTGGAATTTGGTATGTCAAAATGGATGTGAACTCTGTTACACAAAGCAGCATAAGATACTATATGGGTATTATTAAAATAAACCAATATGTGGTTATAGATTTTGGAATATACATTAGATTAGATTAGTGTTTGAACTATATGTCGAGGCCAAGTCTGCGACTCCACGACCAGCATCTGGTGAGGATGCTCTGATTAGATTAGATTAGATTAGAGTGTTTGAGCTGTATGCTCAGGCCAAGTCCGCGACTCCACCATCAGGGGCCACTACATGTGGTGAGGATTCTCTGTTTAGATTAGATTAGAATAGAGTGTTTGAGCTGTATGCTCAGGCCAAGTCAGAGACTCCACCATCAGGGCCCACTACATGTGGTGAGAACGCTCTGTTTAGATTGGATTAGAGTGTTTGAGCTGTATGCTCAGGCCAAGTCAGAGACTCCATCATCAGGGCCCACTACATGTGGTGAGGATGCTCTGTTTAGATTAGATTAGATTAGAGTGTTTGAGCTGTATGCTCAGGCCAAGTCGGAGACTCCACCATCAGAGCCCACTACATGTGGTGAGAACGCTCTGTTTAGATTAGATTAGAGTGTTTGAGATGTATGCTCAGGTCAAGTCTGAGACTCCACCATCAGGGCCCACTGCATGTGGTGAGAACGCTCTGTTTAGATTAGATTAGAGTGTTTGAGCTGTATGCTCAGGTCAAGTCAGAGACTCCACCATCAGGGCCCACTACATGTGGTGAGGATGCTCTGTTTAGATTAGATTAGATTAGAGTGTTTGAGCTGTATGCTCAGGTCAAGTCGGAGACTCCACCATCAGAGCCCACTACATGTGGTGAGAACGCTCTGTTTAGATTAGATTAGAGTGTTTGAGCTGTATGCTCAGGTCAAGTCTGAGACTCCACCATCAGGGCCCACTACATGTGGTGAGGACGCTCTGTTTAGATTAGATTAGAGTGTTTGAGCTGTATGCTCAGGCCAAGTCAGAGACTCCACCATCAGGGCCCACTACATGTGGTGAGAACGCTCTGTTTAGATTGGATTAGAGTGTTTGAGCTGTATGCTCAGGCCAAGTCAGAGACTCCATCATCAGGGCCCACTGCATGTGGTGAGGACGCTCTGTTTAGATTAGATTAGAGTGTTTGAGCTGTATGCTCAGGTCAAGTCGGAGACTCCACCATCAGAGCCCACTACATGTGGTGAGAACGCTCTGTTTAGATTAGATTAGAGTGTTTGAGCTGTATGCTCAGGCCAAGTCGGAGACTCCACCATCAGGGCCCACTACATGTGGTGAGGACGCTCTGTTTAGATTAGATTAGAGTGTTTGAGCTGTATGCTCAGGTCAAGTCTGAGACTCCACCATCAGGGCCCACTGCATGTGGTGAAGATGCTCTGTTTAGATTAGATTAGATTGGATTAGAGTGTCTGTTTAGATTAGATTAGGTTGGATTAGAGTGTTTGAGCTGTTTGCTCAGGCCAAGTCGGAGACTCCACCATCAGGCCCCACTACATGTGGTGAGGATGCTCTGTTTAGATTAGATTAGATTAGAGTGTTTGAGCTGTATGCTCAGGTCCAGTCGGAGACTCCACCATCAGGGCCCACTGTATGTGGTGAGGATGCTCTGTTCACTTTTGTCTTGTAAAGCAATGAATTTTAATCAGCTTATGTCACAGATCCATTCGCACACCCTGAATTACTCATGTTACAGTGCACCATGGATAAGGCCAAATAACACACACAAAATGCTGATCGTCCTTTTGATCACACAAATCAGTGTCGGGTGGGAGGTTTATATTTTTATTTGTTATTTTTCTGCCATATGACGTAGACGTAATACATAACCAGACACTATGGCTTAATGAGTTGAGCATCCGCCTCCCGTTCTGGTAGGTCGTGGGATTCCAACTTCTGAGTTTGAACCCTCGCCGAGTCAAACCAATGACT
The DNA here is from genome assembly GCA_030323885.1 of Branchipolynoe longqiensis. NCBI lineage: Eukaryota > Metazoa > Annelida > Polychaeta > Phyllodocida > Polynoidae > Branchipolynoe > Branchipolynoe longqiensis. The sequence continues at coordinate 93,588,756 of CM059193.1, forward strand.
TAAAAAAGGATAAGAAAGTTTAACAGTTTACAAAATATAAATCAGGGGCGGGTGCTTTTTCAGGCATGGGTCGGGACGATAACCAATTATTTTTATATTTGGCATAATGCTATATTTCCTATTTAAATTTCACCTAGTTAATGACGCCAATTAATACGCATATTATGCTTTCTTTATTATTTCAGGTGGCTAGATATTAAGGAGGACGATGGAGCCATAGTGCGAGAAATCCTGTCAGGTGGCTCTCAGATGCTCAGCAGTAAGTTCCGCCACTTTGGATTTATAGTTCTGTAATGGGGTGCACTCACCTTCCCAGGTACCGGGCATAGTGGCCGATTCGACAGAGCGCAGGCCTCGCATGCGGGAGATCGGGAGTTTGGTTCCCGGTCGAGTCAAACCAATGACTTATCAAATTGATACTTGTCACTTCCTAGCCTGGCGCTCGGCATTAATAGGATCAGGCAAGGACTGGTTGGCTCAATGGCAGGACACTGTGACTCAGTGGGATATCAGGTCATGGTGCCAGTAGCCTGATTTCCCAGTGGGGCAGCACTATAAGGTCGCCATGAGTGCGTCCTGTCACAAGTCGGTACCCATCCTGATCTAACCTTAGATGTTGCCAGGACGTAAAATTCTAACAACCAACCAACATTATCCTGACATCGAGCCAACCAGCCCTTGCCCTGTCCTAATAATGCCGAGCGCCTGGCTAGGAAGTGACAAGTATAAATTATTAGTTCATTGGTTTGACTCGACCAGGTTTCCGAACCCAATGATCTACCAAAACGAGAGACAGACGCACAACTCAATTGAATTCAATTCTTTATTCCAGACTCAGGATTATGGTAGTTACATAATTCGGTCCATAGTAGGTAGATATAAAAATTAATGTGAATAGGATATAAGTAATAGTATGAATACTACCATACTAACTAATATCAAATTGTTGGTCTACATGCAGTAGTTTGTACCAATGCCTCCATATGTCAGAAAGTAAATCTGAGATCACTCTCTTCTATTTTCACAAGTCCCTGTATTATAACATTTTCTAACTTGCCAAGTCTAGTAATAAATTTGAATATTAGATTCTTGATAACAGCCTGGAAGGCTGGCACATCAATATTGGCAAACAGCTGACTAGCACTGTGATACCTAGGTAGACGGAGTAATAACCTCATAATGTCATTAAATGCTACATTCAGTTTTCTAATGCTATGTATTCTATAGTTCCACCAAATCTGGGCAGTATACAAGGGAGTACAGAAAGTTCTAAATAAATTTACCTTGACATCAGCTGTACATTTGGCCCTCCCGTCTGGTATGCTACATATGAAAAGCTCTTTCCCACAAAATGAGCTTTCAATGCCAATGCCAAGCTCGTAGCTCGTGCTTTGGAAAAGAGCTCTTCATATGTGGAATGAGTTACCGAAAGAAGCGGTGGAAGCAGCTACCATAAATAAATTCAAGAATGGGCTGGACAGGGCCTGGGCCAGAGAAACATTCCTGTACGATTTCGAGGCTGCATACCACTAGAGCTGAGAGCTAAGAGCTTTATATAGGCTACCACAAGCCTGCATCAAAGAAGAGGATAATAATAATATATATAAAGAGCTCTTCATATATATACCTATATGGAGATCTCTTTTCCAAAGCACAAGCTACGAGCTTGGCATTGGCATTGCAAGCTCTTTTTTTTTATCAGCGCCTATCGCGTTATTGGAAAGAGCTCTTCATATGTAGAATCAAATCTGGATAATTATTTAGGTTTTGAAAATTTGAAGTTTTCATCGAACTATGCAGCTTTAAACTCGATCCTGCAGCTACGTCATACCACGTGTCAGTGAAGACCGGGGACAAGCTCGGTGCAGGCACGGACGCCAACGTGTACCTCAAGATCTTCGGGCACAGTGGCGACACCGGCGAGCTAGCTCTGAGGAGCAGCGACAACGTCAAGAACAAGTTTGAGCGGGGTCGCACAGACCTCTTTAAGATCGAGGCCTCTGACATCGGGAAGGTAGGTCGAAGGGGCGTGGGTCTGACAGGTGGAGGACGGGAGTAGGTGTGAAGGTTGGGAGGATGGAGGTGTGACAGTTGGAGGAGGAGCAATAGCTGTGACAGTTGGGAGGAGAGGAGTAGGTGTAACAGGTAGAGGAGGAGAGTAGGTGCGATAGTTTGGAGGACGCAAGGTAGATGTGACAGTTGGAGAAGGAGAATAGGTGTGACAGTTGGAGGGTAGCAAGTAGGTGTGACAGTTGGAAGAATGGGAGTAGGGGTGACAGTTGGGAGGAGCGCAGTAGGTGTGACAGTTGGGAGGAGCGCAGTAGGTGTGATAGTTGGGAGGAAGGCAGTATAGGTGTGACAGTTTGAGGAGGATGGTAGGTGTGACAGTTGGGAGGAGTGCAGTAAGTGTGACAGTTGGGAGGAGAACAGTAGGTGTGACAGTTGGGAGGAGGGCAGTAGGTGTGACAGTTGGGAGGGGTGCAGTAGGTCTGACAGTTGGGAGGTGGGGACTAGGTGAGACAGTTGGGAGGAAGGGAATGGATGTGACAGTTGGGAGGAGGAGAAACAATAGGTGTGACAGCTATCAAGAGATGGGGAATAGGTGTGACAGTTGGGAGGAGGGGAGGAGCAGGTGTGAGAGTTGGGAGGAGGAGAGGAGTAGGTGTGCGAGTTGGGAGGAGGGCAGTAGATGTGACAGTTGGGAGGAGGTGAGGTAGATGTGACCGTTGGGTGGAGGGCAGTAGGTGTGACAGTTGGGAGTAGGTGAGTAGGTTTGACCGTTGGGAGTAGGGGAGTAGGTGTGACAGTTGGGAAGCGGCAGTAGGTGTTACAGTTGGCATGAGTGACGGTTGGGAGGAGGGAGGGCAGTAGGTGTGACAGTTGAGAGGAAGGAATGTGTGCGACAGTTGAGGGGAGTTACATTTAGGAGAAGAGGAGAATGTGTGACAATTAGGAGAGGAGTAGCTGCGACAGTTGGGAGGAGGAGAAAAAGTAGGTGTGACAACTGTCGAGAGGAGGGGGAGTAGGTGTGACAGTTGGGAGTAGAATAATTTGAGCAAATACTCCAAAATCTGTGCGATATATATTCATGAGTATGACTAGATCCACAAATTCACAGCCCAAAACAATCAAGTGCATCCAATATCCTTTTAAAAAACCCTCCAAAAAACGTACAGGGAAAAGTCTTGGGATCTGTCGTGGGCTTTGATTGGGTTCTCGGGGTCAGGTTGTCGCTTCCTAGCCTGGCATTCTGCATTAATAGGATAGGGCAAAGACTAGTTGGCTCAGTGTCAGGATAATGTGACTGAGTGGGATATTGAGTCATGGTGCCGGTGGCCTGATTTCCCAGTGGGACAACACTATAAAGTCACCATGACTGTGAACTGTCACAAGTCGATACCCATCCTGATGTAACCTTAAATGTTGCCAGGACGTAAAACTCCAACAAGCAAACAACTAAGTGTGTGTCTCGTCTGGCCGTGTCTTGGCAGATCGCCAAGATCCGGATCGGCCATGACGGCGCCAATCCTGGTGCGGGTTGGCTGCTGGATGAGGTGCGCATCGACGTGCCGTCCAAGGGCGAACACTACATGTTCGCGTGCCACCGCTGGCTGGACACGAAGGAGGAGGACGGCCAGCTCGAGGTGGACCTGGAGCCCACAGCTCTCCAAAAGGGCGCCGTCAGTGAGTACAGGTCATCTCACGGGGTCACCGCCAACTGTCCCCATTCACACAGTCGTCACTTAAAGAGTACTACTTTCCCACGCTCCCTCTTTGTCTGTCTACGCCCGCTGCAATTATTCCCAAATAAAGTAGTACACATTAACATTATATCAGGGCACATGATGGTGTTATATGTTTTATACAGGCATGTGATTTTGCTGGTTTTAACCGGAATTCCGGTTTTTTTTCTGGCCGTCGAAACTGGAATTCAGTTTTTTTTTAAATTCAGTTTTTTTACCTGGCCACCAAAACACCTCTGAAATACACTATTTGCATCCCTCTGCGACTTAGTGTGATTCTGTGTGTCTCCACGATAACCTAAACAAATTTCAGGGTTTTTTTCATGTTTATATTGGTTTTTATTGAGGTATAAAGGTTGTACATGCTGGCACATGCTCTCGCCTCTCTGTATCATACGGTTTGCATGATCGTGAAAATGTGCACAACTTTGGATGACCTGATAGAAATGGTGGATGGTATTTCAAGAAATAGAACAAATTATATTGGATTTGACCAGGAACTTGGTTCTGAGTATTAACATTGAAAAGCTATTAAAAAAGAGTAATCTATCTATATATATATAGATATATATAGTATTATATACTTGTATATATCTTTATATACAGTACTAAATATTAGAGCAAAACAAATAGGGTGTGCGTATAAAGTTGATAATGAATTACTGCAGTTCAAATTCTTTGAAGTTTAATTTTAAAACACATTTAATATGTAGACCTACAGCTCTATTCGATCATAATAACCAAAAGTCAGTTTATATATACATATATATTTAGATGTTTTTATATCTCTGTAATCTATAACTAGATATATATGTGTATATATGTGCTCTATAATCTACTATGGGAATATAAACAAGGACACTATCTATCTTCAGTTCCCTATGTAATAGTATATTCACTGTATCCTATCTAACTGACTCTGTGTAGTTACAGTATTGGCCACACTGGCGCCACCTGTGAGGGGCTCTAAGCACTGTATGCCAGCTGCGTCTGGCCGGTATCGCCTATAGACCCGTCGGGACGGTCAAATTTGAGTAATAACTGGTGGTTGGTTGGTATGATCGAATGCAGCTTTAAATCTACTTTTTTAATATTTAAAAATGAAAATCTTTTCTGATACAACTCTCACTATTAATGCGATATAAAATCTAAATTTTTCCCCTGAGCATTATAAAATTATGGATAAATGTAGAAATTGGAATTTTACTAACATGTCATATGGAAATGTTGCGCTTTATAAATTAAAAAAAGGTAATAATCGTAATGATTTCTCAACTAACGTCTCTTCTTTGATCTGTAAATAAATGCCTCTAATTATTAATCCTTAACATCAACATTTTGTTTTTAAATTGAATTCACTGAGTTTGAGTTTGGAATATTACCATATTCTTGCGGGTTAACGTCCATGTGTGGGTTAACACCCCCCCCCCCCCCCCACTTGGCCAATATTTCGTAGACGTCCACCCCTAAAATGCCCATGTGTGGGTAAACGCCACCACCACTTCAGTGATTTGCCATTTTAAACGCCCAGGGCGTTAACCCGTGAGAATACGGTACAAGCATATTAAAAACCCTGGAGCCTAATGATTTAACATTATTGTATTTATTTTCAGTTTTCTTGAGCACGAATATGACAAATCGATGTGTTTGTTCTCAGTTCATGTCCTCATTTTTCTTTCCTTATAAACAGGAACACCAGGTAGACTTTACTTTGGAATTGGCATGAAAGTAATTTTGTATTTGTCAGAAATGTCCAAATTCTCCTTGAATCTTATGTTCAATCACAAATAACAATAAATTTAGCACATTTTTGAATTTGTTAAAATTCCTTTTTTTTTTGTTCTTTTCAAATCTCATTGCTAATTCTTCTGAAAGTAACCTTAAAAAAAATATTACATGAGTTTCAAGAAGAGTTATGTAATTATTTATATGTAGTTGTATTTGTATTCAGTTTAAAATCCTAAATAATCTACAAACCTGAGTTTATAGTTCATAATATCCCTTTTATTTTGTGAATAAAATAGGAAATAATACATTAAGAAAGTGAGTGAATTGCAGGAGAAATATACTTTAAGAGATTTAAAAGTAAGCAAAGATCACAGTCGAGAGTCCGAATTTAAATTTTAGAACTGTAACCCTCTAAACCTCATCGACTATCTTGATTACCCGGGATCCCATTTCTCTGCGGAAACGCTGATTTCAGCGAAAACTGAGTTTACAAATTAGCGGGGAAAAAATCCTGTCCACGAAAAAAAACCCAACTTTTAATTATTTGTTAGTTGTGAAGTCTTAAAACAGTTGGAATTTCAAGGCCAACATATGTCCAATATGGCCAGATTCACCATTTTAATCGTAGGTTTTAAAATATTTTCATGGTGGGGGGGGGGGGGGGATTTCCCTGTAACCCCCTAGTTTTTCCGGAATTTGAACATTTTTGTCGTTGGGAACCCTGAACACAAACACGACACGTGGTTGGTGTAAATACATCTTTCTTTACAACGCCTCTTTATTTAACGCGTAGCAATGAAGAAAATAACGAAGCTTGCGCCCACCTCGACAAGGAGGAGCGCACTGTCGAAATACAGAAATCCCACACGTGTGCCAAACTGGCTCAGTCGCCTAGCAACCAGTAAACAAATGATAATCCCCCCATTCCCTTAATTAGTTGTGGTAATAGTGGCGAAGCAAACTTTCACCTCTCAATGAACGAAAGCCATTTGAGTAATTATCAAAAGATTTTGTGAAGATTATATCATTAACCTATTTTTATAGCTATTTATGTCTAAAAATAGAAAAATCAATTCTAGGAGCAGTTCAAAGGGGTGACAAGACTGAACAGGCAGTGGTAAACTTGGCGAAGGTGGAACAGGTGACACAAATGTCGTCTGCTGAGACTTCGAGTAGGCGAGAATCTGGTGAAACGCCAAGAACAAAGAGTGGTGGCGATTCCTCGACTCACTATCGATATCAGGGTGCAGTATTGTACCACGTGACTGTGGGTTTTTATTCGCTTCAGGAGGCAGACATGGTTGTTCGCTGTGTATATATGTGTACATCAGGGATGAAAGATGTCCGCGAATTAGCGGATTTCCGCGATTTTCTACTGTAATCCCGCAGCACTATCAGCATATGCTAATACATTATTCAAATGCTGCAGCACTATCAGCGTATGCTAATACGTTGTTCAAATGCTGCAGCACTACCAGCGTATGCTAAAACGTTGTTTAAATGCTGCAGCACTATCATTGTGTTCCAATATGGATGAAATCTGACTTCCGGGAATTTTCCATGATTCCTTGACAGTGCTAAGCCTATTGGAGAATATCCACGTTTTCACGGAAATTCGCCGTCGGTTTACAGATAACCTCACTGTAGTCATAGATTTCCGCTTTATTTGCCGGAGACCACTTTCATCCCTGGTTCATTGAGCTAGTATTTCTACGTGGAGCGAGAATCTACGTCTATGTAATGCGAGTAATGTTACGTGTATATATATATGTGATGTGTTAGAATTATGTGGGTATAAATAAGTTTCCCCGTGCGACCTACTTACTTTGTAAATGATTCACCGAACATGACTCTTAGCCAGACGCTCGGCATTATTAGGATAGGGCAAGGACTGGTTGGCTCAGTGTCAGGATAATGTGACTGAGTGGGATATCAGGTCATGGTGCTGGCAGCCAGGTCTCCCAGTGGGGCAGCACTATAAAGTCATCATGAGTATGCACTGTCACAAGTCGGTACCCGTCCTGCTATTACCTTAGATGTTGCCAGGATGTAAAACTCCAACAACCAGCCAACTAAATAGCGGTGGTTTCCCCATATGACGCTCTACGTTTGTGTACGGAAATTGCTGCGAATATTTTTTCATTGACCAATAGCTCTCGAAGTCACTCAAATTTGAGGGTATTCATTTTTTAAATTACCATATTCAGCTTTGCATACCTGTTTTCTATCTATTGGCCAATTTTCACAAAGATTGGGTGACCCTTGCATGGTGATTTTCCCATCCTTTGACTACAATGTGATTGTCAACTTCAAGTCTGCCTATATTTATATATATGGGTCACATATGGGTCACTGTCCTGAAAACGGGTCACCATGGAATGGGATTTTAAAACATCAATACAAAGACTTCCTACTTATTTTTTTCCTTATACTTTTAATATTCATGTTCAGATTTGATGAAAGAAATAAGGGAAATAAAATAAATGGTGTGCAACTTAGCTCTTTTTAGTTATGAAGTGTTTTTGTACCAAAAAAAACCATTTTACAGTCAGCTATTTGTAACGTGACATATGGGACGTGGTTGAATCCTTATTAACATCTTGTATTGCATTGATATATCAAACAAAACAGTTCCCAAATCAAAAAGGAAGTATTTATTAACATGTATGCATGCTTAAATTAAAAAAAAAAAATTGATGTCTTCAGAAATAACATTACAAATTTTCGTCACAAATGTAACCAGTGGTGTCTGGATGCCACACAAATATTGTACACTAATTATTCAGTGAATAAAGCATGGCTGGGAATTACATTTTTTTATCAATATAAGCACTACATATTCTGTATTTTATGCCATGATTAATATGCTTCTAAGTATATTATTTAATTCTGATTAGATTTTTATTAAGCAGACTGTGTGGTGTCCTAAACATGTGTTACACGTGTGACACATGTTATACTGCCATAAGACATAGCTTAATCATGGACTACACCTTTATTTGTTATCTCATCAATTTGTATTGTACATAGATGTAAAGGGGAGATTTCCAGCATTCATTTGCAACCAAAAAATGTAAAAAATTCAAATATTAGATTTTAACTCTCCATGTGACACTTCTGGCCAGTTTTCAGGAGAGTGACCCAAATATAGAGTGAATGAGGCTAATGACCAGATAGCGAGCGGTGGGAGGTGGCGCCACCGTCGGAGCTGATGTTGAGTAGGTTGGAGCAGTAGATGACTAGCCCTAGGCTCCATCACCCGATTACTGGCGGGTGGAGCTGAGGAGCGAGTATGGAATTCCGGGTTATTATACTCGTATAATTGTTATACAGCATATAATATAATACAATATAGAAAACCAGAAGCAAATTCAAAGAAAAAATCCATATATAATACCGTGCATTTAATGTTGGAAAACCTCTCTTTCATGTACCCCTTCTGATCTAAATTCTCCAAATAATTCAGATTAAGTGAGCAGGCAGGGTTGATTATATTCGCACATGAAAACTGCGCCTTTTACTGGAGTTTAATAATATTAACATTTTATTAATCTAAAAAAAAGGAAGCTTTTTAGGTAAGATGTAACACGTAAGATGTAATAGCTATGGTCAGTGTCATTTTATTCAGCAAATAAAGCGAGATTTTTTTCAGTTATTGGATTAATCAAGATTGTTAAAAGTCGGACATTTCTGGTGGGTTTTCAAAATTGTTAAATTACTTGTAATTAATTTTGTGTTAAATTCTTTTTTAAATAAGAAAATGTAGAAGAATATGATGTTAGCAATCAAATTGTTCACTAAGACACTGTTGAAATGCTTGACTCATTCAGAGCCGTATTCCTGCGGTTAAATTCCCGACGGATGTAAGAATGTAGTAATGACTATTTGTACCATCTATTTTGGGGGAAATAAATCAAGAAACAAATAATTAATTCTCTTAAAAGCGGCGCGAAACTTAAAGCTGCATAGTCCGATGAAGCATCAAATTTTCAAAACCAAAATAATTATGTAGATTTGACTCTTCATATCTACTTAGATATTGATGCACATATTAAGCATTTATTGCCACATAGAAGGGAACACTGAGACAGTTTGATAGAACCTGTTACAGTTGAAGTCTATGGGGTCAGAGTTTTGGCGTGCTTGCCAAAACTAAGTTTACATGTTTGAATTTCAAATATCTCAAAACTTATCCATTTAAAATCAAAGTTACTTTAACCTGAAATAAGGTAGATTATAATGATCAATTTAATATATTTATCTCAGAAAAATGACCAAAACGCAAAACCATCGGACTATGCAACTTTAAACTGACCCAATTTAGACAAAATCTATTGAGCATTTATTCTTTTTTGTTTAAAGTGGCATGGTCCGATGTTTTTAAGTTTACACCACATTTTATTTAAAGATAAATATATTAGGTTGATATTTATAGGATACCTTGCTTTAGTTTAAAGTAACTTCCATTATAAATGGCCAACTTTGAAAATATTTTAAGTGAAAATATGCAATATTATTTTGGGCCCATACACCGAAATCCTAGACACCATAGGCTTCAGCAGAAACATGTTCTATTAAATTGACGTTGTGTTCCCTTTTGTGCAGAAATGCATTTATTTTGGGGTGGGTGGGTAGATAAATGTTATTCATACGCCATTTCTCAGTGCCATAGCAATGCTCTTCCGGCCGTGAGTGGTGCAGTTATTTACACCAAGTTATGCATGATTTTTAAAGTATTATTAAAATTATTAGAATTAACCAGTCGGGATGGCCGAATGAGTTAGAGCGTCTGTCTCCCGTGTTTGTAGATCGTGGGTTCGAATCCTGGTCGAGTCAAACCAATTACTTAAAAATTGATACTTGTCGCTTCCTAGCTAGGCGCTCGGCATTATTAGGATAGGACAAGGAGCAGTGGAATGAGGAAGACCAATCGTCCAAGATTGAAATTTTTAAACAACTACTGTACCCCCCCCCCCCAAATTAAGACAGGCATGCATATAATTATATATATATCAATATAACTGCTTAATAAGTGCACCGGTATCTAAGTTGAACACTCAGGATCAAATGTAGGTAAGGGTTTTAGTTTTTGTAAATGTGATGCTTTTATTGGACTGTCGCTTTAAACAATTAAAATGTTCAGAAGAATGTAAGGAATTTGTGTAAACAAGAAAAGGTAAAAAAAGAAACCCATTATTTGCGGGTTTTTATCGGCGTGTTTTTTCTTCCTCCAAAATGGCGGATTTGAAAATTTTGCCGTTCAGTCATAGTTTGTTGTATTCTGTATAGCATTAAATCAATTAATTTGCATGTTGCTGCTGGATGAATGCTAATTAATCCAATTCAAAGTCAAGTACATGGTTGGTGTCATGTTTCCGAGAGAGCTCAAATGTAGCAAAGGGGAATTTTTCTTTTGAGCAATTAAGAGCGCAGGCCTCGCGTGCGGGAGATCAGGAGTTCAGTTCCCGGGTGAGTCAAACCAATGACTTATAAAATTGGTACCTGTCACTTCCTAGCCTGGCACTCTGCATTAATATGATAGGGCAAGGACTGGTTAGCTCAGTGTCAGGATAATGTGACTGAGTGGGATATTGGGTCATGGTGCCAGTGGCCCGATTTCCCAGTGGGGCAGCACTATTAAGTTGCCATGAGTGTGCAGTCATAAGTCGGTACCCATCCTGGTATGACCTTAGTGTTGCCTGGACGTAAAACCCCAACAGCTACTTACTCCTCAATGTTTAGTGAATGCAATCGCAATTGCCCTCTGTCTACCAACAATTAATTAGACATTAATGCTTGACTTAATGCAAATAGCTCATATAGATGGCTTTACATATTAGGCATTCATGTATATATCATTAGTTAAGAAATTGCATCGCAAACTCATTAATGCTGTTCAAGTATATTCGCTGTTGTTAGCATTATGTTACTTAGGTATTCATACCCTTCTTCGTGGACTTATCATTTGATGAACTTAGCATTTGACGGACTTAGCATTTCATGAACTTAGCATATCTTGAACTTGACATTATATGTTCTAAAGACCTAGCATTTCATGAACTTGACATTATATATATTAAAGACTTAGCATTTCATGAACTTGACATTGTATATATATACTAAAGACTTAGCATTTCATGAACTTGACATTATATATACTAAAGACTTAGCATTTCATGAACTTAGCATTTCATGCATTAAGCATTTATGGACTTGGCATTATGGACTTGTCAAATATGGTCTAGCATTTGGCAGACTTTGCATTTGGCGTACTTGACATTTGATGGACTTAGTATTTGATGAACTTAACATGTATGGAGTTAGAATTTATGAACGTAGCAATTAATGGACTTACAAGACCATCGTTCACTAAAATTAAATTAATATTAGATTAACTGAATTTAATGAAACAATGGTTGCCACTCTTCTGTGTATGTCTGTCCTTTTCGAGTTGCATAATCCGATGGTTTTGAGTTTCTATCATATCTTATACATTCTGCTCCTTCTAATCTATTTTACTTCAGGTAGAAGTTACTTTTATTTTTAAAGAGTTCACTTTGGAGATGTTTGAAGTAAATAAACCTGTGAAATTAATGTTGGCATGCAAGTTGAAATACTGGACACCATCTTGGCTTCGGCAGTGAGAGGTTCTGTTAACAGGGATGAAAGATCTCCGGGATTTCGCAGATTTCGCAGATTTCCGGGATTTTTCCTACTAATACGTTGTTCAAAGTGTATACTAATAGTTGCTTAATGCCACCGCATCACCAGCGTAGATCTATACTAATACGTGGTGCAGACGCCACAGCACTATCAGTGCATAGTACTAATACATGATTCAAATGCCGCAGCACGGTTAGTGTATACTAAAACATGATTGTGTGTATCAGCGTATACCAATATTTATGAGAATGGACTTCCGGGAATTTTCCGCGATTCCCTAACAATGTCAAGCATATGGGAGAATATCCGCGTTTCCGCTTTTTTTGCCAGACTCCCAGAGACCACTTTCATTCCTGTGTTAAATCGATTTAGTATTCTCTTCTATTCAGCAATACATGTTTAACAAGTGCACTAGTATCTAAGTTGGATATGAAGGATCAAATCTTGGGAAGTGTTTTTGTTTCGAAAATTTGATACTTTCATCGGATTGTGCAGCTTTAACTAATCCAATATATCATTTTATCCGTTACCATAATAAAGATGTATTCACAATTAACTGTTTAATAAAACAAATATAATATCTCAATACGTCACTTCCACGTTTAAACCCCATTACTGGTTTCCTAGTCGCAACCAACACTTCAGGTGTCATGGAAACCGGAAGTATGCATGTCTAACCGGATGTCAAGTCTGAGTGGATAGGGCGTTCAACTCATTTGGCCATTCTAACTATGGAATAACAGCATATCATTCAACAAAATATGGTAGACTTGGTAAGGTACCAGCAATAAATACAAAAGCCTCTCAGTCAACAAGAACACTGCGGGAAGGAAGTCTTTCTGTCCGAGGAGTCTAGCTCTTCAATACAATGCCAGCTTACATTAGAAATCAATCAAACTGCAGTGTACAATCATGATAACAAGATGAACCACAGAATCCAGGATACACCCAGCTAACACATGAAGATTCAAATTCATTACTGCACATGCCAAAACTAAACAGAACATCCTCACCACGTGTAGTGGGTCCTGATGGTGGAGTCTCAGACTTGGCCAGAACACACAGCTTAAACACTCTAATCTAATTGAAGTTCCCAGACTGTAGATTTTCTATTTACCAGAGAGAGTTCAAAGACAGATGGTCTGTTTCGGGAGTGTTAGGACCAATGTACTTGGAAGTGACGTATTGAATAACCATGACCTTCTTTGCCTTTCGAAAGAAGTAAGCGCTGGGCATTTAATTATACTCCCTGCAAGGGGTGAAACTAACACCCAACACCCCCCACCAACCCCCTGCAGGTGAAAATAGTGTCAGGCAGGCATGTGGAATTGAACAAAGCGCCCACCCCACAGGCTGGTAGGATTATGCGCAAAAATTGTTTACAGTTAGGGTCGGTTGCAGGAGGCGTAGTTAATATATCATATCCCCGACCAACCCTGATCGATAGCGTTGGCTTGAAAGTTAAAGATGGGATTACGTCAACTCCAGCAGCTGCAATCCGAGCGGATGAGAGTACTGTCGCCAGGGCCGGCTGAAGGTACTGACAACCCGGAGTGGTTGCCCAGAGCGCCACATTCTAGGCGATGCCACGTCGGTGTTAAATTAAAAAAATTATACTTGTAAAGCCACAGAAGTTCAGCTTTCGTGGGGTGCCCGCAACTCTAGGGCGGGTAGCTTTGTTATCAATCTTGGTCCCCTGAACACACGTGTGCGCGTTGATTAAGCGCGAGTGCCCTGTAATTGACCCAAAACGGCGTTCCTTCAGAGATCCCCTACGAGGTGACGGTGTGGACCGGAGACGTGCGGGGGGCAGGCACAGATGCTAGCGTCTTCATCCAGATGTACGGAGAAGGCGGAAAGACGGAGGAGCACCTGCTGAAGAACCGTACCGACAACTTCGAACAGGGCCAGGTGGAGAAGTTCAAGGTACAGAGTCACGGGCCAGCCCCCGATAACTGAGACCTCTATTTAGTTCTGTTTGTTCACATACTTGTTTCTGTTGTTGTTTCATTGAGACTATTGTACCAGTCTGCACTGACCTCTCAGGCAAGGAGCCGCATAGACAGGTAAGCGTGGGTAGTCTGGTGATATCAGGGAGCCTGGGTGGTGTAATGGTTAGCACACTGGCCCGGAATGCAAAGAGATGTAGGTTCGAGTTCTGCTCTAGGTGCAATATTTCCCATTTTTATCACCCCCACGACACTGGTGCCATGACCATGATCCTGTACAAGCTATGCGCTGTATAGTTGTTGAACCTACCCTGTGTATGTATGTAAGTGCATTGCCTGTATGTATGTAATTGTAAGCAATAAAAGACTTACAATTCCAGGGGGATGAGTGTAGTGGTCTGCACTGACCTCTCAGGCAAGTAACCACATAGACAGGTAGGCAGGTAGGCGTGGGTAGTGTGGTGATATCAGGGAACCTAGGTGGTGTAATGGTTAGCACACTGGCCCAGAATGCAAAGAGATGTGGGTTCGAGTCCTGCTCTAGGCACAATATTTCCCATTGTTATCACCCCCCATGACACTATTAATTAATATTATTGTTGTTATTGTCATCATTATTATCATCAATATTAATATTATTCATATTTATATATTATTTATTATTATTTATTATTATTATTATTTTTGGTACATTAAAGTTGCATAGTCGGATGGTTTTGAGTTTCTGTAATTTTTCTGAGATAAATATATTAGATTGATCGTTATAATCTACTTTACTTTAGTTTGAAGTCACTTTTATTTGAAATAGCAAATTTTTTAGATATTTGAAGTCCGAGCATGTAAGATTAGTTTTGGCAAGGACACCGAAACTCTGACACCATAGGCTTCTGCATTAAGAGGTTCTGTTAAATTGATTCAGTGTTCCCTTCTATGTGGCGACAAATGTTTAATAAGTGCATCAGTACTTTAGATATGTAGAATCAAAACTAGATAATTGTGTTGATTTTGACAAATTGATGCTTCATCGGTCTATGCAACTTTAATATTATTAATGTTATTTATATGTTGTTATTTAATATTATTTTTGATACATTAAGCGGGGGAAATTTCAATCGCGTATTTGTGTTTCAGCTGGAGGCAGAAGATGTGGGGCCTCTCTTCAAGATCCGGGTTGGACACGATGGGTCCGGAATGTTCGACGGGTGGTTCCTCGACAAGGTCAGTGCAAATTCCAAACTCCTTTTGGTTTTCATTGCACTAATTGATTAAATCGGCATCAGTAGAGCGCAGACTTTGCGTGCGGGAGATCGGAAGTTCGGTTCCCGGTCGAGTCAAAGCAATGACTTATAAAATTGATACTTGTCGTTTCCTAGCCATGCGCTCGGCATTAATAGGATAGGGCAAGGACTGGTTGGCTCAGTGTCAGGATAATGTGACTGAGAGGGATATAAGGTCATTGTGCTGGTGGCCTGGTCTCCCAGTGGAGCAGCACTATAAAATCGCCATGAATGCACACTGTCACAAGTCGGTACCGGTCCTGATATGACCTTAGATGTTGCCAGGATGTAAAATTCCAACAACCAACCATCCACCATAATTGTTAAGGTCGGAAGACCAGCGCCTCGGTGCTGAAAAAAGATATTATTCAACCGGAATACAACAACAACAAAAAATCTATTTAAAAACTTATCCTTCACAGCCCACTATTTCTTTTTCTAGTGCGGAATCAAAATCAATCTATTTCCAGATGCTCATCCAACGATACTGCAGCAAATCGTCCAAGCGGAAACGCCGGAAGGGGAGGGTGCCCGACAGCGACTCGGAGGAAGTTGACAGCAGGCACACCCGGCGGAAGACGCCGGGTCAGCGACGCGGCAGCGTCCGGTCGCGCAGCACCAGCGGAAGGCGGTCAGGGCGCGACGACTCCGACGCCGACGA
Organism: Branchipolynoe longqiensis; assembly: GCA_030323885.1. Classification (NCBI taxonomy): domain Eukaryota; kingdom Metazoa; phylum Annelida; class Polychaeta; order Phyllodocida; family Polynoidae; genus Branchipolynoe; species Branchipolynoe longqiensis. Next base: position 93,604,777 of record CM059193.1, read on the forward strand.
CTTGTCGGAAGGGTCGGACATCGTCGGGACCCGTCGGCGCCCCGGTAGCGCGCGGCCCAAGAGCTCGACCCGAAGAAGATCGCGACAAGATGATGAGATCGACGATGAAGTCATCGATGCTGATGTCGAAGCACTGCGCCGCGGTACTCGACGGAAGAGCCTGTCAAAATCTCATCGTGATTTCTCCGACGATTCGGATATGGAGTTCGACCGGAAGTCGTCTTCGAGATCGTCAGGTACGCGCCGGAAGTCGGTGACTAAAGGACGTTGGGACTCGGATGAGGAGGGGGATGGGCGGTCGGTGAATTCTAGAAGGAGGGGCTTGCAGAAGCGCAACAGCAAAGTGGATGTCGTTAATGATAGCGATGATGATGTGAAGCGGAAGAAGAAGAAGGGCATGGTGAGGGATTACGATAAAGAAAGGCAGCAGCAGAAGAACAGGAAGAACAAAGAGGAGAACGAAAAGCTTGATGATATCGAAGAATATTGGTTTGTGTGCAATCGCTGGTTCGCGAAAGGAGAGGACGATGGGAAGATTGTGCGGGAGCTGCAGCCGACTGACAAAGATGGCAATCTACTTGACACCGGCTTTAAAGGTAGGGTTCATTTAATGTTAAAACACTGCTAAAGCCACTCACTCCATTGTTAATTCTGTACAGGACTAGATATTTCAATGCGTTACTTTCAAGATACCGAAGCTGGGATCCAGCAGGCTCTTGGCCAGGCTAGGACAGGGATGCAGGACATTGCATCAATCTTGTAAATCAAGAATTATTCCCTAGAAATTTGCACTCATAAAAAACAGTTTGGGAGTTCAGTTGAAAATGAGTAGAAGAAAATATTGTGTGGCTTTATTCCAAAGCACTGATTAGTTTACTTAGCTTTATATGTGGTGTACACTATGAGGACTTATGCAAATATAAACAACGGAAAGCTCACTATATGCAATATCCGATAGTTGGTGCCACCGTGGTGCTCCCACATCACCATTTTGTATGGTTTGATTCCAAAGCACTGATTAGTTTATTTAGCTTTTTATGTGGTGTATAAGGACTTATGCAAATATTAACAAAGGAAAGTTCAATATATGTAATCCAACTCTGAGTTTTCACCGTATCCGACAGGTGGCACCACCATTGCGCTCCCACATCACTAACCATGATTTTCACTGCAAAAATGTCCCCAGAGTACAATATAGGAGTAGACAACCTTCCATTATTCATACGCACTTTAATTCATTATACATCAGATATATACACACATAACAGATATGTGATGATTTCTAAATAATAACCCTTTGGCTTCCGAAGATGTCAGGGTCGCCAACATTGGAAAATGAAAAATCGCAAGATCTTAAGGGATGTTATATTGGGGGGTCTGGGGGTACTTCCCCATTAAATTGTTTTAATCTTAGATGCTCTGTGGTGCATTTTGGACACAATAATCCATAAGATTGATATAATATTACTAAATGAAAAACCGGAAAATCGGTGTAAGGTGATGATGGGGACATTAAATATTTACACCATATGGCGAAACCGTAATAGTTGGCAACCCTGAGATGTACAACACTTCCTTATAATTCTAAAATCGCTATATACAATTATGAAATCTTTACTCTAAGCCAGCCTGTATTATTTTCAGCTATTTCAGAAATTAAAGGAAGGCTTCTTTAAAACCTCACTTGAAATATTTTCTTCTTCCATTTGAAGTGAATTTGATAAAAGTGGAGGCAGATATCCTTTGTCAAAACAGAAGCGAAAGTGAGGCTGGTAAACTCTTTGTTAACAGTTTAATGTTTACATGTTATGCTGCACATTTGAACGGATTTGCACGTGTAAATATAATAGACCTGTTATATTGCATATGATTACCAACTACAGTAAATCCTCTCTAAAGCGACCGACTTTGGAGCCGACTTTAAGTGGTCCATTTAGCAACGTGGTCGGTTTAGGGAGTTAGAATATGGTTACAGTGGTATTGTTGGGATCCAAATAAAGCGATCGATATAGGGGAGTGGTCGATCTGTGGAGGTGGTCGATTAGGGAGGTTTTACTGTAAATTGTTCTTGTAAAGTATGCATTCCTTGTAAATCTACCCAATTATCATCCAAGCATTGTGATGTCCGTTCTAGGTATGTCCTTAAATGTCCTGAACTTATATTAGTTGTACGTTCTTCTCGTTGTTTACGTTGTACTTTTGTTGGAGATTGGATTTTAAAGATATCTGTGTTATATTTATAGCATTCAATTCGCTTTTGGGATTTTTTTCAGCATTACTATCTAACACATAGCAACCAATCATTTAACCTAACAACCAATCATTTAGCCTAGCAACCAATCGTTTAGCCTAGCAACAAATCATGTAGCCCCTATGCGGGTTGTTAGTTGCCGGTGGGAATTTATTTTGTTTATACTTTTTAAATTTGTGTATTGCCATTTGGTGTTTAGCTTAGTCAGAGCTGTATGGAGTGTACAATCACAAAGGAGATTAACTAACTCTAAGGTAGATATTAACCCGAGTAGTGTTAGATAACACCTTTACATATCGATGATAAGTTTGTTGTATGAGCTAGGACTAACGAGCACTGCCAAAAGGAAAAGAACCCCCCCCCCCCCCCAAAAAAAAAACCCCACTAAATCCCCCCCCCCCCACAAATCCCAAAGATTCAAGCCAAACCCAAAACATATTACTAAGTATTTAGGGGGATTTGACTTAACATCTCATTGTCCCATCCTCCTCACCTTGATAACCAGCGACACAGAAGTAACAAGTCACCAGATATGTTCCAGGAACCCAACTACTGTGATAATGTGATGGGGCCCTCTGTTGGCCACCCGGAACTTGACCCTCATGCTGTAAACCCCCCCAAGGAAGCAGGCGAACGAGTACGTTTGCTTCTTACATCTTTAATCTCCGCTCACTGCGGCGTCCACGCCCAAGTGACCCGCCTCTGCCCTGGCAGGTCCCACGTCAACTTCCGGGGGAGGTTACGCTAGCCGCACGCAGTAGATGGCAGCCACCTATCACTATGAACTGCGACGGTGACGATGCAGTCCTTGCTGCCACCGTATGGTAGTGGAGCTCATGTCTGGACTACTACAATAATATAACCGTACCCACTAACATTGTGAAACCCAAGGCAGTTATCACGTGACATTACCCCTAAATACTAGACTGAACACCCTTCAAATTACTAACCTAACCTGTGTAACCCAACACCCCTGTGTCCTCACCCTACTGATCAACCAATCAAATACAACTTCCCACCTAAACCATAATAGCACTAATGCTGAAACCCACTAATCCCCCATTAATAATTGAAAAACTATCTCTGCAATCCAAAACTCTAAGCACAAACTAACAGTCTTGTTAAATCACTATGTCTATGCTGTATCCATATAGATATAACAAATTATGCCTACAATCTAAAATACTAAATATTCTCATGAAGACAGTGTGATTCCTGGATTTCTCGAAATTTGCTATGTACCCAAGTATTATGTGCAAGCTGGATTTTGGGATGTTTGTGATCTACAAACAGTTACAAAACATAAATAGGAAGCAAGGAAACGAAAATTATTACTAAAACTAAATTCCAAAGACTTAAATCCAATTGGACTAGTGCTGCACAGCGGTGAAAACAAGTATTAACACACTTATCCGTTATGAGCAGGGTAAATAAATTCATCACTAAAAAATTTAAAAAATATAAATGTGGATGTGCATTCAGAGTAATGTTGCTATTATTATAATTCAGTAAACCTATCTAAAGAAGCAATAAGCATAACCTTCAGCGTCTTGAATAATTAAGACGTGGTGAAGAAGAGAACTGCTGCAAGGATAGAAAGAAATCGCAGCATGACTAAAGTCAGACCATGCGCGATGGCCAAACCGGTTGAGCGCGGTCGACTTTGGTTCCCAGTCGAGTCAAACCACTGACTTATAACATTGATATTTGTCACTTCCTAGCCTGGCGCTCACATTAATAGGATAGGACAAGGACTGGTTAGCTCAGTGTCAGGATAATGTGACTGAGTGGGATATAGGGTCATGGTGCTGGTGGCCTGATTTCCCAGTGGGGCAGCACTATAAAGGTTGCCATGAGTGTGTGCTGCCACAAGTCGGTCCCCATCCTGATATGACCTTAGATGGTGTCAGGATGTAAAACTCCAACAACCAACCAACCTAAAGTCAGAATTAATCATGGCAGCAGGGCTGAAAACGTGATTGGATGTGATTGGGGGTGACTCAAAGCGAGCTATAAACCTGCAACTGTTCACACTGATATGTTTCTTTTGTTCAACTAGTTTTTATCCTTGTGAATAAGGCCAAACAAAATAAATAAAACTTGTTTCTCAGACATTGCAATGTTAAATTTTAAGCCCCTCCCAACCCTTTTTATATTAGCAACTTTGAAGACAAGGTAAATTACAAATAATCTCGCCACACCGAATTTCAATGGCTGCTCCGGCAGGTTTGTTTGTTGGGGTTTTGCGCCCTTGCATCGGCTAAGATTTGTTTTGCAGTTAATGACAAATTCTTATGACTGAATAAAACTTAAATACCATTACCCTAATCTTTTTTAACCACATTTGAAAAAACACCCCCAAAAACAACCCACTTACACCCAATTCCGACAAAATGTGTCTTAGAAACAAGTATGTTTTTGCTTTGTTTTGCCTAACAGATCACAGAGGCACTGGTCTATTCTGACAATTACTGTTTCACACTAAATAAAGGTTATAAAAACATAGTTAGGAAGTTATAAGACATTATTTTATAAGTAAACTAGTTATCGTGTCCTCTGATATTATCCAATTTGATATACGGGTAATGGGTAACAGAGGGAGGGGGGTTGTGCATGATACCTTGATACCTTGATAGCAAATATATGGAATTTGGTAGGCTGATTGCCTGTTGTTATTCCTGTCCTACAATAGATAACTTTGACTAAGGATGGTTATGGTAATCTGTATCATTCTTGTATCCAAAACTTGTCGAGTCAGGACTTGAAGCAGTTCATGGTTTGGGCGGAGACAACAGATTCAGAGAGGGAGTTCCATCTATCTACAATCCGGTGGCTGAAGCTGTGTTTCCTCAAGTCTAGATGGCATCTTTTATTTTATATGATGGTTGAGGACTAATCCACAGATTGACCTTGTAGAGTTGGAGTACAAGGTCATCGTGCACACGTCAGACAAAATGGGCGCGGGGACGGATGCCAACGTGTTTGTAAACATCACCGGTGAGTTCGGAGACACCGGTGAGCGCCAGCTGAAGGTGTCGGAGAATGTCAACAAGTTTGAGCGGAACCGGGTGAGTTTTGTCGTGGCCGTGTCACCAGGGATGAAAGATCTCTGCGATTTTGCAGATTCCCACGATTTGTTATATTCACCGATTAACATTCACAAAATGCCAATATATATATGATAGAAATTGGTTAGCCCGAATGCCGTTCTTAAATGACGTTAGCTGTTGCTAGAACATAAAACCAAAACAAGAACGAGTTTGGTATGGGTGATAATAGAGTCATAATAAGGGCAATTGAAACCTGACTTCTGGCATTTTCCCCGCAATTCCTTGACAGTGTTAATCTTATGGCGGAATATCCACATTTTTGCGGAAATTCACTGTTTGTTCTACTGGAACCCGCGAGGGGGCGCAAAGGTCTCAACCGAATTTCCGCATTTTTGCTGGAAAAAATCCCTGTGTCACGGACCACATCCTACTTCGCTTGAGGAATAAAAGGAGAAACACTGAGATAGCTTCGAACCCCAGGGCGATCCCTGGTTTATTCTGCCAAGGTCAGAATAGAAATGACCTGTCACTGTCCAGTCGGGTAGCATGTAATTAACCTCCCTCCAGGGGTGGCCGCTAGCAAAGCGTGGAACAGTCCACTCTAGGGCCTGTTCCTGCTAGTGTGCTGCAATCTTTTGAGTTTTGTTTTAGTAATAATTTAGGTTTTCTTGTTCTTTCTTGTTTACCCATGTGTTTGAACCCTGGTCGAGTCAAACCAATGACGTAAAAATTGATACTTGTCGCTTCCTAGCCTGAGGCTGGGCATTATTAGGATAGGGCAAGGACTGGTTGGCTCGGTGTCAAGACAATGACTGAGTGGGATATCAGTTCATGGTGCTGGTGGCCTTGTCTCCCAGTGGGGCAGCACTATCAAGTCGCCATTAGTGCGCACTGTCATAAGTCCAAACTGCAAACCCGTCCTGATATGACCTTATATGTTGCCAGGATGTAACACTCCAACAACCATCCAACCAACCCTCTCTTGTTTGTCCTGATACGACCTTAGATGTTATCAGGCCGTAAAACTCCACAACCAACCTACCAACTTTCTCTTCTTTGTCCTGATGTACCTTAGATGTTGCCAGGACGTAAAACTCCAACAACCAACCAACCAACCAACTTTCTCTTCTTTATCCTGATATACCTTAGATGTTGCCAGGACGTAAAACTCCAACAACCAACCAACCAACTTTCTCTTCTTTGTCCTGATATGACCATAGATGTTGCCAGTACGTAAAACTCCAACAACCAACCAACCAACCCTCTCTTCTTTGTCCTGATATACCTTAGATGTTGCCAGGACGTAAAACTCCACCAACCAACCCTCTCTTCTTTGCCCTTATATGACCATATATGTTGCCAGGACATAAAACTCCAACAACCAACCAACCTTCTCTTCTTTGCCCTTATATAACGTTAGATGTTGCCAGGACGTAAAACTCCACCAACCAACCAACCCTCTCTTCTTTGCCCTTATATGACGTTAGATGTTGCCAGGACGTCAAACTCCACCAACCAACCAACCCTCTCTTCTTTGTCCTTATATGACCATATATGTTGCCAGGACATAAAACTCCAACAACCAACCAACCGTCTCTTCTTTGCCCTTATGTGACGTTAGATGTTGCCAGGACGTAAAACTCCACCAACCAACCCTCTCTTCTTTGTCCTTATATGACCATATATGTTGCCAGGACGTAAAACTCCACCAACCAACCAACCTTCTCTTCTTTCCCCTTATATGACGTTAGATGTTGCCAGGACGTAAAACTCCACCAACCAACCTTCTCTTCTTTGCCCTTATATGACCATATATGTTGCCAGGACGTAAAACTCCAACAACCAACGAACCTTCTTTGTCCTGTTCCAGACTGACACATTCACGGTGAAGGCGGTTGAGCTGGGCCGGCTGAGGAAGTTGAAGGTTCACCATGACAACAAGGGCGGAGGGGCCGCGTGGCACCTGGACTACGTCGAAGTCATCGACCCCAAGTCCAAAGAAACGTGAGCCTTAAATTACAGGGATTTTCCGTTTTTAAGCGGATTTCCGTTTTTTTCACAGCCTGGGGGCATTTTTGATATAGGTGTAAATTTGAGGAGAAATAAAAATGATGGGTACGTTTCGTGTAGTTCTCTCCAAGCATAGGTTTTGCACAATGCCTATGACCAATGATTACACAGGGATGAAAGATCTCCGCGATTTCGCGGATTTCCCGGATTTTTCAATCCTGCAGCACCATCAGCGTGTACTAATATGTGGTGCAGACACTTCATCACTACCAGTGTGTACTACTAATAAATGCTTCAAACGCCGCAGCCCTCTCAGCGTATACTACCAATACATGCTTGAAATGGCGCAGCACTATCAGCATATACCAAGACTTCCAGAAAATTTATGCGATTCCCTGACAATGCTAAACCTACGGGAGAATATCCGCATTTCCGCTTTTTTCTCCAGAGACCACTTTCATCCCTGATTACAAGGTCTGCCTGGAGAACATTCTGCTGTCATTAATGGGCCTGCGTTACTATTCTGGCCCACCTCACTGTGGATTTCCGCTTTTTTCCTCCCGCCCCAGTATCATCCCTGAATTAGCATAATTGAGCAACATGATTGATTGATTGATTGGTGGTTGTTTTACGCCATGTCGGCAGCTTAGGCCATATTCACGGCGAGAAATGTTTGTTTTTTTGTTCAAACCATCGCTTTTACATGTAAAAGCAGACAATCAATTATGTGCCAATAGACACTCATTAAATTAGAAAGCTCACAATCATATATTTGTGGTCAAGGGAAACAAATTCCCATAGAAAAAGAAAGGTTTTATTAATAATTGATAGAATCTATTTAGTCAACTATATGAGGTGGTACAGTCCAGCTGCCCTCAAAAAGGCTAAAATGTTTTCCTATTTTACCTTAGTAAAAAGGTCATGCATACTGTCTGCAGTGTAGAACTGTTGGCGCAGGGCCAACAAATCAACGCAACTTAGTAAAATGTGTTTGAGTGTCAGTGGGGACTGACACCCAAACATGAGACAACATGAGACCGATGTGTGTAGATATTGGCATTTATTAGGATTTATTCCTTAATCACTCCAGTTTTTTTTATGGTATATTAGTTTGATTGATGTGCCAGTTTTGTGCATGCACACCTGCATAGCCTCAAACGTCTAGATATAACTTCTGAAGGAGGGGTCAGGGAAAGTAATCATTTGTATAAAAATATTACCCATCGATGAGAATCTTCCGGATTTATCCGGAATTCCAGATTTTTGATCTGCCCGATTTTGTCCGGATATGGTCGAGATTAGCGACCATTCCGGTTTCTCCCGTTACTTTAGAAGTCCTAAAAATTCATAAAATATATATATTTTTTGTTGTCAGGCCATTCTCATCTATGATAACCTAAAAAGCATCTTCCAGGGTCCGTATGGGGCCTGGAAAGTCTTGAAAAGTCTTGAACTTCATTTCCCCATTTCAAGGCCTTGAAAAGCCTTGAATTTAACCTATTTTGATAATTAGTCTTGAAAAGCCTTGGAATTCATTAAAATTAACTGTCCCCACCAATCTAAACAAAACGTCAACTCTGAAAACACCGTTCACCATTGTTGTTTTTTTCCTGAAATCCAAATTAAAATAGTCTTGAATTCCTATCAAAAACAGTCTTGAAATAGCCTTGAATTCCATATCTTCACATGTGTACGCACCCTGATCTTCACTTTTAAAGATCAAGTTACACGCTGCACATAATTTGTTTGAGGTGACTTAACAAATTGTGCGCTTTGTTTCCATTAGATACTTCTTCCCATGCCAACGGTGGCTGGCAACGGACGAGGATGACGGACAAATTGCGCGGGAACTGGTTCCCGTCGATCCGTCCGTGCGGAAGGGGCTCAGTCGCACAGACTCCGTCAGGGACAAGCTGGCGCTGGAAACTAAAGGTTGGTTGGTTTGTGGTTTTTTTTGGTAAATATGTTTAATTATTATTACAATACATAAGAACAAGGAAGACAAGACAGAAAGTTGGATCGAGCCAATAACTCTGGCTGGCCCCCTAAAAAGTCCTACCACATACTTTATTAAGCAAAAACCAGAGGAGGAGTGGGCAGATGGAGGGGGGGGGGGTTTAGATGGCCACCTGGGGGGAAGGAAGGGAGTAGGGCTGCTTGGAGCAGCCAGCCTGCCCTCCAGGCCGCACACCAACCACCAGCAACCACCTACCCAACACAACAAACTTACAAGGAAAGGTCACACATGGTTGGAGAAGACAATATCGAGATACGGGATAATTACATTGCATCATAATATACGCATAAGAATTTATACATAACATTTTGCTAAGTCTTTTGTCAGTGCCGAAGCACTGGTCTTCAAGCCATTTTTCAATTCAGGATTACCGGATTCTCGCGGGTTAACACCCTGGGCGTTTGAATTGGCAAATCACTGAAGTGGGGGGTGGCCGTTTACCCACACATGGGCGTTTGAGGGGTGGGCGTTTATGAAATATTGGCCAAGTGGGGGGGGGGGCGTTAACCCGCACATGGGCGTTAACCCGCGAGAATATGATTCTTAACCGCCTTTCATATATTTGTAGTAAACCTCATCAGAATACCGCAGATAACCTTGCTTATTCCCAGTTACAAGCTAGTTATGGTTATTCTCATTCAAATAGAAGGTTTACAGTTATGACACCCTTTGAATGATAGTGACAGTCCAGCAGAACACAACACACATGCCTGACAATACAGCATCCTGGTAGAGAATCAGTCCTTTAAATCACTAGTTTGACAATGTGTACTGTTACAACAATATCTTCTTGGTGAATGCAGTAGAGCCTGTCCTGGTTGGCTGTCATATTGGTTGCAGAGCTCCACACTTGATTGATTGACAGCTCAAACCCAGTGGTGGGAGAGATAGCAAAATCATTAGGTGGGAGACACAGCCCCCAGCCCCCAACCCCCAGCCCCCACCCCACCTGTGTACCATGGCCTGTGTGTTTGCTCTGGATATCCTTATCTGTCTGTGTTAACCCTCTGCCTGCTGTGTTCCTGTGGTTCCCATAACTCTCTGCCAGCTGTGTTCCTGTGGTTCCCGTAACTCTGTGCCTGCTGTGTTCCTGTGGTTCCCGTAACTCTCTGCCAGCTGTGTTCCTGTGGTTCCCGTAACTCTCTGCCAGCTGTGTTCCTGTGGTTCCCGTAGCTCTCTGCCTGCTGTGTTCCTGTGGTTCCCATAACCCTCCGCCTGCTGTGTTCCTGTGGTTCCCGTAGCTCTCTGCCAGCTGTGTTCCTCTGGTTCCCATAACCTTCTGCCTGCTGTGTCCCTGTGGTTCCCATAACCCTCTGCCTGCTGTGTTCCTGTGGTTCCCGTAACTCTCTGCCAGCTGTGTTCCTGTGGTTCCCGTAACTCTCTGCCAGCTGTGTTCCTGTGGTTCCCATAGCTCTCTGCCAGCTGTGTTCCTGTGGTTCCCGTAACTCTCTGCCAGCTGTGTTCCTGTGGTTCCCATAGCTCTCTGCCAGCTGTGTCCCTGTGGTTCCCGTAACTCTCTGCCAGCTGTGTTCCTGTGGTTCCCATAGCTCTCTGCCAGCTGTGTTCCTGTGGTTCCCATAGCTCTCGCCCAGCTGTGTTCATGTGGTTCCCGTAACTCTCTGCCAGCTGTGTTCCTGTGGTTCCTGTAACTCTCTGCCTGCTGTGTTCCTGTGGTTCCCATAGCTCTCTGCCAGCTGTGTTCCTGTGGTTCCCATAGCTCTCTGCCAGCTGTGTTCCTGTGGTTCCCATAGCTCTCTGCCTGCTGTGTTCCTGTGGTTCCCGTAACTCTCTGCCAGCTGTGTTCCTGTGGTTCCCATAACCTTCTGCCTGTTGTGTCCCTGTGGTTCCCGTAACTCTCTGCCTGCTGTGTTCCTGTGGTTCCCGTAGCTCTCTGCCAGCTGTGTTCCTGTGGTTCCCGTAACTCTCTGCCAGCTATGTTCCTGTGGTTCCCGTAACTCTCTGCCAGCTGTGTTCCTGTGGTTCCCGTAACTCTGCCAGCTGTGTTCCTGTGGTTCTTATAACCCTTACTTTTACTTTGCCTTAGAATTGAAGAATTTTACAGGGCAACACAAATGTCGTGGGGGGCGGATATGAAAATGGGGAATATTGCGCCTAGAGCAGGTTTTCGAACCAACACTTCTTGCTTTGCCATTCCATGCGGTAACGTGCTAATCGTTAGACTATCTAGGTTTGCTGATGCAATCACCCTATCCACGCCTAGCTGTCTATGTGGCTCCTCGCTTGAGAGGTTAGTGTAGGATGCTACACTCGTCCCCCTGGAATTGTAAGTCTTATAATTGGTTTACGCCCATAAGTGATTTAATGCTTACAATTATCTACATACAGGCAATGCACTTACAAGTTACATATACATTCATAGGGTAGGTTCAACAACTACACAGCATGTAATTTGACCAAAAGACATTACTATTTGCTTAGACTCGGGAGAGTCTAGGACTATTCTCTAAGACCACATTGTCTTGTTATCCAAAAACGTTATCGCTACACAATCTGATTATGTCTAAGTTATTAAACATGTAGCGTTCTTGCTAAATATTGACTTGGTGAATTGTCACATTTAGTGATTAAGCACGGGAAATTTAAATTTCACGCTATTGTTTTTCCTCATTCCACTGCTTCTTGTCCTATCCTAGTTATGCCGACTGCCATGCTCGGTAACGACAAGTATAAGTTTTTTAAGTCATTGATTTGACTCGGCTGAGGCATGTGACTGCCAGATGGGAATTAAGGAGGTGCTCAACTCATTTGGCTTTAAATCTTGTTTATGATTATATTTAAACCCATTGAGTTGATCCTGTTTTACTAATTCGCTTCCAGCTGCTATGACAACATACCACGTGTACGTACACACCAGTAACAAGTTCGGGGCAGGAACAAACGCCAGCGTTTACGTTGTACTGTTTGGCAAACAAGATGACACAGGTAAGTAGTTGTTTCCGTCTAGCCAGACCACTTATATTTAGCAGAGTAAAGTAAGTTGTTCCAGCGATGACAGATCTGGGCGGTTTTGTTGTTCTTGTTTTAAAAAAAAAAAACACAAAAAAAGGATTACCGCGATTTTTCCATTTAAAAAAAAGCGGAAAATCCCTCAAAGTCTGTCAGAGTTTTGGCGTGCTTGCCAAAACTAATTTGACATGTTTATATTTTAAATATCTCAATAGTTAGACATTCAAAATAAAACTTACTTAAAACTAAAGTAAGGTGGATTATAACAATCAATTTCATATATTTTTCTATGAAAACTCAAAACCATCAAACTATGCATCTTTAAAGGCGATAGCCATCTCAGGTCTGATTCAATGGTCAATACACGGACAGACACAGCGTCCTTTTTCAGGGATGAAAGATCTCCGCGATTCCGCGGATTTCCGGGATTTGTCAATCCCGCAGTACCATCAGCATATACTAATATGTGATGCAGACTCTGCAGAACTATCAGCGTATACTACTAATAAATGCTCCAAGCACTGCAGCACTATCAGCGTACACTACTAATACATGCTTCAAACGGTGCAGCACTATCAGCGTATACCAATATATATGAAACCCGACTTCCGGGAATTTTCCGCGATTCCCTGACAATGCTAAACCTATGGGAGAATATCAGCATTTCCGCTTTTTTTTCCCGGAGACCACTTTCATCCCTGCTTTTTCTCCCGCAGGTGTGATAGCGCTGAAGTCATCCAAGACAAATCGGGACAAGTTTGAGCGGAACCAAATGGACGAGTTTGTGATTGAGGCTGTGGACATCGGGGACTTACAGAAAATCAAGTAAGTTGGCTGATTGTTGGAGTTTTACATCCTGGCAACATCTAAGGTCATAAAAGGACGGGATCAAGTAAGTAGAACTGACTGCTGCAATGCGAGCACTTAGCAAAATGCAGGCGAATCATCCGAAGAAATAGAAACGCAACTAAATCAAACACTAATGAAACTAACAGAGTGGTGCCATCTAAATAAGATAACTACTATTTGGTACCAGATTAACCAGTAATAATAAAATAAAGTGTCTCCTGGGAAACAGCGAACTAGAGAAAGTAGACAGCTACCGATATCTGGGAGTAGACCTTGACAGGCACCTAAATTATGACCTTTGCATAACAAACACTATCAAAAAAGCAAACCACAGAATATGGCTACTGGCAAAACTGAGATACTACATGACTGAGAACATGGCAATTAAAAGCTGTCCAGCGTCCAAAACAAGCTTATACATTATGGGCAGAGTAAATACCTTGTCAATAAAAAAACAAAAAAACAACAATCTTTTACTGACACTTCCCAGATAGCACACAGCCGTCGGGCCGACGTCGGCTATTGGTCGCACCGTCGCGATCGACTTTCCACCGTCGGGCCACCGTCGGGCCACTGTTGGGCCACTGTTGGATTTCCGACGTTGGGAATCAATCCCTTTCCACTTTTGAGCCACCGTCAGGCCACCGTCGGGCCGCCGGTGGTGTTCCGACGTTAGGGTTCAATCCAAATTTCCACTTTTGAGCCGTCGGGCCACCGTCGGGCCGCCGGTGGTTTTCCGATGTTAGGGTTCAATCCCTTTCCACTTTTGATTCACCGTCGGGCCTTCGTTGGCCCGACGGTGGTGGGCCGCCGCAGGTTTGCATTCATTTTCCACGTCTGGTACACCGTCGGGCCACCGTCGCCCCGACGGTGGTGTCCCGAGCTTAGGTTTCAATCCTTTTCCACTTTTGATTCACCGTCAGGCCACCGTCGGGCCGCCGGTGGTTTTCCGACGTTAGGGTTCAATCCCTTTCCACTTTTGATTCACCGTCGGGCCTTCGTCAGCCCGACGGTGGTGGGCCGCCGCAGGTTTGCATTCATTTTCCACGTCTGGTCCACCGTCGGGCCATCGTCGCCCCGACGGTGGTGGGCCGCGCATGCGCAGTTCTTTAAATTTGAATTCCAGCTCGAGTCGCCAGCGGAACACGTGCGATCGTTGATCAGTGTTCTTTTTCTACCAATAACTCCAGAAATCAGAGGAATTTTAAGGACTTATTTAACAGGTATGTTTATTAATATGTTTAGATTATTTTGTAAAAGTTTTGTAATTTATTACGAAGTATTAGTGGAATTATTCGTGTTAATACGATTTGAATTATCTGATACAGTTTGTTTACTTCGAATCGCCACCGGAACACGTGCGATCGTTGAGCAGCGTTCTTTTTCTACCAATAACTCCAGAAATCCCAGGAATTTTAAGGAATCATTTACCAGGTTTGTTTATTAATATGTTTAGATTATTTTGTAAAAGTTTTGTAATTTATTACGAAATATTAATGGAATTATTCGTGTTAATACGATTTTAATTACCCTGTAGGCAGCCGCCGTCGACCCGACGGTGGGAGCTTGGACAAAACAACGTCGGCCCGACGGTGTTTGTCGCCGTCGGGCCGCCGGCGGCAGCCGCCGTTCGAGTCGACGGTGGGAGCTTGGACCAAAACAACGTCGGCCGACGGCATTTGGCGCCGTCGGGCCGACGTTATTTTGTCAACGTCGGCTCGTCGGCGGTTGTTTCCGCCGTCGGGGCGACGGCGGCAGCCGCCGTCGCCCCGACGGCGGGAGGTTGGACAAAAACAACGTCGGCCCGACGGCATTCTCCACCGTCGGGCCGCCGGAGCGGCCGCCGTCGGGCCGCCGTCGGGCCGACGACTGTGTGCTGTCTGGGTTTTGACTGAACCTTTCAGTGACACCTTTCAATGACACCGTTCACTGTCACCTTTTACTGACACTTTTCACTGACACCTTTCACTGATGCCTTTCAGTGACACCTTTCACTGTCACCTTTTACTGACACTTTTCACTGACACCTTTCACTGACGCCTTTCAGTGACAACTTTCAGTGACACCTTTCACTGACACCTTTTACTGACACTTTTCACTGACACCTTTCACTGACGCCTTTCAGTGACACCTTTCAATGACACCTTTCACTGTCACCTTTTACTGACACCTTTCACTGACGCCTTGCAGTGACACCTTTCACTGACACCTTTAAGCGACACCTTTCAGTGACACCTTTCACTGACACCTTTAAGCAACACCTTTCAGTGACACCTTTAAATGACACCTTTCAATTACATTTTTCAGTGACACCTTTCAATGACACCTTTCAGTGACACCTTTATCGTGGAGCATGCGCACTCGTATTATACGAATGCCTGCACCTCATGTAAGGTCTGGTCTTTTGATTGTAAAGTAACTGCAGCATTAACATTAAATACTTAGTTTGTTGATAATAATTAATTATCTTGGAATTTTCATCTGCTCCCCCCCCCCCCAAACCTCTCTCCTTGAATACCCCGTTTCCCATCCCTAACCCTTCCCAAACCCTTGTCTTTTCCCTCATGTCCTCACCTCTTCCTTTTCCCCCTACCAAACTCCCCTAACCCTTCCTCAGCCGCCTCCCTCGCTCCGCCCCTTCCCCATCGCTCCCCTTCCCTCCTCTACCCCCTTCCCCTCTCCCTCCCCTCCCGTCCCCATCCTCCGCCACCCCCTGTCCTCTCTCCCCGCCCTCATCCCTCTCCCGCTCCCTCCGTCCTTCCCTCCCCTTCCCCTCCACCACTCCCTTTCCTTCCCTCCCCTCTGCCCTCCCCTCCCCTCCCCTCCCCTCCTCTCCCTTCCCTTCCACTTCCCTTCCCCTTCCCTTCCCTTGCCCTCCCCCTTCCCTCCATTCCCCTTCCTCCCCCCCCCATTTCTCCTTGCCATCCCATCCTCTTCCCTCCCGTCCCGTCCCCATTCCACGCCCTCCCCCCACTCCCCTCCCCTCCCCCCACCCCTTCCCTTGCCCTTTCCACTCCACTCCCCTTCCCATCCCCTCCACACTCCCCATCCCTCCCTTTCCCGCCTGCTCCCCTCCCCCTCTCTCCTCCCCCTCCCCTCCCACCCCCTCCTCTCCCCAAGCTTTGTCCCACACAATGCTCTCTCTCCCTCCCCACTCCCCTCCCCCCTCTCCCATCCCATCCCTCCCCCCTCTCCCATTCCCATCCCCTCCCCATCCCATCCCTCCCCACCCTCCTCTCCCCGCTTTGTCCCACACAATGCTCTCTCTCCCTCCCCACTCCCTCCCCTCCTCTCCCCATCCATCCCATCCCCTCCCCTCCCCATCCCATCCCTCCCAACCCTCCTCTCCCCAGCTTTGTCCCACACAATGCTCTCTCTCCCTCCCCACTCCCCTCTCCCACCCCTCCACACACAGTAACCACGCCCTCGCTGTCTACCTCCAGGGTCGGGCATGACAACGCGGGCGGCTCGGGGGCGTGGCACCTGGACCACGTGGAGATCGACTGCCCGTCGCTGGGCCGCAGGTGGCTCTTCCCGTGCGGACGATGGCTGGCGAAGGACGAGGACGACGGCAAGTTGGAGCGGGAGCTGTACCCGCAGGACACCAAGACGGAGGAGTATGTCCCGTGTAAGAGAACGCGCCATTCACCACTGGGGCATGCGCAGTGAGCTGCTACCCACATTAGTTCTTGCCACTGCCGTCAGAGGGCGGGTTGGTGGTGGAAATCCTGTATAACTAGTCTAAGGCCTCTCCCACAGAACTCCTTACTAAACTTCACTTTACCTCCAGCTCCTCGCTTGTTACTTCTTTCCTCCTCGTGTCTCAAGGATGCGCTCCACTGCTTTGACTAAGACCCCAGTCACACTACTGCTTGCGATCACAAAAAAAGAGGTGGTCGCAAAACAAAGGGGTCCCAAAATGGTCGCAAGTGGTTGCAAGGTGGTCACAAAATAGTCATCAGTGGTCACCAATATTGCGACTATTTTGGTCACAAAGAGGTTGCAGTTAATGCACTAAAATCCCCCTTGCGACCAAGTAGGTGGATTCTTTGGTCCAAAGTGTCTCTCTCTCTTGAAGATTTATACTGCCTATCATGGATATATTAGTAGCAGAGGTTGAGAAGGCTATCAATGATCTAAAGGCAGGTAAGGCTCCTGGAAGTGACCAGATAACATCAGAAATGATAAAAGGACTAGATGAAGTGGTGATTCAAATCATTCATAAGCTAGTAACTGACATCTATGAGACTGGATTTATACCATTGAATATGAATGAATCCATATTTGTACGACTCCCAAAGAAGCTAAAACCAACATTGTGTACTGAGTACAGAACACTAAGCTGATGAGTCATATGTTGAAGATGATCCTGAAAATAATTTTACTGAGAAACAGACAGAAAATTGAAGAACAAATCAGTAACGTACAAAGTGGGTTTATATCTGGATGAGGTACACGTGAAGGGATTTTCAATATGAGAATGATTTGTGAACGTTATTGTGAAGTGAACCAGGATGTTTATGCCTGCTTTATTGACTATGAGAAGGCCTTCGACCGAGTCAATCATGAACTGTTAATCAAATGTTTACAAGATATTGGTGTCAATGGCAAAGACATTAAACTAATTGTGAACTTATACTGGACACAACGTGCATTTATAAAAATGGAGCAGGGCCTATCGGATGAAGTTATGATTAAACGAGGAGTTCGACAGGGGTGTGTATTGTCACCATGTCTATTTAACCTGTACACAGAGATGATTTTCAGACACATTGAAGATTGCAAGGGAGTGACAATAGGTGGCATGAACGTCAACAATCTTAGATATGCCGATGACAGTGTAATACTAGCAGACAGTGAGAAAAACCTACAAGATATAGTGAATAGAATCAATAAAGCTGGAATACTATTCAACATGAAGATGAATGCCAGGAAGACCAAAACAATGGTTATAAGTAAAAAGACAGATAAACCAAATGTCAATATAACCATAGATGGCACAAGCATAGAACAAGTATCCGAATTCATATATCTCGGACAAAAGATTACAAATGATGGGAGATGTGAGGAAGAAATTAAAAGAAGGATAACAATAGCCCAACAACATTATCCAAAATGTATAGAGTGTTAACATCAAGTAAGATATTAATACAAACAAGGAAGCGTATTCTTCAGTGTTATGTGTGGTCTACTCTAATGTATGGGGCAGAGACATGGACAATCTCTAAGAAAATGTACAAACGTTAGCAGCATTTGAGATGTGGACTTATCGAAGGATGATGAAAATATCATGGACAAAGAAGATCACCAACAAAGAAGTTCTCAGACAAATTAAAAATAAGAAAAGCTTGTTTGCCACTATACAGACAAAGAAACTTATTTATTTTGGCCACATCATTCGTCAGAGTTCAATATACCGTACATTGTTGGAAGGAAGGTGAATGGCAGCAGAGGGAGAGGGAGACCAAGAACATCATGGTTTACAAATATTTCACAGTGGACAGGCTTGAATTATTCACAGTCTATCAGAACAGCGCAACATCGGGACAAGTGGAGAACCATTGCATCCAACCCTCGACTAGAGGATGGAACTATTGATTGATTGATTGATCATGGATAAGCTCTGAATAGGCTTGTTTTCACCATTAGATAGTTTGTCGATAGAAAGCCCGAGCCTACACTTTTACCGACCCAAGGGATTTTTAACCTCCCACACCACAGACATGATATGAGAGCAACTGGCCTTTGATGACGCTGGAAGTTATACACAGCGGTGGAAATCCAAATTGGCAGAGGTGGGGGCACAGGGAATCGAACCACTAACCTTCAGATTAGGAGTCCGACCTAGAAAAAAGTCAGACACTCTAACCACTCCGCCACAGAGAACAACACATCGTCGTCGTCGCAAAGTCGTCGCAAAGTCGTCGCAAACTGTAGTGTGACTGCAGAGGTCCCAGCATATCCGATTGTGTAGGAAGTCTTCCGATGTTCACTAGTCTCTTCCCATAATACAATTCCATGTGCAAATCTCCCGATTTCTCTCTCACCCACATATACAAAAATCAGCTAATACGAAAGGCAAAATCAGCTACTTACAGCAACATAAGGACATCAGCAGCTCAAGGTGATGAGCAGAGCCTCGAAAATGACACATAGACACATGGTGGGGTACATGGTGGGGCTGAAAAAGTATTTAATATAATTATATACAGTAAAACCTCTCTCTTGAAGATTTCTTTTTTCTTTTTTTTTCTTGAAGATTTATACTGCCTATCATGGATAAGTCTGAATAGACTTGTTTTCACCATTAGACAGTTTGTCGATAGAAAACCCGAGCCTACACTTTTACCGACCCAAGGGATTTTTAACCTCCCACACCACATAGACATGGTATGAGAGCAACCAGCCTTTGATGACGCTGTAAGTTATACACAGCGGTGGAAATCTAAATTGGCAGAGGTGGGGACACAGGGAATCGAACCACTGACCTTCAGATTAGGAGTCCGACCTAGAAAAAAGTCAGACACTCTAGCCACCCCGCCACAGAGAACACCACCTCTCTAACCGACCATCTCCACAGATCGACCCCTCCCCTATATGGATCGCTTTGGTCGCCCTCCTGCCGTCTCCCAGCTCTCTGCCTTCTTCCATTGGGTCCACCTCGGATTGCTGCTCCCCTCAACTTACACCATGCCTCGAGGGAAGGGACGAGGACGAAAGGGCTCCCGGGCCGCACCCCGCACCCCGGGGCCATCTTCAACGCCCCGGCGGGACGACTCCCAGGCCTCCGCCCCGGCGTCCCCCGCGGCGCCCTCGGACCGCACCTCGGGCGCCCAGATCTGGGCAATACTGGAGGCACTCCAGCTCATCCAGCTTGAGCAACGCCAGACCTCCGCCGAGGTGCGCCAATCTGCAGCCGACATCTACGCCCGCATGGACGCCCTGGAGACCGCCCCGCCGCCCACCCTGGCCGCCCGCCCCGCCGAGGCCCCGCCGCCTTGGGCGCGCACCACCGCCGCAGCCCGCCCCCCGCCGCCGCCTCAGGCGAGCCTCCCCGGGGCGGCGCACCCGGAGTACGAGAGGTACCGCCACCTCCCTACACAAGCCGCGCCCACCACGTCGCGGGCCTACCAACAGGAACCCACCCGACACAGCCCCGCCTCCGCGGCCGACGCCGTCCGGGACATCTTGGCCTCCGCCGAGGCGCGCCGCTCCGTGAAGCGCCAGGGCGTCCCGGCCGACTACATATTTCCCTCCGACCTGGTACAGAGGGGCCCGGAAAGAACCCCGGTGAAGAGGGGCGAGGCGACGAAGGACGAGTACGCCCTCGCCCTTCTCACCCTTATCGACCATCCCGATTTCCCCGCCCCACTCCGCCCAGGGACTACACACCACCACCACCTCACAGTCTCCCGGGATAACCTCATCTACCCCTGGGCGACCGTCCGTCGGTACTCAGAGACCGTATTTACCTGGATCGCGGACGGTCGACTCCCCCACGGGTGGCATGACCCAGTAGCCATCAACCTCCTGAGAGTCGAGTGTATCGCCATGCCCGACCACCAAGCCGCCAGCACCCCCGCCCGCCCACTCGACCCTCTCCACCGAGGCCCACACTTCCCCCGAGTCCAAGCCGACGCCCGCGTCACTTACGACAGGCACACCCACGGGGCCCCCTGCCCGGCCTGGAACCGCGACCCCACCTCGTGCGATCGGGCCCCCATCGGGGAGGCCCACGGCGAGGCGGGGGACAGACGCCGTCACGTCTGTGCCTACTGCGCCAACGTGAGGCGCGTCCTAACCATGCACAGCGAGGCCGATTGCATGACAAAACAAGCCCGTGAGCGCCAGACCTCCCCCACCTCGGCGGATTTTTGATCCGCCGGCCTCCCCCCGGCCGGCCCGGGGGGCCCTTCCCGGCGCCTCACCCTCACCACTGCCGACAGCCCCGCAACCTCCACCGACAACCTCCCAGCGACCACCGATCGCAGCGCCGCCCAGTCCCAGCCGGGGATCATCACCTCGGGCCTCACGCCTCGGACCACATCCCAGCCCAGCCTTACGAGGAACCCTCTGCCGCCAACCCTCACGACACCGCCTTCAACAACCCGCCCGCCCAGACCCCGACCACCACCCCACCCAGCCCTGAGGACTTCGCTGCCCCCCCGCTCGACCCTCGTCGGACCTCCTCACCGGATCCCGCCAAGGAGCGGGCCTCCTCCTTTTTGGCCGCCTGCTCCATGTCGACGCAGGCCCCGGACGCTCGCCGCCCCCCCTGGGAACCTGACCCCTGACGCGGCCCGCCTCCCTGCCGCCCCACCCTGCATCCGCCGCCTCGCCCCCTCGGGCGCGCCGCGAGCCCTCTCCGCCTTTTTTGGTGGAGGGCTCCTCGGCACCCCCTCACAGAACACCTACTGACTTTTTACTCTGCCTGAACTTTATTACTTATTTTATCATGTACATTTCTTCACTGCTCCTCCTTATTGCTTTTATTTCATTACTCCGCTCCTCATGAGCTTATGTACTTTTACCAGATTATTCCTTATTTACTTCTATTTTGTCCTCTTGTTACTCTGTCTGACCTGTATGCTCTGTCTGAGGCGTAAATAAAAACGCCTTATTTCCTACACCCGCCTCCTCTCTTCCTTTTCGCGCATCGGTCGTAATGCGAAGCATTGCGTTTGATGCGAGGAGAGGAAGAGACCCTCCCCCGCCCCGCGCTGTCGCGCTGCTTTCTCACCTCGGCAGACGGCGCGGCGCGCCGCCACCTCCCCCGCCCTCCGCGTCGCGCAGCACTCGCGCCTCACCCGACGCCGCTGCTCGCCACCCTCTCGCCCTCCCCCGGGCCGGCAGCTTTCACACCTCACCTGCTGTCGCCCGTCCCTCCTCCCTTATAAGGTCGCCCGCCGGCCTCCCTCAGGCACTCGCCCTCCTGCCGTCTCCCAGCTCTCTGCCTTCTTCACCACCCACCCACCCTACACTCCTCCTACACTTCTCTTCCAGCGGTGGAGGGCTCCTCGGCACCCCCTCACAGAACACCTACTGACTTTTTACTCTGCCTGAACTTTATTACTTATTTTATCATGTACATTTCTTCACTGCTCCTCCTTATTGCTTTATTTCTTACTCCCGCTCCTCTTGAGCTTATGTACTTTTACCAGATTATTTCCTTATTAACTTCTATTTTGTCCTCTTGTTACTCTGTCTGACCTGTATGCTCTGTCTGAGGCGTAAATAAAAACGCCTTATTTCCACCCCCGCCTCCTCTCTTCCTTTTCGCGCATCATTGGCCATACAATACCATTGTAACGATAACAAAAAAAAAACCTCCCTAAACCGACCACCTCCCTAAATGGACCATTTAAAGTCGGTCCCATGGTCGGTCAATTTAGAGAGGTTTTACTGTATGCATATTATATATTGTATGATTATACTACATCATGATATATATCTGATTGTCGTGCCGCGTGTTGCCGCACACAAATTTATATTCCTAATAAAATGTTAAAATCTTCCTATTTTTGGTCACACAATGTTGGTATCTCTGTGACTGAGGCTTTGACCTGATGCCCACTTCTGCCGCCAGGTGTGCCCTACGAGGTGACGACATACACGACGGACCTGAGCGGATCGGGCACGGACGCTGACGTGTACATCGTGCTGTACGGACGTGACGTAGCAACGACTCAGATGTCGCTCTGTCCCATCAAACGTGAACGCAAGAAGAAGTTTGAACGCGGATCTACCGATAAGTTTGTTCTAGAGGTGAGGGAAGAGATTAGATTGGTTGGTTGTTGGAGTTTTACATCCTGGCAACATCTAAGGTCATATTAGGACGGGTACCGACTTGTGACAGTGCGCACTCATGGCCACTTTATAGTGCTGCCCCACTGGGAAATCAGGCCGCCGGCACCATGACCCAATATCCCACTCAGTCACATTATCCTAACATTGAGCTGCCGAGCGCCAGGCTAGGAAGTGAGAGGTCTCAATTTGATAAGTCATCGGTTTGACTCGACTGGGAACCGAATTCCGGATCGACGGTACGCGAGGCCCGCGCTCTACCGATTCGGCCACTGCGCCCGTAGGTGTCTTTGTGAGTGAACATTTTTTTTGTGATGGTGTATTTATGCTTCTCATAACGGTTAAAGCTAATGACTTGTTTTTGCCGCTAGACAGTAATAGTCTCGTGGTTCCCCTTCTTTTATTACTTTCAGTTGTTGTGTAGCTGTTGGCTGCATGTATTCTTTCTCTGTTTGTAAGCATTCTCCCGCATCTCCCTATGCTCTGTGAGTTTGTTAATTCTACAATTTGGTTGTTTGGCTACCTATAGTTACTTTCCGTGACTGTCTTCACCTTGTTGTGTTAGTGGTCATTAGGTTTTGGTTTTAAGTTTAAAGTTTACGTGCTGGGTGTAATCATGCCTACCTTCTATGAGTTTGCTTGAATTATCAGCATATTTTAATTTCTTTTATTCATTTTTTATTTTATTTTTTATTTTATTTTTTAAACTTTTTTAGTTAGGCTAGCAGAGCATTGAACTCCCTTTTGATTAATCTTTTATATGTTTCTATTGTGACTATTCTTCTTTCTTCTAAGGGAGCAGGACGTAGCTCAGTCGGTAGAGTGTCCACCTATAAAGGTGTGGGTCATCGAGACCGATCCTGCTCAGTGGACCCATTTGTAGTTTAGGCTATTTTTCATTTTAACCAGTGGTCCACAACTGGTTCATCAAAGGCTGTGGTATGTGTTTTCCTGTCTGTGAGAAAGTGCATATAAAAGACGCCTTGCTGCTTATCGAAATGGGTAGCCTATGTGGTGGCAGCGGGTTTCCTCCAAAGAAATATGTCAGATTGACCATATGTTTAAAGACCAATAGCCGATGATAAAAATCAATGTGCTCTAGAGGTGTTGTTAAATAAAATAAGCTTGACTTTTTATTTTCTTTCTTCTACTCCAAGTGCATTGCGTTCACTTGCTTTCTTGTACTTTTGTGTCTTCACGCTTTCATTCTGGCCCTTTAAATCTTCCACAGATGGAGGATGTTGGAGAGACGATTGAGAAGATTCGACTAGGACATGACGGGACGGGCTGGGGCGCTGGCTGGCACCTGGACAGGGTCGAAGTGCGAAGACTGAAGGATGCCAAAGACACCCACAAGGTAGGTACAAGCAGCTTGTGATATCGCGACATAACCGGCATGTTGTTCCAGTGTCGGTATTAGCAACTCGCGTGTCGCTCCTGTATGTTTGTATTAGCGACTAGCATGGCACTATCATATGTCGGTATTAGCAACTAGCATGTCGCTCTGTACATAATTCTGTATTAGCAATGAGCATGTCGCTCCCATGTCTGTATTAGCAACTAGCATGTCACTCCCATATCTATATCTTAGCAACTATGACATGGTATTCTCATATGACAGTATTAGCCACTAGTGTGTTGCTCCCATATTAGAGGCTAGCATGGCACTATCATATGTCTGTATTAGCAATGAGCATGTCGCTCCCATATCTGTATTAGCAACTAGCATGGCGCCTCCATATGTTTGTTTTAGCAACTAGCATGTTGGTTCCATATGGTGGTATTAACAACTAGCATGGCACTGCCATATGTCTGTATTAGCAATGAGCATGTCGCTCCCATATGTGTATTAGCAACTAGCATGGCGCTACCATATGTTTGTTTTAGCAACTAGCATGTTGGTTCCATATGGTGGTCTTAACAACTAGTATGGCACTGCCATATTTCTGTATTAGCAAAGAGCATGTCGCTCCTGTATCTGTATTAGCAACCGAGCTTGGTTTAACAGGGTTATACTGTATCAGGGTATCTGGGTATTTTGACATGCATGCCAAAAGTAATTGTCCATGTTTGTACTTCATACATGTCTCCAAAATCGGCCATTTAAAATCAAAGTTACTAAAGTAACTGAAGTAATGTAGATTATAATAATTAACCTAATCCCAGATAGCACACAGCCGTCGGGCCGACGTCGGCTATTGGTCGCACCGTCGCCATCGACTTTCCACCGTCGGCCCACCGTCGGGCCGACGGTGGTCTTCCGACGTTAGGATTCAATCCCTTTCCACTTTTGAGCCACCGTCGGCCCACCGTCGGGCCGACGGTGGTCTTCCGACGTTAGGTTTCAATCCCTTTCCACTTTTGAGCCACCGTCGGGCCACCGTCGGGCCGACGGTGGTCTTCCGACATTAGGTTTCAATCCCTTTCCACTTTTGAGCCACCGTCGGGCGTACGGCGGTAGCCCGCCGATGGTTTGCATTCATTTTCCATATTCGAGCCACCGTCGGCCCACCGTCGGGCCAACGGTGGTCTTCCGACGTTGGCTTTCCACCGTCGAGCCACCGTCGAGCCGACGGTGGTGGGCCGCCGCAGGTTTGCATTCATTTTCCACATTTGGGCCACCGTCGAGCCGACGGTGGTGGGCCGCCGAAGGTTTGCATTCATTTTCCACATTTGGTCCACCGTCGAGCCACCGTCGAGCCGACGGTGGTGGGCCGCGCTTGCGCAGTTCTTTAAATTTGGATTCCGGCTCGAGTCGCCAGCGGATCACGCGCGATCGTTGAGCAGTGTTCTTTTTCTACCAATAACTCCAGAAATCCCAGGAACTTTAAGGAATTATTTAACAGGTTTGTTTATTAATATGTTTAGATTATTTTGTAAAAGTTTTGTAATTTATTACGAAGTATTAATGGAATTATTCATGTTAATACGATTTGAATTATCCGATACGGTTTGTTTACTTCGAATCGCCACCGGAACACGTGCGATCGTTGAGCAGCGTTCTTTTTCTACAAATAACTAAAAAAATCGGAGGAATTTTAAGGAATTATTTAACAGGTTTGTTTATTAATATGTGTAGATTATTTTGTAAAATTTATTAGGATGTATTAATGGAATTATTCGTGTTAATACGATTTGAATTACCCTGTACGGAATGTTGACGAAAAACCGCCATCTTGGTTTTTTCCGAGAAGACACTGTCACTATAGTGTCAATACGTACAGACTATATTAAATTTATAAGGTTAGGGTTCTCGATTTCTATTAACTTTGAATAAAACTAATATTTTTACACCTGTTCGTATTGACACTAGAGTGACAGTGTCTTCTCGGCTCGTCAGCTCGTCGGCTCGTCAGCGGTTTCCGCTGTCGGGGCGACGGCGGCAGCCACCGTCGAGTCGACGGCGGCAGCCACCGTCGAGTCGACGGCGGCAGCCACCGTCGAGTCGCCGTCGGCTCATCGGCGGTTTCCGCCGTCGGGGCGACGGCGGCAGCCGCCGTCGAGTCGACGGCGGGAGGTTGGACAAAACAACGTCGGCCCGACGGCGGTTTCCACCGTCGGGCCGCCGGCGCGGCCGCCGTCGGGCCGACGGCTGTGTGCTATCTGGGATATATCATAAAGAAATGACAGAAAATAAAAACCATCGAACTCATCAACTTTAACATCTTATGTCATAGTGACATTCTGTGTACCATTACTATTATAGTGGATAGTACTCAGAATGTCACTATGACATAGCAGTACTATAGTTTGTATGTCGGTGGACTTTTGCAAATGTCATCACTTTAATTAGTTATCTCACTGAACCTTTTACCCTGCACACACTCCCGCAAATAATCATTTGTTGCTATTGTTGTTAGTAGTAGTTGTGATAGTTGTAGTTATCTTTACATGTAAAAAAAGCTTCCGAGTGAGTGGTGTGTCCCGCCCCATGATGGGGGGGGGGCGAGGTAAATGCTGGTACCCGCCCGCCCCCCACCCTAAGCCGGAGGGGTGTTGAAGGACCACTACAGAGCTTATTACACACGATAAAGGGTTCATCAGTATCCATATATATATATATATATATATATATAATATATATATATATATATAATATATATATATATATATATTAGCCTGTCTCAAAAGGTGATAACTCTCTTTTTTTTTTGTCCATTGTAACGATTTTAGTTTTTTGTTCAAGTGTTTTTATTCCTCTGAATAACATGTTGTCAGTGCTAATGCACTGGTCTTCCAGCCCTAATCACAATTGCCTCTACACAGTAAACAAATCTACAACAATATACAAATAGACAATTACAGGAAAATAAGCAAAACATCGTTACATGAGTGATAGTTAAAGAACAAGATAAGAAAAATAGAAACACATGCGGGGAGGTAACTAAGTTAGACTAGTATGGTAGGCGTTAGTAGGGGGTGGGGCACAGCTGGTTATCTTTCTAGTAGTAACATACTCTTTGAAAGGGTGATGGGGGATGTAGGGTGGGCCTTTGTGATTGAACTTACGTTCATGGTAATCTCAGGTGGGGCCTATTGAGTTAGTAAGTACGTTAATATTGATTAATCATGTACCTCAGTAGGATCCAACTACAATCATTTCCAGGCTCATTCCATTGAAGATGGGTTTTTGGTCTAGTTGGCCGCTACTGGTTGGGTTTACAGTGTTTGTTTGGGGGTGGGGGAGCGGGGGGACAGGGAAAGGAACGGCAACACCGACCCAGTGTATCATTGATCTGCTTTGGCCTAGGCTGGTTGATTTAAATGTGCATGGAGGTTTATCTTGAAAGTTTTGTAACAATCACTGTTCCTGACACGTGCTGGTAGTTGGTTCCAGAGTGCTCCCCCCAGAACAACCGGTGACTTTTTCATTTTACTAGTTTTAACATGTGGCACTTTCAGGAGGGTGGCTTGTGCTGCACGTCTGGCTTGTGTAGGTGTGTCTATGTAATAT
This sequence comes from Branchipolynoe longqiensis, assembly GCA_030323885.1. NCBI lineage: Eukaryota > Metazoa > Annelida > Polychaeta > Phyllodocida > Polynoidae > Branchipolynoe > Branchipolynoe longqiensis. Next base: position 93,632,679 of record CM059193.1, read on the forward strand.
GGGTCTTTCGCGCGGTGGTACATTAGGCCTAATAGGTGCTTGTCTCTGCGAATATTTAGGGCATCTAGTTTAGCTTTATTGTGCATCTCAATGGTATGTAGTGTTTTGCCTTTAAATACTGTGCGCAAACCTCTATTTTGAATAGTTTGGAGCTTTGCTTGCTGCTTTTTAGTTAGTATATTATATATTATGTCATTATAATCAATGATGGGCAGTATTGTGGTTTTGTACAATAGAAGTGCAGTCTCTTCGCTCATATAATGCCTTATTTTCCGGAAGGTGTTCATTTTGGCTGCCAATGTTCTGGTAATTCTATTTAATTGACTGGTTCCTGACATTGTAGGGTCAAGTGTAGTACCTAAATATTTATAACTTAGAGCCTCCTTAAGTATACACTCCCCTATTTTTATACTGACAATTGGTAAACTGGAACGTTTAGTTTTAGTTGCAAATATTACATATTTAGTTTTTATAATATTTATGGATAGTTTATTTTCCCTTTTCCACTGGTTTACTCTTTCTAAATCATGATTCATTTTGGATTCAGCCACTTTCACATCAACATCTGTTGCTACCAGTGCCACATCATCAGCAAATATGCTTCCCTTTACTTTTTCAAGTACTAGTGGGAGGTCATTGATGTAGATTAAGAATAATAGTGGGCCCAGGGTAGATCCCTGTGGTACCCCCGTCTTCACTTCTCTCAGTGAGGAATTAACACCTTCAAGTCTAGTATACTGTGATTGGTTTAGTAGGTAATTTTTTAGCAGTTTAGTTGTCCCTGTGCCCAGACCACTATTTGCCGCTTTTTCTATTAAAAGTTTGTGGTCTACAGTATCAAATGCTTTACGAAAGTCTATAAAGACAGCAATAGATAATCTTCCTTGATCCATCCCTGTCATTAGTGTGTCTAGCACACCTGCCACTGCTTTGGTTGTGGAGTGGTTCTTCCTGAAACCATTTTGCTCTATTGCTAGGTAACCTGTACTTTCATAAAATTCTGTTATTTGGTCATGGATTAGTTGCTCAACTATTTTGCCTGGTATTGGAAGAAGTGATATAGGTCTTAGTTCATTACACGTTTTAGGGTTCGACGTTTTCGGGATTGGCATAATCATTTTTACGCTGAAAACACAAGGACATTTGCTTCAAATCAATATGTATTCTATTGGGATTATGAAACACCATGTAAAAAACAAATCAGTTTATCCTGAGCAAATACATAAGCAGATAGTATGTTGATCGTTACCATGGACAAAGTTTTGTCCCATATTGCTTAGCGCCTTTTGAGACAGTCTCATGATATGGTCCCATATGTATATGTATATATATAATATAGCTAGACCTATATAGATGTGTAACATAGCTATAACTATGATATATTTCTATATATTTCTGTCTAATTTCATAGGATATACTAGTGTTGACTACATGGGCAGATTTGTCATAATTACTTTCATAAATATTAATGGACAAATGAAGAACGGGACCTGCCAATCTTGTTTGATATTCTATTCCCAGCCACACACCAAGACTCACATGGAACCAGAGTCATCGCTGAAACTCACAAGAATGCTTTCTGTTTGTTTGTGATATTAACATGTTGATTATTTCTGTTTTCTCTTTATAAAGTCAGGGGTAAGTGATTATCCCTGTTCTCACTTAGAAACCCTGGTCATCACAAAGCCCCCCATCCCTCCCTAGTTCTGGCACCCCTCTAACCCCCCCCCCCCCCCTCCCATCCCCCCACCCCACCCCACCCCACCCCACCCCACCCCCACACACAATCCCCACTTCCGCATAAATAGTCCCAACTTTCCATGAGATTAACGCTAAATGTGATCCTTGATTTGACAAAAGAATGAAAAGGTGGCAGTAGCGCATGTAAAAATAGCTTATTTAAGGTGCCGCGGGAGAGACCCAAGATGCACTCTAAGGTGCAATCACAATGTCGTATAATAAGTAAATGGGTGAGTGGACGGTAAGTTTGCTGTGGTTGCTAGCTTGCCAGGAAACGATGTAGTGACCACCAGGGAAGGGGGGGGGGGCGGAATGGGGTCCTGACAGGTAAAGCAGCGAGAAAGGCGGCACCAATCAGAAGGTGACGGGCGGGCAAGGCGACCCGAGAGAGGTGGATGGTGGTGTCGCTTGTCGTTTTGTGCCAAATCAAACACAATTTGATCATTTACGAACAATTTAGCAGCATTTAACATTTAATTTTGTAAGTTCCTTTTAATTGAGATTATTTACTCAAATTTGAATATGGAAACTGCCCATTGGAGATCAATAAATTAAATGAATTAGGAGAATAATTTTTGAATGTACAAATTTATAGTTTGGATAATAGAAAGTTGAACCCTGAAATTCTAATCAGGGGAAAACTATTATATGTGTATTAATAGAGAAATTAAGTGACATGCTATGTAATTTTATTTTTATCAATGTTTTTCTTGAATAAGTTGGGGAAATAATCAATTGTGTACAATTGGTCTTCCTTTTTCAACTGGTATTTCTTTACTTAGCATGTACATTAGCTGATTAGCTACATAATTAATAATTATCAATAATGTACATAATTAATAATTATGAACATGTATTAATAGTTATCCACTGGTCCCCAAATAAGGCAGTTATTAGTTAAAAATTACATTTAAATGAATGTGTTATCCACCTCCCTCCTCCTAGACCTAGTTCCCCAAGTTTTGAGAGCATATTTGCAATACTAACACCTGCTTGAGACTGTTGTGTGTTGGATTTCCAGTTGTTCCAGACTATTTAAAAAAAAAAAAAAAACAATTGCTGTGAATTAAAACATGAATGGCTGATTTTGAGCATGCAAACAATATTTTCTAAGTCAAAAACAGGGATGAGAAAATTTTCAATCTTCGGCGGATTTCCGATTTTTGTTCTTGGTCATATGGGATCATTTCCCCTCATATACTTAACACTGTCAAAAATGTACCGGAAGTTAGACTAACGTTTTCTTTTGTTATTGTTGTTGGAGGTTACTCATCCCTGAAAATAATTACCCCCTTTCTTTGCGTAGATTGGGTTGCTAAGAACATTCACTTTGATTGTGCATGAGGATGTGAGCTGATTCTTATCTCTTTTTTTTATCTTTCTGTTAATAGATTTATTTATTAAACAATGGACATTTCAAATTGTGATTAATTGGTATTTCGCTTTCTGCTGTTATGGATGCATTATTTAACAGTATTTACAGTTCGGTGGATTGTGATTCTTGATTTACTTTTAATTCAATTTAATATTCAGTTTAAGTAATTTTATTTCAGACTATTACATCCAAAAACCCACTGTAGCCTAATGACTTGGAACTATAAGTATTATACTTTAGTTTATATATACTACATATATAGTATATTTCTCCAGTGATGACAGGATTGTGATGGTTATAATGTATACCTATTCAGAAAAACTTTGTTGTTGTTGGTACATTAGTTGATTAAGCAGGGGGAATTTCAATCGCGGACGATTGATCTTCCTCATTCCACTGCTCCTTGTCCTATCCTAATAATGCCAAGGGCCAGGCTAGGAAACGACATGTATCAATTAGTAATTAGTCTTGATAAGCCTTGAATTCCATTACACTGTCCCCACTGATCTAAATTAGTCCGAAATCGCCATTCGCCATTGTTGTTTTTTCCTGAAATCCAAATGAAAATAGTCCTGAATTCCTATCAAATACAGTCTTGAAAAACCTTGAAATAGCCTTGAATTCCATATCTTCACACATGTATACGGACCTGCAGCTGTAATCCTTCCTCAGGGACCAGCGGTCAGTAACTTGTTTGGTTGTTGTTGTTTTAAATCCTAGCAACATCAAAGGTCATATTAGGACGGGGTAACTCAGAAGACATCTATTCGCAGGGTTCAGTAACTAAAGGAGGTGAGAGGAGGATGCACATTTGAGTTCCCTACATTCCTGTTTGGTTTGTTCGCATGTGCTGCAGGGCTCGGAGACCTACTCCTTCACAGCGAAGCGCTGGCTCGCCAGAGACGAGGGTGACGGATCTATTGAGTGTGAACTGGTGGCCGACAAGATAGTCGAGACGAAGCTGAAGCGTGACGGCAGCCTGAAGAGGAAGAACAAGGAGCTGAGAGACAAGCTCGTCAGTAAGTGAAATATACAACGTTATTAAGGAGCAGAGAAAAGCTCGTCAGTAAGTGAAATATACAATATTAATAAGGAGCGGAGAGACAAGCTCGTCAGTAATGGAAATATACAACATTATTAAGGAGCAGAGAAAAGCTTGTCAGTAAGTGAAATATACAATATTGTCGTGGGGGTGATGAAAATGGGAAATATTGCGCCTAGAGCGGGACTCGAACCCACATCTCTTTGCATTCCGGGCCAGTGTGCTAACCATTACACCACCTAGGCTCCCTGATATCAACATACTCCCCACGCCTACCTGTCTATGTGGTTACTTGCCTGAGAGGTCAGTGCAGACCACTACACTCGTCCCCCTGGAATTGTAAGTCTTGTAATGCTTACAATTACATACATACAGGCAATGCACTAACACATACATACACAGGGTAGGTTCAACAACCATACAGCGCAAAGCTTGTACAGGATCCTGATCACGGCAACCAGTGTCGTGGGGGTGATGAAAATGGGAAATATTGCGCCTAGAGCGGGACTCGAACCCACATCTCTTTGCATTCCGGGCCAGGGTGCTAACCATTACACCACCTAGGCTCCCTGATATCAACACACTCCCCACGCCTACCTGTCTATGTGGTTACTTGCCTGAGAGGTCAGTGCAGACCACTACAATATTAACAAGAAGCTGAGAGACAAGCTCGTCAGTAAGTGAAATATACAACGTTATTAAGGAGCGGAGAAAAGCTTGTCAGTAAGTGAAATATACAATATTAATAAGGAGCGGAGAGACAAGCTCGTCAGTAAGTGAAATATACAACGTTATTAAGGAGCGGAGAAAAGCTTGTCAGTAAGTGAAATATACAATATTAATAAGGAGCGGAGAGACAAGCTCGTCAGTAAGTGAAATATGCAACATTATTAAGGAGCGGAGAAAAGCTTGTCAGTAAGTGAAATATACAATATTAATAAGGAGCGGAGAGACAAGCTCGTCAGTAAGTGAAATATACAACATTATTAAGGAGCGGAGAAAAGCTTGTCAGTAAGTGAAATATACAATAGTAATAAGGAGCGGAGAGACAAGCTCGTCAGTAAGTGAAATATACAACGTTATTAAGGAGCTGAGAAAAGCTTGTCATTAAGTGAAATATACAATATTAACAAGAAGCTGAGAGACAAGCTCGTCAGTAAGTGAAATATACAACGTTATTAAGGAGCTGAGAGACAAGCTCGTCAGCAAGTGAAATATACAACATTATTAAGGAGCGGAGAAAAGCTTGTCAGTAAGTGAAATATACAATATTAACAAGAAGCTGAGAGACAAGCTCGTCAGTAAGTGAAATATACAACGTTATTAAGGAGCTGAGAGACAAGCTCATCAGTAAGTGAAATATACAACGTTATGAAGGAGCGGAGAAAAGCTTGCCAGTAAGTGAAATATACAATATTAATAAGGAGCGGAGAGACAAGTTCGTCAGTAAGTGAAATATACAACGTTATTAAGGAGCTGAGAAAAGCTTGTCAGTAAGTGAAATATACAATATTGACAAGAAGCTGAGAGACAAGCTCGTCAGTAAGTGAAATATACAACGTTATTAAGGAGCGGAGAAAAGCTTGTCAGTAAGTGAAATATACAACGTTTATTAAAGTTGCATGGTCCGATGGCACTTGAATTTTTGTCTTATTTTTTAGATAAATATATCAAATTGATCGTTACAAGCTACTAATCATTAGTCCGGAGTGATTTTGATTAAAGATGATTAGTTTTGAAGTAATATGAGCTGAAAGAACCAAAAATAATTTCGACAAGCTTGCCAAAAGTCCTGTGGCTATGACCAAGATGGTCATCTCGCGGTGACCACGTGTGAGATGACCTGGAACCTTACAGGACTGTAGGTAGGTATTTCTGTTTGGGTGTGGCACATTCTGGGAAAGGATTGGTGCCATAGGCTCATGTCACTAGGGTTTTTAACGAAATATAATGTGTGTCTGTTGTCTGCTTGTGTCTGTCTATGTATGTCTGTATATATATGTGTGTGTGTCTGTCTGTGTGTGTCTATCTGTGTGTTTCTGTGTATGTGTGGGTATGTATGTGTGTCTGTCTGTCTCTGTGTATGTGTGCATGTATGTGTATGTCTGTCTGTGTGTATGTATGTGTGTGTCTGCCTCTGTCTGTGTGCGTCTGTCTATGTGTCTCTGTCTGTGTGTGTCTCTCTCTCTGCAAAGTCAGGTCGGGTGTCTGTGTATGTCGGGTGTGTGCATGTCTGTGTGTTTCTGTGTCTGGTGTGCTGTCTATGTATGTCTGTCTGTGTCTATCTATGTGTGTCTGTCTGTGTGTATATGTATGTGTGGTAATGTCTGTGTATGTCTGTCTGTGTGTATATCTGTGTGTATGTATGTGTGTGTGTCTGTCTCTGTCTGTGTGCATCTGTCTATGTGTCTCTGTCTGTGTGTGTGTCTCTCTCTCTGCAAAGTCAGGTCGGGTGTATGTGTGTCTGTGTATGTCGGGTGTGTGCATGTATGTGTGTTTCTGTGTCTGTGTGTGCTGTCTGTGCATGTCTGTCTGTGTGTGTCTATCTATGTGTGTCTGTCTGTGTCTGTGTGTATATATATATGTGTGTGTATGTCTGTCTGTATGTCTGTGTGTGTATGTGTGTCTGTCTGTGTATGTCTGTATGTGTATGTATGTGTGTGTCTGCCTCTGTCTGTGTGCGGCTGTCTATTTGTCTCTGTCTGTGTGTGTGTCTCTTTCTGCAAAGTCAGGTCGGGTGTATGTGTGTGTATGTCGGGTGTGTGCATGACTGTGTTTCTGTGTCTGGTGTGCTGTCTGTGCATGTCTGTCTGTGTGTGTCTATCTATGTGTGTCTGTCTGTGTGTCTGTGTCTATATGTATGTGTGGTAATGTCTGTGTGTGTATGTATGTGTGTGTCTGTATGTGTGTCTGTGTATATGTATGTGTGCATATGTCTGTGTATGTGTGTCTGTGTGTGTGTCTGTCTGTGTGTGTCTGTCTGTGTGTGTCTGTCTGTGTGTGTGTGTGGCTCTCTCTCTGCAAAACAGGTCGGGTGTATGTGTGTCTGTGTATGTTGGGTGTGTGCATGTCTGTGTGTTTCTGTCTATGTGTGTGCTGTCTGTGCATGTCTGTCTGTGTGTGCCTAATTATGGGTGTCTGTCTGTGTGTGTATGTCTGTGTGTATGTCTGTCTCTGTAAAGTCAGGTCAGGAAACACACAGACACATACACACACACAGACACATCCACCTCATATCCCCTTCCCCCCTATGGCCCTGCACAGTAGGCCTACTTGATTGGGGAGGCTAATGAGGTCATGAGATTGGCCTAGTTGGTTAATGGCCTCCCTGCATAATGGTGTTTCAAAGTGAGTGTCTAAAGGGGTGAGCTTATAAATTCACTGGTTATTCTGTATATGCTGTCCCAAATCATTAGCTAATACACCAGTATCTAAGTTGGATATATAGGATCAAATGTAAGTAGTTGTTTTAATTTTGACAAAATTATATTTCATCGGACTATGCAACTTTAAGTAGCGGAGAGATAAAGTTGTCAGTAAGTGAAATATACAACGTTATTAAGGAGCGGAAAGACAAGCTCGTCACTAAGTGAAATAGACAATATTACTAAGGAGCAGAGATACAAGCTCATCTGTAAGTGAGATATACAATGTTATTAAGGAGCTGAGAAAAGCTCATCAGTATAGGAAATATACAATGTTATTAAGGAGCCGAGAGATAAGCTTGTCAGTAAGTGAAATATACAATGTTAATAAGGAGCAGAGAGACATGGTCGTCTGTAAGTGAAATATGCAACGTTATTAAGGAGTGGAGAGATAAGCCCGTCACTAAGTGAAATAGACAATATTAATAAGGAGCGGAGAGACAAGCTCATCTGTAAGTGAAATACACAATGTTATTAAGGAGCTGAGAAAAGCTTGTCAGTAAGTGAAATATACAATGTTTATTAAGGAGCGGAGAGATCGATAAGGTTGTCAGTAAGTGAAATATACAACGTTATTAAGGAGCTGAGAAAAGCTCATCAGTGTGGGAAATATACAACTATAGGTAGCTTTAGGGCTTGTATGAACAATATAGACAATTATATGTAGAAATCAAGCTGGTCTGAACAACATGAACAGTAGCAGGTATCCCTCAGACTGGTATGAACAATGTAGACACAAGCAGATACTTATCAGGGCTGGTATGAACAAGATCAATAATAGGAGGTGTCTACCAGACTGGTCTTAACAATATACACCATAACAGGTAGTTATCAGGCTGGTATTAACAATATACATCATAACAGGTAGTTATCAGGCTGGTATGAACATTATAAACAATAGGAGGTATCTTTCAGACTGGTCTTAACAATATACACCATAACAGGTAGTTATCAGGCTGGTATGAACATTATAAACAATAGGAGGTGTCTATCAGACTGGTCGTAACAATATACATCATAACAGGTAGTTATCAGGCTGGTATGAACATTATAAACGAAAGGAGGTGTCTATCAGACTGGTCTTAACAATATACATCATAACAGGTAGTTATCAGGCTGGTATGTACATTATAAACAATAGGAGGTAGTTATCAGACTGGTCTTAACAATATACATCATAACAGGTAGTTATCAGGCTGGTATGAACATTATAAACAATAGGAGGTAGTTATCAGACTGGTCTTAACAATATACACCATAACAGGTAGTTATCAGGCTGGTATGTACATTATAAACAATAGGAGGTGTCTATCAGACTGGTCTTAACAATATACATCATAACAGGTAGTTATCAGGCTGGTATGAACATTATAAACAATAGGAGGTATCTATCAGACTGGTCTTAACAATATACATCATAACAGGTAGTTATCAGGCTGGTATGAACATTATAAACAATAGGAGGTGTCTATCAGACTGGTCTTAACAATATACATCATAACAGGTAGTTATCAGGCTGGTATGAACATTATAAACAATAGGAGGTGTCTATCAGACTGGTCTTAACAATATACTATCATAACAGGTAGTTACCTCATCAGGCTGGTATGAACATTATAAACAATAGGAGGTGTCTATCAGACTGGTCTTAACAATATACACCATAACAGGTAGTTATCAGGCTGGTATGAACATTATAAACAATAGGAGGTGTCTATCAGACTGGTCTTAACAATATACATCATAACAGGTAGTTATCAGGCTGGTATGTACATTATAAACAATAGGAGGTAGTTATCAGACTGGTCTTAACAATATACATCATAACAGGTAGTTATCAGGCTGGTATGAACATTATTAAAGAATAGGAGGTAGTTATCAGACTGGTCTTAACCCAATATATCATCATAACAGGATAGTTATCAGGCTGGTATGAACATTATAAAACAATAGGAGGTAGTCTCTATCAGACTGGTCTTTAACAATAATACATCATAAACAGGTAGTTATCAGGCTGGTATGAACATTATAAACAATAGGAGGTAGTTATCAGACTGGTCTTAACAATATACATCATAACAGGTAGTTATCAGGCTGGTATGAACATTATAAACAATAGGAGGTGTCTATCAGACTGGTCTTAACAATATACATCATAACAGGTAGTTATCAGGCTGGTATGAACATTATAAACAATAGGAGGTAGTTATCAGACTGGTCTTAACAATATACATCATAACAGGTAGTTATCAGGCTGGTATGAACATTATAAACAATAGGAGGTAGTTATCAGACTGGTCTTAACAATATACATCATAACAGGTAGTTATCAGGCTGGTATGAACATTTATTAAACAATAGGAGGTAGTTATCAGACTGGTCTTAACAATATACATCATAACAGGTAGTTATCACTGTATGCATAACAATAGGTTCATCAGTGTCTTAACAATATACATCATAACAGGTAGTTATCAGGCTGGTATGAACATTATAAACAATAGGAGGTAGTTATCAGACTGGTCTTAACAAAGTAGACAAGAGCAGGTAGTTATCAGGCTTTACAATAGTAATGCCGTGTTGCACTTTGGTTCACCTGGTGTACACACACACCTCATTTTGCTGACCTGGATTGTTTTCAGACAAGAAGTACCTGGTGGACGTGCACACTGGGGACGTGAGGGGGGCGGGTACAGACGCCAACGTCTTCCTTAACCTGTTCGGTGACCGCGGGGACACCGGGGAGAGGAAGCTCCACAAGTCAGAGACCTACAGCAACAAGTTTGAGCGCGGGCAGGTAAACCCCATAAAGCTACTCATTTGCATTGTTTTGTTTGTTTGTTGGGGTTTTACATCCTGGAATATCAGGATGGGTACCGACTTGTGACAGTGCGCACTCATGGCGGCTTTATAATGCTTCCCCACTCGATAAATAGATTAAATATATTAAATATATTAAATTGATTGTCATAATCTACCTTACTTAAGTTTGAAGTAACTTTTATTTTTTAAATGGATAATTCTTTTTAGATATTGACATCCAAACATGTCAAATAAATTTTGGCACACACACCAAAGCTCTGACATCATAGCCTTCTACACAGTAACAGGTTCTATTAAATTGACTCAGCGTTCCCTTCTATATGGCAATACATGCTTAATAAGTGCATCAGTATATAAGTTAGATATGTAGAATCAAATCTAGATAATTGTTTTGGTTTAAAAAATGTTATGCTTCATCGGACTATGCAACTTTAATAAGTGCATAGTATCTAAGTTAGATATATAAAATCAAATTTAGATAATTTTGCTTTTGAAAATCGAACAATCCAACTCTCAATGCCACCTGCCTTCGTCACTTGCCCCAGGTTGACCGGTTTACAGTCGAGGCAGCAGATCTCGGCAAGGTCTTCAAGTGCAAGATCTCCCACGACAACTCGATGCTTTCACCCGCCTGGTTCCTTGACCGAGTCGAGGTGACCGACCCGGTCGACAACGACAAGTATGTCTTCTACTGCGAGCGTTGGCTGAGCAAGAAGAAAGATGACGGCCGGATCGATCGGACCCTGTATGTCAAGGTAAATAGAAGCTGCGTCTAGGTTAGAAAGGCGCCTCAAATAGAAGCCACATCTCAAATAGAAGCCACATCTCAAATAGAAGCTGCACTTCAAATAGAAGCCACATCGCAAATAAGCTGCACCTCATATATAAGCCACATCTCAAATAGAAGCTGCACCTCAAATAGAAGCCACATCTCAAATAGAAGCTGTCCCTCATATAGAAGCCACATCTCAAATATAAACCATACCTCATATAGAAGCTGTACCTCAAATAGAAGCCACACCTCATATAGAAGCTGTGCCTCATATATAAGCTGCACCTCAAATAGAAGCCATACCTCATATAGAAGGCACATCTCAAATAGAAGCCACACCTCAAATATAAGCCACATCTCAAATATAAGCCATACCTCAAATATAAGCCACACCTCGAAAAGAAGCTGTACCTCAAATAGAAGTCACCTCTCAAATATAAGTTGTACCTAATATAGAAGTTGTACCTCAAATAGAAGCCGCACCTCAAACTGGAGCTGCACTGTGCACAGAAAGAAGCTGCATTCTGAATAGAAGTTGTACCATGAAAAGAAGTTGTACCCTAAGTAGAAGCGATAACTCAAATAGAAGTTACACCCCAAATAGAAGCCTTTCCCCAAATACAAGCCGTGCCCCAAATAGAAACCATACCTCAAACAGAAGCCATATCTCAATTAGAAGCCACTCACAAATAGAAACCATGGCCCAAATAGAAGCAATATCCTAATAGAAACCATGACTCAAATAGAAACCACATCCGAAATAGAAGCCATATCCCAAATTTAAGACCCGTCCAAATACAAGCCATGCCCAAATAGAACCTGTCCCTCAAACAGAAGCTGTATTCCAAATAGAAAATAATAATACAAAAAAATCAAGACCCCTGCATAGACAGTAAACTGCTGGCACTAATTACTGCTAAGAGAAAACTGGGTGACACTGCAAAACGCACCAACAACCTAGATGACAAAATAGCCTATAAAACAGCCAGAAACAGTTCACTCAAAGCAATAAAAACAGCAAACAAGAAATACATAATAAAGCAAGACAAGGACTGGGGAAGAAGCAAATAAATTCAGGAAAAAAGTAAAGCTGCTATTCCCCCAAAACAATACAGAAGACTACATAATGTTCCAGGACAACAAAGGAAAAGTGCCCACAAATAGAGATGCAGCCAACAAACTAAACACCCACTTTGCCACAGTGGGACCAAAACTATCACGAAAATCAGAAGAAGCTGGGAAAATAAGTCAGAAGAAATTAAAGAGACAATCCCCACCTGCAATATAAAAGAAATAACAGACCTCATAAACCGCATAGACACAAACAAAGTAAGTGGGATAGATGGAATCCCTCCCAAAATACTGAAGGATGCACTCCAAACCATCCCTGACGCAATGATTGACCTCTGCAACATCTCCTTTGACCAGGGAATATTCATCAAAGCCTGGAAGATGGCAACTATTACCCCAATTTTCAAAGGTGGTGACAAGCAAAACATGGGGAACTATAAACCAATATCAATTCTGCAAACCCCAGGCAAGCTAATTGAAATTTATTTTCACAGGCACATAAGACCTGGAAACAAAACACATTACTAAGCAAAAGACAAGGAGGTTTTAGGAAACTGCACTCCATATAAAAAACAATAGCCAACCTAACAAACAACATACTGGCCTCAATGAACCAAAATCAATTAGTTCGAGCAGCTTTCATTGATTTCAGCAAAGCTTTTGACACCGCAGACCACAGTATACTACTGCAAAAGCTAAACCACATGGGCATCCAATCTAACTATAAATAGGATAAAAAGCTACCTGAAAGACAGACAACAAAAAACTAAAGTAAACAATACACTATCAGATCACCAACCTGTCATGTGTTGTGTACCCCAAGGGTCAGTCCTGGGACCACTACTCTTTATAATCTACATAAATGATCTGGAAAAGTGGCTTGAAACAGAACACCTCCAGCTGTATGCAGATGACACCATCATATATGCAGACAGAAGCACAGAAGAAGAGGTAATAACAAAACTAAACAAGCTCCTACTAAAACTAGATGACTTGTGTGAGTCTAATAAAATAACCATAAATGGAATAAAATTCATAACAATCCTTTTCTCGCATAAAATAATGCCAGAAAGCAACCTACCCTGGAACCTAGGGAACCAAACACTAGAAAAAGTAAGCCACTATGAATACCTAGGCCTAGAGCTGGACAGCCAGCTAAACTACCACCTATATATAACAAAAATCATACAACAAATATACCACAAACTATGGTTATTTTCAAAGCTAAGAAACTACATAACCCAATAAATGTCAATAAAAGTCTTCAAGGGAATGGTGCTCCCCTACTTCGACTATGGGGATGTAATCTACATGGGTGACAAAATAGAATGACTAAAAAAGCTGCAAATACTGCAAAACAGAGCCCTAAAAACCTGCCTCATGGTAGACAAAATGCACCCAACCTATGACATACACAAAAAAACTAAGTAAAATTACTAGAGAACAGGAGAGTAATACACCTAAAAACACTGGCATTTGGGTATAGTCAAGAAAAAAGATACATAACCCAGCCACAAAGGAACACCAGAGCAAACAATGCACCAATTCTAACACAAACCAGAAGCCACATCAAAGCACATGAAAGAAGTACACTAGAAATGGCTGCCAAAGTCTGGAACGCCAAAACGGTAAAGGAAAGACAAATTCCTGACCTAAAAACAAATAAAAAATATCTGTGCAAGGTAAAACCAGGAAACCACCACTAAAGCTGTGACCAAGCGGGGCATGTGATATGTCACGACCCGCCAGCTGGACAGCTCTAGGAAGGTGCCCAGGCCATAAAGCTAAGCAGACAAAGCAATGCATCAACTGCATACCAATCACCTATTGCGTACAAGCCTATAATATGTAATTATATAATATGTAAATAGTGTAGGCTAGTTCAGGGATAGAGTAGAAGGAAAACAATTATCAAGAAAAATGAAAAGAAACTAACATAGAATTACTAACCACAAAACAATAGCTATAAGAAAATAAAGCTGAAAACTGCCCAGCATTGAAAACAAGCCCGATCATCCGGGCTTATATGTTATGGACAGCATAAACACCCCATCAACAACAAAAAAACAAAAAATAGAAGCCACGTCCAAATAGAAACAATGCCCTAACTAGAAGCCATGCCTCAAATCGAAGGCCTACCTCAAATAGAAGCCATGTCACAAATAGAAGCCATACTTCAAATAGAAGCCATGTCACAAATCGAAGGCCTACCTCAAATAGAAGCCATGTCACAAATAGAAGCAGTACCTCAAATAGAAGTCGTTCCCTAAATAGATGTCATTCCCCAAATAGAAGCGATATTTCAAATAGAAGGCATGCCCAAAATAGAAGTAACTCATGCACTAGATTGCAATATTTTATTCCTGTAGAATGTCCGGGTATATATGACCAGCCATTGGAAAGGGGCAGCTAGGTTATCATTTTCAAAATTGAACTTCCTTTTATTTATTATATCACGGACCTCCTGTTTCATCAATTTCCTTTTATATAATTCCGAAAATACCTTCCATTGGTCTCTGTTTTATGACATGGAAAATAGTAGCTGCCTAGTCAAATTAATGGTGGTGGGCCATTTCAATAATGTTTATCGCAATGGCGGGATTGCCATGCAGAGGAAGGTACCTTTTCATATGGTGGGTCACATATATACGCATTATTTCTGATTGCCAATTGTTCTGGTTTCCATGGTTACAGGGCTATGAAGGTGAAATGACAACTAGTACAGGTATGCTGCACAGCACCAATGCTGGCTCATTTGGCAGCCGCAACTCGCTCCAAAGCGCCAGGCCACATATATACCCATTATTTCTGATTGCCGATTGTTCTGGTTTCCATGGTTACAGGGCTATGAAGGTGACATGACGAGCAGCACAGCACCAAGGTCGCCTCTGTTGGCACCCTCGACTCGCTCCAAAGCGCCAGGTCACATATATACGCAATATTTCTGATTGTTGATTCTTCTGGTTTCTATGGTTACAGGGATATGAAGGTGACATGACGAGCAGTACAGGTACGCTGCACAGCACCAAGGCTGGCTCGATTGGCAGCCTCGACTCACTCCGAAGCACCGACCCTTTCTCCAAGAGTCCCCGGATGGTGCGGCGGCCAATGGAGGACATTCCAGAGGGCACAAGTAGGTCACCGCCAGCTGCCTCGTGTAATTGTAGCAATGTTTTGTGAGTTAAATTTTGCTGTCATTCGACACAAATTTAACCACTTAAAAATTTCATCAGAGATAATTTTGTTGTTGTCATTTGACACGGTTCTGATCATCTAAGAATTTCGTGTAAATTTCAATGTAGGTGTGTGAATGTGATTATCAAGACTGGCAGAATAGATACCGCTAGCTTTTCACCATGAATACGGCCCTTTCTGCTGACATGATGTTAAACCATCAGCAATCATACAAATATTTCCCAGTGGATGTTGCATTGAAGCAATCTTATATAGAACGTTGAGACTGGAGCTGTACTCCATCAAATGCTCTCCAAGCACACCTTTGCCTATTTTTTTCAGTTTATGCAATTGAATATGTGGAGGGAGACTGCTTACGTCTATAACGTATGAATAACATCACAGGTGAAATTCCCTCAGCACATGACCTAGAGGGGTTGGTGACCTGGTCTCCCAATTGGGCAGCACTATAAAAGTCGCCCTGAGTGCACACTGTCACACGTCGGTACCTGTCCTGATATTGGTAAAATAGTTTATTCATCAGAACATACATTTTTCAGCGCTGAGGCACTGGACTTCTGGCCGTTTACATTACATTGTAAATAGGTAGATCAGCAGGTACTTCATCATCATTATCATCATGCTGTCAGTCGCGATGCGACAAAAACTGCTTTCATTACTTGACTCCCGCTCTCCATTTAGCTCTCTGCTGTGAGACTGATGTCTATGAGTCGGTCTTAATGTCTCTCAGCTTCAGGTTTCTCTTGATGGTGCTCCAGGAAAGCTGCCTGCAAAAGTGTTGAAGTGCTGCTGGCTTTTGCAAGTTACCAGCGGCACTCTCTCAGGGAGCAAATAGAGGTCTCACACCCGCAAGAACATGTCCAGACAGGCGCAAAACAATTTGTCCCTGCAGTGGCTGGTAGGGAGATGTTAGGAGTTCCATACATCAACCACCTTTGATGCTGCCACAGTGACATAGTTTTCTGTTCAGGGTTTGCTCCCTTAGCCTTCGGTTCTGTCAAGAACCTGTTCCACAAGGCAGTGGTTTACAACTCTGCACGGCAGGGGCGTCAAACTCCCTGAGGTATTGCTATACCTGCAATACCTGCATACCACTGCAGGTGCATAGGTAGGCCATATTAGTACATTATGAAGGAGGTTAGTTAGTGTGTTAGTGGGTTAGCCATAATAAGTTCAGTATTATGGGCTAAGATGGTGGGTCACTGCAAAAATTGTGCCGCTATTATGGGTGGGGGGGGGGGGGCGGGTGAGAGAATAGAGCCACCCCCTCCCCCCAAGTCCCCACACTTACTAGATGTTGCAAGGATGTAAAACTCCAACAACCAACCAATCAGACTATCCAACCTTAGTGTAAACTTTGCGCACGTCTTTGGTTTTCGACAGCCATTCCATACACGGTGCGCATCACGACTGGTGCGGAGAAGGACATGGGTTCTGAGAGTAACGCGTGGGTGCGGCTTCTGGGTAGGAAGAAGAAGCAGCACACCGGCCACCTCTATCTCGAACACGCCCAGAAGAAGGCCTTCACTCCAGGCTCCATCGAGAGCTTCTCCCTGGAGGCCGTGGACGTAGAGGACGTCAAGGAGCTTGAGGTACTTACTTCCTGTGTGTTATACTTATACTTATACTTATACTGTCTATTCTCTAGTTACGCATATAATCTACTTGGTGTTCTCTGTGGCGGAGTGGTTAGAGTGTCTCACTTTTTTCTAGGTTGGACTCTTAATCTGAAGGTCGGTGGTTCGATACTCTGTGCCATCACCTCTGCCAATTTGGATTTCCACCGCTGTGCATAACTTACACTTTACAGTGTCATCAAAGGCCAGTTGCTCTCATACCATGTCTATGTGGTATGGGAGGTTAAACATCCATTTGGTTGGTAAAAGTGTAGGCTCGGGCTTTCTATCGACCAACTGTCTAATGGTGAAAACAAGACTATTCAGACTTATCCATCATAGGCAGTATAAATCTTCAAGAAAAAAACAGAAGAAAATACTTATACTTAACCACTTAGGCATACTGGCCTGTTAATAGATTCAGCCTGTCTATATATATGACTTGTCATAATTATAGTGGTCATGCGGTGAAGACTGACTATACCGATACTGAGTCCAACATTTTTCAAGCCTTGTTTTTCAATGCATTTTTAGTGATGGAGCTTCGACTATTTCGGGTGGAAGCCTATTCTATGACGTCATAATATGAAATTATTTTTAAAACGATATAATTTCTTAGTTTTTATTGTTATTATTGCTGCTGTTTTTTGTTGTCATATTATTATGATCATCGCTATCATCCTCGCCACATGACGCGGTGGCCGAATCGGTAGAACGCAGGCTTCCCATGCGGAAGATCGGGAGTTAGTCCCTGTGGAGTCAAACCAATGACGTGCAAAATTGATAGTTGGCACTTCCTAATCTGGCGCTTGGCATTAATATAAGATAGGGCAAGGACTGGTTAGCTTGGTGTTAGGATAATGTGACTGAGTGGGAAATTGGACCATGCTGCCGATGGCCTGGTCTCCCAGTGGGGCAGCACTATCCCAGATAGCACACAGCCGTCGGGCCGACGTCGGCTATTGGTCGGACCGTCGCGATCGACTTTCCACCGTCGGGCCACCGTCGGGCCACCGGTGGATTTCCGGCGTTGGGAATCAATCCCTTTCCACTTTTGAGCCACCGTCGGGCCACCGTCGGGCCGCCGGTGGTGTTCCGACGTTAGGGTTCAATCCTTTTCCACTTTTGAGCACCGTCGGGCCATCGTCGGCCCGACGGTGGTGGGCCGCCGCAGGTTTGCATTCATTTTCCACACTTGGTATACCGTCGGGCCATCGTCGGCCCGACGGTGGTGTCCGACTAGGTTCAATCCTTTTCCACTTTTGATTGTGGCCATCGTGGCCGACGGGGTGTTGACTTGGGTCAATCCCTTTCCACTTTTGATCACCGTCGGGCCATCGTCGCTCGACGGGGTGGCGCCGCAGGTTTGCATTCATTTTCCACTCGGTCCACCGTCGAGCCACCGTCGAGCCGACGGTGGTGGGCCGCGCATGCGCAGTTCTTTAGATTTGCTTTCCGGCTCGAGTCGCCCGCGGACCACGTGCGATTGTTGATCAGTGTTCTTTTTCTACCAATAACTCCAGAAATAGGAATTTTAAGGAATTATTTAACAGGTATGTTTATTAATATGTTTAGATTGTTTTGTAAAAGTTTTGTAATTTATTACGAAGTATTAGTGGAATTATTCGTGTTAATACGATTTGAATCATCCGTACGGTTTGTTTACTTCGAATCGCCCCCTGACTCGAGTCGCCAGCACAACACGTGCGATCGTTGGACAGCGTTCTATTTGAACAAATAACGCCAGAAATCGGAGGAATTTAAAGGAATTATTTAACAGTTTGTTTATTAATATGTTTAGATTATTTTGTAAAAGTTTTGTAATTTATTACGATGTATTAATGGAATTATTCGTGTTAATAGGATTTGAACTACGCGGTACGGAATGTTGACGAATTTTTATAAGGTTAGGGTTCGTCGAGTCGACGGTGGGAGGTTGGACAAACAAGTCGGCCCGACGGCGTTTGCGCGTCGCCGACGGGGCAGCCGCCGTCGGACGCGGAGCGCGGCCGACGGCGGCAGCCGCCGTCGCCCCGACGGCGGGAGGTTGGACAAAACAACGTCGGCCCGACGGCGTTTTCCACCGTCGGGCTGCCGGAGCGGCCGCCGTTGGGCCGCCGTTGGGCCGACGACTGTGTGCTGTCTGGGATAAAGTCACCATGAGCATACATTGTCACACTGACAATGCTTTGTTTGTTAGTTTGTTTAACGAGCCCCCCCCCCCCCCTTTTGTCTTGGGGGGGGGGGTCGTTAAACAAACAAGCAAAGCATTGTCACAAGTTGGTGCCAGTGTGGCGGTTTCAGCTCGTTCCCGTGCTCAGCCGTGTCCCATTGCTTCTGCGCATGCGCGGATTTCGCATCAACTCGGGTCACCCGAGCCACTTATTGGCGCATGCGCACATCCTACAAACTCGGGTCGAATAATCGAATAGGCTCGGGTGGACAATTTTTTCTTTTTTAAAAAATAACCGATAAAAGTACAGCAAAATAGGATTTAAAGTATTTTATGATGGCCTAGTTTAGCTATATTTCCATTTCATTAATCTAAGTTATTATTTTTTTGCACACGGCACGTGTATTTGTCGACTCCACCCGCCGTGTTCTATTTGAAATTCGGATGACCCGAGTCGCCCGGGTCGTGTTAATCGATTACGGCCATGTTTATTAGATTCTGACGCATGCGCAGAAGCGAGGGACACGGCTGAGCACGGGAATGAGCTGAAACCGCCACACCGGTGTTGCGGTTTCTGAGGCACACCAGTTTGCGAGGGACATTTACATTCAAATGCATTGTCAATGGCCGTGAGCAAATCTTCATACAGAAAAAGTGAAATATCTCTACAACTACACCTCCTAGACACAAATCGCTTGGTACACATATAGAAAACATCTTTACCAAAACGATTATATTAAATTTATAAGGTTAGGGTTCTTGATTTCTATTAATTTTGAATAAAACTAATGTTTTGCACCGTCAAACCGTCAAACTCAAGGCATTGTCAATGGTCGTGAGCAATCTTCATACAGAAAATACAGAAGAAGTGAAATATCTCTAAAACCACACCACCTAGAAACAAATCGCTTGGTACACATATAGAAAAGATCTTTACCAAAAACATTATAATAAATTTATAAGGTTAGTGACGATGCTGTTCGATCTTGATGCATGCACAGAAGCGATGTGTCCCTCGCAAACTGGTGTGCCTCAGGAACCGCAACACCGGCCCTAATATGACCTTAGATGTTGCCAGGATGTAAAGCCCCAACAAACGTGCAGGTAGAATATGTGAGACGCTGCCCTCCCCCCACCCCCTCTTTTTCACAAAGATCACGTGACTTTTGCTGTGCACGCAGATCGGGCACGACGGGGTGACGGAAGGTTCTGGATGGTTCGTGCAGGAAGTGGAGGTGGATCAGCCCACCAGGGGGAAGCACTACTTCTTCAAGTGTCGGCAGTGGTTGTCACGTGACCATGGCGACGGCAAGACAACGCGCATCTTCTCTCTCCAAGATGGCGACAGCTCGATGGTTTCCTACAAACCACGTGGGTTCAGTTTCAAGCTGAGATTTTAGTATTGTCGTGGGGGGTGATGAAAATGGGAAATACTGTGCCTAGAGCGGGACTCGAACCCACATCTCTCTGTATTCCGGGCCAGTGTGCTAACCATTACACCACCTAGGCTCCCAGATATCAACAGACTCCCCACGCCTACCTGTCTATGTGGTTGCTTGCCTGAGAGGTCAGTGCAGACCACTACACTCATCCCCCTGGAATTGTAAGTCTTGTAATGCTTACAATTACATACATACAGGCAATGCACTAACACCTACATACACAGGGTAGGTTCAACAACCATACAGCGCAAAGCTTGACTTGCCTGGGTCAGTCAGCACTAACTGTTGGTTGTGTTTTGTTTTGTGATAACACATACATACACAGGGTAGGTTCAACAACCATACAGCGCAAAGCTTGTACAGGATCCTGGTCACGGCACCAGTGTCGTGGGGGGTGATGAAAATGGGAAATATTGTGCCTAGAGCGGGACTCGAACCCACATCTCTCTGCATTCCGGGCCAGTGTGCTAACCATTACACCACCTAGGCTCCCTGATATCAACAGACTCCCCACGCCTACCTGTCTATGTGGTTACTTGCCTAAGAGGTCAGTGCAGACCACTACAGTATCTTCATAGTCCGATGAAAGCATCAAATTTATTCAAAACCAAAACACTGACCTAGATTTGATTGTATTTCTGGCTGCGTAGAAGGGAATACAGGGTCAATTTAGTAGAGCCTGTCTCTGCTGAGGTCTATGCAAGGATGAAAGATCTCCGCGATTTCGCGGATTTCCGGGATTTTTCCTGTAGCTATAAATGTATACTAATACCATGCCCCCGTCCTGATATGACCTTAGATGTTGCCAGGACATAAAACTCCAACAACCAACCAATACGTTGTTTCACGCTGCAGCACCATCAGCATATACTAATATGTGGCTGCAGACGCCGCAGCACTAGCAGCATATACTACTAATGGCTTCAAACGCCGCAGTACTATCAGCGTATATCAATCTGTATGAAACCCGACTTCCGGGAATTTTCAGTGATTCCCTGACAATGCTAAACCTATGGGAGAATATCAGCATTTCCGCTTTCTTTCCCGGAGAACACTTTCATCCCTGTCTATGGTGTCAAGAGTTTTAAATAGAATGTTTTCAATTCAAATATCTGTAAAGTTAGCCATTTAAAATAAAATCTAATTCAAACTAAAGTAAGGTAGATTATAAACAATGAACTTAATATATTTATCTAAGAAACTCAAAATCATCGCACTATGGAACTGTACAGAACTTTAAGGAATTTAGATTCGTTCTTTTTTGTGATGAATTTATTTACCCTGCTCATAACGGATAAGTGTGTTCACACTTGTTTTCACCGCTGGGCAGCTCTAGTGTAATTTGTTTTAAATTTATTGAATTTTGTCTTAGTACTAATTTTAGTTTTCTTGCTTCTTGTTTATGGCTTGTAACTGTTTGTAGATTGCAAACAGTCCAAAATTAACCCGGGCCGAGTCAAATCAGTGACTTACAAAATTGATACTTGCCGCTACCTAACCTGGTGCTCAGCATTACTAGGATAGGGCATAGAGTGGTGGAATGAGGAAGACCAATTGTCCACGATTGAAATTTCCCGCCTTAATCAATTAATGTACAAAAACACAAACAAAAAACAAAAACTGCAAGAAAACTAAACAAATAGGAAGCTAACTATAAAAAAAAAGCCTTCTTTTCTTACCAATCTGTGCACAGTGGTTCCGTGTGAGGTGACCGTGTACACCGGAGACGTGAAGGACGCTGGAACAGACGCCAAGGTCCTCGTCAAGTTCTTCGGCGACAATGGGACGACGTCGGACATCCACCTCGACAAGAGTTCGGAGCGCTTCGAACGCGCCCGGGTCGACCTCATCAAGGTCGAGGTCGAGGACGTTGGCAAGCTGGTGAAGATGCGCATCGGGCATGACGGGAAGGGCTCGCGGCCAGAGTGGTTCGTTGATAAGGTATGACGTCACTTCCGGTTTATTCCTATGCGCAAATAGCTGGGGTGCTCTTTATTCTTTAATCAGTGATGTTTTCTATTTAAAGTGATTTTTGTGGGTATATTATCCTTTCTTTTGATTTTGATATTAAAATTATACACACGGTCGTTGTTATTATTTTATATTTATTTACACTTCACATCTTGCACAGTGAATCGACCGTGAATACAGCCATGTTTCGGAGTACTTTAATTTAATAAACGTCTTAAAACATCCTGGAATTTTGCACTGAAATGTCGTTGAATGTTTTGGAAAGTCCTGGAATTTGATTTGTCAAAATGATTATAAACCTGGGTGTAACTGAACCGTGACGACTAGCGACCCTACGAACGTCACATCGGGTACAAAGTCTTTTCCCAGCCATTACTCTTGTCAATAGTCACATCGACAATTACAGCAATGTAGATGTCCAAACAAAGTTCTCAATGATTTCCTTCCAACGATCTTTCATAATACAAAATTCGTGACCCTACGGGGCCTGGAAAGTCTCCAAAAGTCTTGAACTTCATTTTCCCCATTTCACGGCCTTGAAAAGCCTTTAATTTAAGTTATTTTTTGGTAATTAGTCCTGAAAAGACTTTAATTCAATTAAACTGTCTCCACTGATCTAAATTAGTCTGAAATCACCATTCGCTATCATTGTTTTTCTCCTGAAATCCAAATGAAAATAGTCTTGAATTCCTATCAAAAACAGCCTCGAAAAGCCTTGAAATGGCCTTGAATTCCATATCTTCACATGTGTGCGGACGCTGATATTTAATTAATTAAGCGGAATGTATATCATAAACATTGTGCTTCTTTCATTCTCCTTTTCTTCATCCATTGTAATTAAGTTTCATGGACATTGTAACTGTATATAATGAAGATGTGGAAATAAACTTGATTGAATTATTGAATTGTCTCCTGCAGGTTGAAATGAGGAACATGGACACTGGAGACCTGACCATATTTAAGTGTGATCAGTGGCTGAGTAGGTCGCGGGGTGACCAGATGATTGAAAGAGACTTAGTCGCACACATCAAAGGCAAAGCACAACTCAGAAGTAGGTTCACCCCCCCACCCGCCCCCACACCCGACTTTTTGTTTTTGAATTTTTGAATTTTAATATAATTTTACCATAAAATATATCAGTGTTTAAGAAACTACTAAAAAATAATGTAACTTATAAAAATAGATGAGGTTTAAATGGATTAATACAAAGTATAGTGAAAAGCTGGGTTTTGGACTGTTTGGGAAAGGCAAGATCTACCGAGCAATCGCGCTATCCACCCTACTATATGGAGCCGAGGCCTGGATAGTGTACAGACGACAGGTGAAAAAGCTGCATGCCTTCATGATGCGACATCTGCGTTCAATCATGAGGCTAACCTGGAAGAACAAAATGACAAATAAGGAAATACTTGAACGGACGGGGCTGCCCTCTATGGAAGATCTTCTGATCAAAAAGATTCTCTGGTGGACTGGACACCTCATGAGGATGTCATCAGACAGGCTACCAAAGCAGATCCTCTACTCTCAACTGCCTTCTGGTTACAGAAAGAGAGGGCGCCCTCCACTCCGGTTCAAGGATACCATCAAGAGAAACCTGAAGCTGAGAGACATTAAGACCGACTCATGGACATCACTCTCACAGCAGAGAGCTAAATGGAGAGCGGCAGTCAAGTAATGAAAGCAGTCTTTGTCACATCGCGGCCGACACCATGATGATGATGATGATGGACTGCTCGTAATCTACAAACAGTTACAAGCTATAAATAAGACCTACTGGACTGGACTTTCCCGAGCATGCACGAAACTCCAAAATGGTCAGATCCATGTCAAATGACAGCAACAACCATCTCTAATGCAATTCTGAAGTGGTTAGACGTGTGTCAACTGACAGTGAAATCTTAACTCACAAAACATAGCCAAAATTACAGGAGGCGATACGGCCCAGTTGTTTTTAGTGACTCAAAGAATTGTTTGTGCATGACATTGGTAACAGGGTCTCGCATGCTATTTACACTAAAAAGGGGTGGACACAAGATGTTGTGTAAAATGGAGAACACTGCATGGTTGCAAAGTCATCTGTGGTGGCCGAACCACTGCCATGGTTAAAGGATTGAGGATGATGATGATGATGATGATGATGAAGTGCTTTCGGTTAAGAAATTTGATGCTTTCTTTTGATTCTGCAGTTGACTAATATTGCCTTTTTGTTGGTGACAGGGACAACATACAAGGTTTATGTGAAGACTACAAACACACGAGGAGCAGGCACAGACGCCAATGTGTATATCATTATATTCGGAGAGAAGGGAGACTCGGGCCAGCAGCACCTGGTGTCATCAGAGACCAATAAGGTACATACGGGCATTCAAGTAGTTCAAGGGAGTGGGACGTAGCTCAGGTGGTAGTGTGTTCACCTGTGAACGTGTCGGTCATCCGATCGATCCTACTCCGTGGACACATTTGCAGTTTGGGCTATTTTCCGTTCTGACCAGTGGTCCACAACTGGTTCATCAAAGGCTGTGGTATGTGCTGTCCTGTCTGTGGGAAAGTGCATATAAAAGGCCCCTTGCTGCTTATTGGAAAGAGTAGCCTATGTGGCTGCAGTGGGTTTCCTCCAATGAAATATGTCAGATTTACCATATGTTTGACTTCCAATAGGCGATGATACAAAAATCAATGTGCTCTAGAAGCGTTGTTAAGTAAACAAGCTTTACTTTTCAAGTAGCTGAGGACACGGGGTGAGACAGTAGTATGTAGCGGTATTTATTAGGAAGTGAAATGAACATTGGTTCCGCCCACCGCCCAGGTCAAGTCAAGTCAAAAGTCAGTTCGGCTACTAGGATGCTTAAGCCTATCAATCAATATCTGTGTTCTGCTAGGGTGTCTCCGGTGGATGAAACTGAACAGTTATCGCACAACACACATTGTTCAGGTGCTGAGGGTGAAGTGAGCTGCTCACTTTGAAATCAACGGTCATTGGGTTAGTTATCCCGATAGCTGCAAGGTGGCGTGTATATTGGGTGTGCTCCCTCAGTAGGCATTGACACTCTCGAGCTAGGGTTGTTGAGGTGGTGGCGCCACCATCACGCATCCTCGGTTATTGTGGGAGCCGGTGTCGCAGTTTCCGCCGTCCGCCAGTTTCCGCGGTATGCCTACATTCAAATGCATTGTCAATGGCCGTGAGCAATCTTCATACAAAAAAAGTGAAATATCTCTAAAACCACACCACCTAGAAACAAATCACTTGGTACACATATAGAAAACATCTTTACCAAAAAGATTATATTAAATTTATAAGGTTAGGGTTCTTGATTTCTATAATTTTGAATAAAACTAATGTTTTGCACTGCGCGTACCGTCAAACTCAAGGCATTGTCAATGGTCGTGAGCAATCTTTATACAGAAAATACATAAAAAGTGAAATATCTCTAAAACCACACCACCTAGAAACAAATCGCTTGGTACACATATAGAAAACATCTTTAGCAAAAACATTATATTAAATTTATAAGGTTAGTGACGATGCTGTTCGATTTTGATGCATACGCAGAAGCGATGCATACCGCGGAAACTGGCGGATGGCGGAAACTGCGACACCGGCTTGCTATCGGTCCCTCATCCTGAATTACCCACGTTGCAGTGCATTATGGACAATGGCTTCATAGCAGTATATTGTGTTGGTTTATTGGAGTTTTACGTCCTTGCAAGACCTAACATCATATCAAGTAAGGCGTTAAAAGCATGCACTTATGACAGCTTTATAGTTTTTCACCCATATACGCCCCCCCCCCCAATGCTCGCCGTGTCACAAGTGTGTATAGCATGAGTCATACATGCCTGTACACCACCAGATCCTGGTTCAGTGCATTTGTTGTCATGGCTTAATTTATCATATTCTCAACTACACATCATATTCCCTAATAATAATATTCATTACAATTTGTAATATTCATCATATTTCCATAGTATATATATTATTCTCTAATACAGGCCGTCAAATGTCTTAGGAGTGCGTCTGGCAGGGGAAGCAGGCGGAGTGGCGAGAGAGGGGAGATACTGGGTTGTTTGTAACCTTACGACGGTTACCGGTTGCAGAACTGCAACATTATAGAGAGGCTCCGATAAATCGGCCCAATCTTTGGTTGAAGAATAATCTTCTGGTGGGGCGGCGGTGGGGCGGTTGTAGAAGCTGGGGGATGTCTTTACAACGATTAAACGACGAGTCGTTGGGGCGGTCCAGAATCTCCGGTCCGGCGGTAGCACAGCACTTGTATCCAGCAGACAGCAGCAAGGGTTTCCGAGGAAGGGTGGGTAAAGATGGGTCCAGCGGCTCCAGCAACGAGAAGAAAGCGAGAGAAACCTAAAGGTAAAGGGCCCCACCCAAGCACACAACTCCCTTGGTCAGGGGGAGAAGTATGCCTGGGAGGAAAAAAAAGGGTAGAGTCTAGGAAAGAGAAATGAGGAGAGTTGAGTCAAAGGACCGTGTCTATTTGCTCGATGGCGACCATCCAGCGAGCCAAAGACACGGACAGAGTAAAGGTAGAAAGTGAAATGCTGGTGGGCTCACCCT
Organism: Branchipolynoe longqiensis; assembly: GCA_030323885.1. NCBI lineage: Eukaryota > Metazoa > Annelida > Polychaeta > Phyllodocida > Polynoidae > Branchipolynoe > Branchipolynoe longqiensis. The sequence continues at coordinate 93,659,894 of CM059193.1, forward strand.
CCTTGAACTCTTTTCAGACATATCAAGGAGGAAGGAGCAAGGCCAGCGGAGAGGAGATAGAGAGAGGTGTGGACAAAGTGCGGACCGGATAGCAAGTGTGGCGAGAGAGGGCAGGGAGGCTGGGTTATAAGGGCGAGAGCGAGAGGGGGGGGGGGAGGTTACGCAACGCAACGGTCGCGGCCTGTTTTCCTACTTTTTGAGGTGACTGCTCATTTGAAGCCCTCTATACACTCTCTTGGTACATTTGCTCTTATACAAAATTCCTATTTTCTTCCTATTTTGTGGGGGAAATCCCTATTGTGTCCCTATCTTTTTGACAAACAAAATCCCAATTTTCCTTCTTTTTTTACCCACTGCCTCACTTGATGTCCTGCTAATATTCCTGAACATCCCGATATTGGAATATTTAAAACTGTTGAATGTGAAATCTATGAGAACGGTTTGGTTTTGAAAATGCGAATGGTTCAGCTATTGTGCGCGTTTGAGGTGAACTATTTTCTAAGCTTCCTGTAATTTTCAGAACCCATTTGAGAACGATCAGCTGGATGTGTTCACCATCACCGACCTGTTGTCACTTGGACAACTCACCAAGCTCAGGGTGTGGCATGACAACAAGGGTAAGCTGAACAAAGGCTGCTTGTTTGTTTGAATTAGGAAACAGTTTGTTTTATTTGTTTGGATTAAATCGAGGCGTCACAAAAACTTCTATGGATATATGTGATGTATGACGTATTATACAAGTATAACTATGCACAGGGGAATAACTATTCTGTTATCAATATGTATATATATAAAAGACGTATATATAACATATGTGTATAACATGTATATGGGTCATTATCTAAAACTGGGCACTAAATTGTGACATGGAAACCAACATTGAAAACCTTCCAAATAATAGAAAAAAACCTTCCAAATATTAGCCTAATCCAATGTCCTATTAAGGTTTGCGTGTTGTGCATATGTCAGAGTTGAACAAAATGAATTTTACTTTTTGAATTAGATCTTACACAAATTGAGCAATACATTAATATCAGTCACGTAACAGGAAAATCAAAGATGCATCCAGAACCTCATTTTAACATATACAACATAGTCAAACAAGATTTTATTGATTACTATTAAGCAGACAAAGTTATGACTTACAAGAAAACAAGGTGAAAAATAAGTTGGAAAAAGTTTGGCTACATGCATAGTGTAAATGTGTAAATTTTCACTTTTTCACATCAGCACAAAATCATATAAGTAAACTTTTAATTTCTTTTTTTTAGGATAACTTCAATAAATGTACTGTTGCTAATATACTAAATACACAGAGGATACAATAATTATTTGACTTGCAATCAATAAAGGAAAGAACAAATTATCAGCAACGTAATGTGGAAACCAAATATGTGGTGCCTTGTTTTAAAGAATGACCCATATATCAAATATATATATAATACATATATACTATAATATCGTCGCATCAGTGCAAATAGGTTGTGACTGATTTCTTCAAGTTTTGCAGGAGAAGCAAAAGAAAACTTCCAACAATTACAGTACCCTACTGAAAATATATATACTTTTGTCCCTGTGTATGATTGTAGGTGTGCTATAGATGTCTTATTTGCTGTAAGCCACTTTTCTAAATATATTGCGTAATACTGTAAAAACAACCAATTGTGCAGTTACAACTTTGTTGCACAGACTTCCATCACAATCTTCCAGGATGAGCTACAGATACAACCTTTTCTGATAAGACTTTTAAAGCATATTGTAATGATATACTAAGAACGATTACTATATTTCATAGTCTTGACAACTGAATTCATCTAAATAGTTACAGTTATGCCATTTCTGGTTTCTGGAATTTGAACAACAACAGGCTCTTTCATTTCAATGTTACCGTAATGTTCACGCTTATAAGGCAAAATCGCTCATAACGCACCCCCCCCCCCCCATTTTTAGACCAGATGCGGAACCAAATACTCAAGAGAGGTTGACTGATGAAAACAGTGAGACTTTACTCTGAGGAAAGAGTCGATGTGCTTTCTCACTTCTCAATCATGTCCTTCGGCTATGCATCTTTGTTTACCATTGATTAACTGTGCCAGCTCTTAATTAATGACACCTGGTAACCATAGAAACTGAACTAAGTAATCCCACGTTAGTAGATACAACCTTGTTGCACCACCCCAATACCACCTGTGACCCTGGTTAGAGTGAAACAAGGTTGTATGTGTCAGATACAACCTTATTGAACTGAGTCTCTTCACGACTCTGTAGATACAACCTTGTAAAACTAGGCCTCATGTACATACATACTGAGAGAGAAGATACAGCCTTTTTACACTGACTAGATCTGTCCTAGGAGACCTAAGAACTGCAAGAACCCTGATTTGGCAAAAATGTCAGTTACAACCCCTTTGCACTGATGCGACGATATATACTATATATAATATATATTATATATAATATATATATAATATATATAATATACAATATATACTATATTTATACAATATATATATACAATATATATACAATATATATACAATATATAATATATATATAATATACAATATATTATATATAATCTATTATATACATATAAACACTCGGAGAATTATTTATTATTTATTAGTGTCGATTCTACTCGACTGAATATTGTCCAATCCCTGTCGTCCACTGTCCCCTGCTGCCTTGCTGCGGGGCTCGACGCGGCCCGGTCTGGTTTGAATCGTTACTTGCCTCCCGTTTTTTGCTTTTGTATAGGTAGGGCATTTATCGCTCAGCCCGGAGTCGAATAAACGAACCAACCCAATCTGCTGTCTCTCTCGTCAATTCGTAGGGGAGGCTTATATATATATAATATATATCATATCTATTTATATATGTGTAAATTATATCATGACTTCCCCTGGAAAATTGGTAATAGAAAATAGGTTACATTTTTTTATGAGAAAAAAAGGGGAGGGAGTAAAGATAGTTTTAAAAGGGGGAAGGGAATCATTTATTACTAGTTTTAAAAGGGGACAACGTTTGTTTTAAGGGAATTCTTTTAATTTTACTTTAAAGAAAAATGTTGATTCACATTCCGCCGCGTTTCTGCAAGACCTGAAGTATTGGTTAAATGGATTTTTTTTCTTTACAACCCCCACCCCACTCCAACCTCCCCTGCATACTCACACACACCCTCACCCTTACTCACATCTACACACCCACTCACACACACTCACACACAAACGCACACCTATGCACACACCACTCACACACACTAATACACCCACACCCATTCACCCACCCACACCTACACACCTTCAAACCCACTCACCCACATTTACATCCACACCCACACACACCCAACCACTCATCCACACCCATCCACACCCACCCACACACACACACCTATACCCCCACACCCTCCCACAACCCAACACACTCACACACATACCTATATCCACCCACACACACGCACCCACACACTCACATACCCACACCCACCTACACACCCACACCCCCACTCCCCCACATTTACATCTACACCCACACACACCCAACCACTCATCCACACCCATCCACACACCCACACACACCTATACCCCCACACCCTCCCACAACCCAACACACTCACACACATACATATATCCACCCACACACACGCACCCACACACTCACATACCCACATACAACTACACACACACACCCCCTACCCAAATACCCACCCCACATCCACCCACACACTCACACACACCTATCCCCACCCACCCACTGATAAACACCCCGCCCCCCAACACCCACTCACACCCGCACACAGGTCTGGGCGCGTCGTGGCACGTGACCCACGTGGAGGTGGAGGACGGTAACACCCACACCAGGTACATGTTCCCGTGTAACAGGTGGCTGTCGAGGACCGAGGACGACAAGCAGATCGTGCGTGAACTCAGCTGCGCCAACTTGGCCTCCCCCGGCACCAAGGCCAAGATCAGTAAGTCTCTGAAAGCCGAGTCAAACCCGTGACTTATCAAATTGATACTTGTCGCTTCCTAGTCTTTAATAAGATAGGGCAAGGACTAGTTAACTCAGTGTCGGGATAATGTGACTGGGTGGAATATCGAGTCATGATGCCCGGCGGCCTGATTTCCCAGTGAAGCAGCACTATAAAGTTGCCATGAGTGCGCAATGTCAGAAGTCGGTACCGGTCATGATATGACCTTAGATTGATTGATTGATTGGTGGTTTCTTTACGCCGTGTCGGCAGCATATGCCATATTCACGGCGAAATATGACCTTAGATGTTGCTAGACGTAAAACTCCAACAACCAATCAACCATCATCAGGGCCCACTACATGTGGTGAGAACGCTCTGTTCAGATTAGATTAGATTAGAGTGTTTGAGCTGTATGCTCAGGCTAAGTCGGAGACTCCATCATCAGGGCCCACTATATGTGGTGAGGATGCTCTGTTTAGATTAGATTAGATTAGAGTGTTTGAGCTGTTTGCTCAGGCCAAGTCTGAGACTCCACCATCAGGGCCCACTACATGTGGTGAGGATGCTCTGTTTAGATTAGATTAGATTAGAGTGTTTGAGCTGTATGCTCAGGCCAAGTCGGACACTCCATCATCAGGGCCCACTATATGTGGTGAGGATGCTCTGTATAGATTAGATTAGATTAGAGTGTTTGCGCTGTTTGCTCAGGCCAAGTCAGAGACTCCATCATCAGGGCCCACTATATGTGGTGAGGATGCTCTGTATAGATTAGATTAGATTAGAGTCTTCGAGCTGTATGCTCAGGCCAAGTCGGAGACTCCGCCATCAGGGTTCTTGCGCTGCATTTGTTTCTGATATGGATCGCAGTGAAATTTTGCTTGGAAGTCTTCTAATTGAAAGCTGCATAGTCTGACGAAGGATCAAAAGATACTCAAAAAGTAACACCAAATAAGGCAGCCCCGCTTACCTCCTGATATGACCTTAGATGTTGCTAGGACGTAAAACAACAACAAACAAACAAACAACAAACATACCTCCCCGCCAGTTACTGCCCTGGTTAAATACCTTGTTCCTCCTGTGTCCAGCGTATGAGATAGCGGTGACAACCAGTGACAAGAAGGATGCTGGGATGATCCACAACGCATGGATCATCCTCGAGGGTAATGTCAAGTCCTCGTCCGAATTCATCATGGAGAACAGCAGCAAGAAGAAGATACTCCGAACGTAAGGCCAAATAAACAAATCGGTGATCATCCCCCCCCCGTGCCTGAAAAATCGTCCGATTGATAATTTAGTTAAAAACTGTTACAAATGTGTCGGGCTAGCAGCAATTCAACTTTCGTAAGCGCACAATCTGTGCAACATAGTAGGATAGATACCTTGATAGCAAATATATAGAATTTGGTAGGCTGATTGCCTGTTGTTATTCCGGTCCTACAATAGATAACTTTTACTTAGCACGGTTATGGTAATCTGTATCGCTCTTGTATCCAAAACTTGTCGAGTTGGGACTTAAAGCATTTCATACGCCAGAAAATGTGATTGAGTGGGATATCATGTCATGGTGCTGGCAGCCTGATTTCCCAGTTGGGCAGCACTATAAAGTGGCCATAAATGTGCACTGTCAATAGTCGGTACCCGTTTTGATATGACCTTAGATGTTTCCATGATGTAAAACTCCAACAACTAACCAACCATCGATGAGCAGATGTTTTATTTTAAACATGAATTCATTCATCTTGCTTGCTTTTTGCCAGCGGCCAGACTGACGTGTTCAAAATGACGAGTCGGAACCTCGGCACCCTGGAGAAGTGCGTAATTGGGTCAGTGGAACGCGCCGACAAGACGCTGGGGCGGGCTGATGGACGCGACGGGCAGTGGCACTGTCAGGAGGTCACTGTCACAAACACCGCCACTGGTGACAAGTGAGTGACAGTCAAGCCATGTTCACACACACACATACTTAACTCGATTTAGTTAAACCAGTTTAGTTAATCCGGTTTACTTAAACTGGTTGAACTAAACCAGTTGAACTAAACAGGTTGAACTAAACTGGTTTAACTAAACCAATTTAGCACTGTCGTCACACATACAGAGTTTTGAAACTTGTCGCGTTCACACAAGCAGTAGTTACGCCAGTTTAATGAGGGAGTTTACATATTTATTATGCACCAGCAATCGTTAATAAATTTTAAAAACGACCAACAAAAAGCACAATTTCAATGAATATTCCACAGCTCCAGATCTAATTATGTTATTAAAGAGCGTGACTTAATAATGTTAAAATTGAAAAGAGCAAGCGAGCGCCAGTCACTGTCATTGTCAACATTGGTGAGCAAATGTTAATAATACATGTACTTTAACTACTTAAGTCAGTTTAATGCATTCATATGTGCAACTGAAACCGTTTTAGACTAAAACGGTTGACCTAATCCACCTCACAAACTGCTTTGCATGAGGCGAACTAGTTGAGTCGACTTAGAACTAAACCGATTTAGCCCCGTGTTCACACACACTTTTTAAGCCAGATTAGTTAAATCGGTGTGTGTTTTTCTCCAGGTACCTGTTCCCCTGCAAGGCGTGGCTAAACATTGCCAGCAGCATCACCAGGAGGCACTCCAAGGTGCTGGAGGTGGTGAAGGTGGAGGAGAGCAAGCTGTCCACACTACGCAGTAAGTACTCACTCCTCTCTGTCACTTGTCTTGGGGTTTTACGATCTACAAGCACTGAAGGACACTCACTCCTATCATGATGGGAGCGGAACATATGAGACTGTCTCAAAAGGTGCTAAGCAATATGGGACAAAACATTGTCCATTGTAATGATCAACATACTATCTGCTTATGTATTTGCTCAGGATAAACTGATTTGTTTTTTACATGGTGTTTCATAATCCCAATAGAATACATATTGATTTGAAGCAAATGTCCTTGTGTCTTCAGTGTAACCGTTTCTGTGCTGCTTTGTGTCAATCGTTACAATGGACCAAAAAAAAGAAGAGTTAGCACCTTTAGAGACAGGCTCATATCTCAGGAGGTAGCGTGTCCACCTGTGAAGGTCTCGGGTCATTTGATCGATCCTTCTCAGTGGACCCATTTGCAGTTTGGGCTAGTTTCCATTCCAACCTGTGGTCCACGACTGGTTCATCAAAGGCTGGGGTATGTGCTGTCCTTTCTGTGGGAAAGTGCATATAAAAGACCCCTTGCTGCTTATCGGAAAGAGTAGCCTATGTGGTGGCAGCAGGTTTCCTCCAAAGGAATATGTCAGAATGACCATATGTTTGACATCCAATACGAAAATCAATGTGCTCTAGAGGCGTTAAATAAAACAAGCTTCAGGGAGCTTAGGTGGTGTAATTGTTAGCACACTGGCCCGGAATGCAAGAGATGTGGGTTCGATTCCTGCTCCAGGTGCAATATTTCCCATTTTCATCACCCTCATGACAGTACTGACTTTATGGATTTTTTGAAACACCTTGAATGCATAACATTCCTGTTTTATCATAAAAAGGCTGTAAAGTACTGCATAAAAATAGCTCATTTGTTATATTAATAGCCTCATCAGAACCAAAGACCCTATAATACTAAGACGGCTCACTCCCTATCTCTCCCATGGTATTGCAAATTTCGCAGTGCCACCTTGTGGTGGGTTTGATCAGCCCAACTGCTGGTTGGTGTTTCACATGTAAACACATACAATTATATTATACATGAGATAGGTAAGTATGAATATACATCAATATGAAATTGCTATGAACAAATACACATCATCATCAGCATCGCCATCATCACACATCTTTCACATTCATATATATACATTTATACATATAATATAGCACCTGTTTAACCAGCGCACCAAGTGGTGGGTTTGATCATTTTGATTACACAGTACAGTCTGAGTGAGCCGTCTTAGTAATATAGGGTCTTTGTTAGAACGTGGTACATGATGCTTTAAAGATACAAATTCAGACCCTTTTGTTAAAGTTGCATAATCCGATGGCTTTGAGGTTTTTTTTTATTGAGGCTGTATTTATACTGTCCATAGCATATAAGCCTGGGTATTCAGGCTTGTTTTCAATGCTACCCAGCTGTAGTGTGGGTGTTATCTTATCACACAGTAGCTGCTGATAAGGTATTTGATTGCCTGCATTTCAGCAGCAGATAGATAGTTGGTTGGTCTGGTTAGTAGTTTATGTTAATTCTTTTGGATTTTCTTGGCATATATGTGTTTAATTTTTTCTACTCTTACTACTAGACTAGCCTACTCCTATTTACATATCATAGGCTTGTACGTAGCTGTGCGGTGTGCTATCTGGCTACTTTTGGCATGGTTAACTTCCATTGGGCGTCCCGCTGGTGGGCCGTGACATATCACATGCCCCTTTGTAGTGCAGCTTAGTGGGGGTTTCCGAGCCTTATTTTGCACAGATATTTTTTGTCCTCTGAGATTCATTATTTTCTGTAATTTTTTATGAGATAAATATATTAAATTGATTGCTATAACGTACCTTACTCTAGCTCGAAGGAACTTTATTTTAAATGGATAACTTTTGAGATAATATTATTTGAAGTATCAACATGTAGAATTAGTTTTGGCAAGCACACCAAAACTCTTGACACGGACGCTCAACTCATCCAGTCATCCCGTCTGGTTATGCTTCGCGGATCTGATTTGGTGTTTTCGCTGTGCTTGTTTGCGCAGACTTAGGCACTGTGAAGTACGAGGTGGTCGTGGTGACTGGGGACCTGAAGGGAGCGGGGACAGATGCCAACGTCTTCCTCACCATCTACGGCGCCAATGGCGACACAGGTCGACGCGCCCTGACACAGCGCTTCAGGGACCTGTTCGAGCGCAACCAGGTGGACAGCTTCACCCTGGAGGCCTTGGAACTAGGTACGGCAATGATTAATCACCTTTTTTTTTTTTCTTGAAGATTTATACTGCCTATCATGGATAAGTCAGAATAGACTTGTTTTCACCATTAGACAGTTTGTCAAGAGAAAGCCCGAGCCTACACTTTTACCGACCCAAGGGATTTTTAACCTCCCACACCACATAGACATGGTATGAGAGCAACTGGCCTTTGATGATGCTGTAAGTTATACACAACGGTGGAAATCCAAATTGGCAGAGGTGGGGGCACAGGGAATCGAACCACCGACCTTCAGATTAGGGGTCTGACCTAGTAAAAAGTCAGACACTCTAACCACTCTGCCACAGAGAACACCTTCTTTGTTCCATATCCTGATATGACATTAGATGTTGCCAGGAGGTAAAACTCCACCAACCAACCTTGCTTGTTTGTTGGAGTTATGTCATCCTGGTGTGTGATGGATCTGCAATCTTTCGTGAAATCGTTTCAATCCAGGAGTTGTCACTGTTTTATTCTTCGCATGTCGCTTCAATCCAGGGGTCGTCTCCATTTTATTCTTCATGAAATCGCTTCAATCCACGGGTCGTCCCAGTTTGATTCTTTGTGAAATCACTTCAATCCAGGGGTCGTCCCAGTTTGATTCTTTGTGAAATCACTTCAATTCAGGGGTCGTCCCTCGTTTGTTCTTCCATATCACTTGAATCCAGGGTTTGTCCCCATTTTATTCTTTGCATGTCCCTTCAATCCATGGGTCGTCCCCGTGTTATTCTTCGCATGTCACTTCAATTCAGGGGTCTTCCCCATGTTATTCTTCATATAATCACTTCAATCCAGGGTTCGTCCCTGCTTTATTCTTTGTATATCGCTTTAATCCAGGGGTCGTCCTCATTATATTCTTCACATATCGCTTCAATCCAGTGGCCGTCCCCCTTTTATTCTTCACATATCGCTTCAATCCAGGGGTCATCCCCATTTTATTCTTCGTGAAATCGCTTCAATCCAGGGGTTGTCCCTGTTTTATTCTTCTCATGTCGTTTCAATCCAGGGGGTCGTCCCCGTTTTATTCTTCACGAAATCGCTTCAATCCAGGGGTTGTCCCCGTTTTATTCTTCATGAAGCCAGACGGGATGGCTGAATGAGTTTGAGCGTCCGTCTCCCGTGTTGGTAGATCGGGGGATGGTGGGTTGGAACCCTGTTTGAGTCAAACCAATGACTTAAAAATTGATACTTGTCGCTTCCTAGCCTGGCGCTCGGCATTCTTAGGCAAGGAGCAGTGGAATGAGGAAGACCAATCGTCCACGATTGAAATTTCCCCTGCTTAATCAACTAATGTACCCCCCAGAAAAATCGCTTCAATCGAGGGGCCGTCCCCAGTTTATTGTCAGTATGTGGAAGAAGTGACCTATCACTGCATATCCTGGTATAACCTCTACTGGGCACGTGGGAGGGGGGAGGGCTGGCCATTAGCTGATGGAGGACTAGTTCACTGTATAGATACTTCCCCCCCACGCCCTGATGTCTCTAACCACTACCCACCAGAAGTCAACTAACTCCCTGCTGAAAGGTACCGCCTTACACGGTGCCGGTCAAGTCAAACTGATGACTTAAAAATTTATACTTGCCACTTCCTAGCATGGCACTCGGCATTACTAGGATAGGGCAAGGACTGGTTCGCTCAGTGTCAGGATAATGTGACTGCGTAGGACATCAGGTCATGGTGCCAGCAACTTGCTTTCCCAGTGGGGCAGCACTATAAAGTCGCCATGAGTGTGCACTGTCACAAGTCGGTACCCATCCTGATATGACCTTAGATGTTGCTAGGACGTAAAACAATTACAAACAAACAAACTTGGTGGTGCCCATACAGTGCTGCAGGTTTGCAGCCTTCAGTGCGCCAACGTGAATGAAAACTCCCCAAAAACAACAAACAAACAGCAACAACAAATGAACCAAATACCTTATGGCTGTAATGAACTCTTTAGACAAATAAAATAATTGCCTGAAGGCTGTAATGAACGCTTTAGACAAATAAAATAATTGCCTAAAGGCTGTGGTGAACTCTTTAGATAAATAAAATAATTGCCTGAAGGCTGTAATGAACTCTTTAGACAAATAAAATAATTGCCAGAAGGCTGTGGTGAACTCTTTAGACAAATAAAATAATTGCCTGAAGGCTGTGTTGAACTCCTTAGACAAACAAAATAATAGCCTAATGGCTGTAATGAACTCTTTAGACAAATGAAATAATTGCCTGAAGGCTGTGGTGAACTTTTCCGACAAATACAATAATTGCTTTAAAGCTGTGATAAATTCTTCGACAAATGAAATAATTGTCTTAAGGCTATGATAAACTCTTTCGAATAAATTAAATAACCCCCTTCGCTCTTGTTGCTTGCATCTCCGCAGGCGACCTGACCAAGATCTACATCGAGCACGACAACAAAGGCTTTGGAGCCGGCTGGTTCTTGGAGCGGGTCGAGGTCACCCACAGTGTCATCAATCGGAAGTGGGTCTTCCCCTGCGCCAAGTGGCTCGACAAGAAGAAGGGTGACGGCGAAGTAGGTCGCGAGCTGCTCGCGCGAGACTGAGCCATGGTCACGTGACGTGCTGTTTACTTAAGGATATGGTCACATGGTTTTGTCTACATAAAAGATTAACCTCTAACTCTGCTCAGAGGTGAATGACAACCCTATGTTTAAGTTGGAGAAAGTGTGTCTCGCCATTGATGGTCTTAGTTTGGCATTCCTAGCTTCTGTTGATTCAAATCCAATCGTATGTTTATGTTTCCCTTCAACATATATACTCTCCAGTCCAGAGTGTTCAAATCACATAATGTCAAGGCATTATGACCCAAAATGAATTTGAAGTGTTAGAGTCCATGAAATAAATCCTCCCTGTTTGAATGAACTGATTGTATCACCTGACTACATCAGCCAATGAAAATGACTGCTTCCTGACCTAGATTAGATTATTACCCAGGAACATCGCAACTTCCTGCCAATTGCTGCCATGTTGACACGTGGGCTCTGTCAGATGGCCCTCAAAGTACAGAATGCGGTGTGACTGTTAAGATTTTAATATTTCCAGTTTATTTAAGAAGTGATGGGAATATGCTGACACCATCCTATACTTATGAATATTAGCTATCGATGCAGGATGGAACATAATGATTGGATCTACACCCCTCTCCCTCACCCCTTAAACTTTACATAATATTTGAATGGCCCCTTTGAGCAGTAGGTTGGGATTGGTCTGCCCAGGAACCATTAGATTCTCAGTACCCCGTGGGTATTATTAGAAGTTCTGTGACGTCACAGATGGAACGATTGACTTACATAGGTTATGATCCTTCAGATTTACTTTACGTGATAGTAGGGTCTAACTTTTCCGTATACTGAACCGGCTTAATTTTCAAACGTTGGAATACATTTCAAGATAATGATTATGATTAATTGTTATAATTCTTTTTTGTTTTACTGCGATGTCAGCATTTTACTGTAAAATAAAGAGTTAACTGCATAGAACCAGCCAATCAGATACGAGAAAGATGGGCCTCAAAGTACAGCATGCGGTGTGACTGTTGTGATTTTAATATTTCAGGTTTATTTAAGAAGTGATGAGGATGTGCTGACACCATCCTGTCCTTATTTTTGAAGATTTATACTGCCTATCATGGATAAGTCTGAATAGACTTGTTTTCACCATTAGACAGTTTGTCGATAGAAAGCCAGAGCCTACACTTTTACCAACCCAAGTGATTTTTAACCTCCCGCACCACATAGACATGGTATGAGAGCAACGGCCTTTGATAACACTGTAAGTTATACACAGCGGTGGAAATCCAAATTGCAAGAGGTGGGGGGGGGGGGGGGCATGGGGAATCAAACCACTGATCTTCAGATTAGGAGTCTGACCTAGAAAAAAGTCAGACACTCTAACCACTCTGCCACAGAGAACACCACAACCTATTATGAATAATAACTATCGGTACATGATGCCAATATTATTATTTTGCTTATTATTCACCTTTATGCAGTTAATATAGGCAATCAACATCATATAATCACCAGTGTTGTATGACTTGTCTATATATACTATTCACTGAGGGCCTAGTTCCAATATCTGCCATGGTGGCGCGACCTGTGATTGAAGATTATACCCATATATACCGCATACATATATGACCAGACTCGCTGTCCAAATTGGTAAGAATGCAGCCTTCCCATGTGGAAGGTCAGGAGTTAGAATTCTGGCCGAGTCAATCCAATGACTTACCAAATTGATACTTGCCACTACCTAGCCTGGCACTCGGCATTACTGGTTGTCAATCTGCTTAGGAGTACGGTGAATAAGGTTAATAGGTTGTTCTGTCAAATATCGCAACTCGAAGGGAACAAATAATGTACAGGTCATTTTGTAATAGAATAGAATGGAATATATTCTCAATGCCTGCACATACTGTTACAATTACCTGTCATGAATGCTAGTCAACTCTACATTTGGTACAATTACGGTTATTAATATAACGCATTATGTAATAGGGTAATGTATATCATAAACATTGTGCTTCTTTCATTCTCCATTGTAATTAAGCTTCATGGACATTGTAACTGTATATAGCGATATATAGCGAATGGTAGACAGCAAGTGTGAACACTTATTTGTCTCATTTTTTTTGGTACAAGCAGGGGAAATCCCAGTCACAGACGACTGGTCTTCCCCACTCCACTGCTGGTCGATAGAAAGCCCGAGCCTACACTTTTACCGACCCACAGAATTTTTAACCTCCCAGACCACATAGACATGGTATGAGAGCAATCGGCCTTTGATGACGCTGTAAGTTATACACAGCGGTGGAAATCCAAATTGGCAGAGCTGGGGGCACGGGGAATCGAACCGCCGACCCTCAGATTAGGAGTCTGAGCTAGAAAAAAGTCAGAAACTCTAACCACTCCGCCACAGAGAACGCTGTGATGCTGAAATAAACTTGATTGATTTGAATTGAATAACATGTAGAGTGGCAAGTGGCAGGATGGTCGTAGCTGTGTGTCAACTGACTGGAACAGTCCATTCGCAGTAGGGGCGGTGGGTAATCACTGGGCACGCCCTACCAATATGGGCGATAATGGGGATTATCTCTATCATATAGCTGTACATATAATCATATATATATATGATGTAAAAGAAATTATACGAGTATAAATAATTAAGGTTGTCTGTATCTGACTGTCTATTTTCCATTGTGACAGGTGGCGCCACCACCACATGCCCACCTCACTAACCACTCTCGACTGCGCATATCAGTCTCAGCGGAAATTCTTTTACTTTATGTAAGGGGCAAATAACCTCTTGGCAGTGATTATGATCTTCAACCTATATATTTATATATATATATAATTATATATATATATATATATATATTTAGGTTGAATATTTTATATACATATATATTGTGAGTGGCGGTTACAGTGTAAAGCGGGTGGCGACGCCACCATCGGAGCTGAGGTTTGGGAGGCTGGATCAGTAGATGATTAGACCAGACTCCAGCCGTCCGTGACTGAGTGAGTGATGAGGGAAAGGAGGGATATTCCGGGTTATTATACTCATATAATTCTTATACAGTGCATACACTATTATGACAAGTGGCAATATTTTTGCAGAGTTCTCTTCATCTAATCAAATGTAGGCAGCTTATTTTATTATGATTGATTGTAATGAATTATTATTACATGAGATGAATTATTATTACATGAGATGAATTAAAGTGAAGAAATGCATCGTACTTTTGTTGATTCTTATCAGATCTTTGTTTACAGAATTAAGTGTTGCATCTCCTATGTATACTTAGGTGATGATTGTTGGATACAATTGAATGTGTGTAATTGTGATAAGAATATGGTCTGTTTGTTCTTCTTTTTGTTTTTACACCCCATTTTTTTGATTTTCTGTGATGTTCAAATACTACATCAGACCTGATGGCTGAATGGGTTGAGCGCCCGCTTCCCGCGTAGCAGGTCGTGGGATTCAAAACCCAGGTTCGAACCCTAACTGGGTCAAACCAATGACTTAAAAATGTATACCTGTTCCTAACAAGTCTGTTATTCGGCATTACTATGATAGGGCAACTTACAGATTAACTTACAGATCCTCTTCTGGCTGATCTAGGCCCTATCGGGCCTCTAACAATACTAGCTCGTTATGGTAATAAAGAACTATTTTGTTGCATGCATGTGGAGGTGGACAGTGCCCTGAAGTCATATAGTGGGTGTCCTCTCGGATGTCTATCGAGCCTTCTACCAACAAGGAGTAATGGAATGAAGCAGACCAATTGTCCGTGAATGAAATTTCCCCTGGTTCCTCCGGTTCGGGACGTGGCTCAGGCAGTAGAGTGTCCACCTGTGAAGGTGTGGGTCATTCGATCGATCCTGCTCAGTGGACCCATTTGCAGTTTGGGCTATTTTCCGTTCCAACCAGTGGTCCATAACTGGTTCATCAAAGACTGTGGTATGTGCTGTCCAGTATGTGGGAAAGTGCATATAAATGACCCCTTGCTGCTTATCAGAAAGAGTAGCCTATGAGGCAGCGGTGGGTTTCCTCCAAAGAAATATGTCAGATTGACCATATGTTTGACGTCCAATAGCCGATGATGATAAAAAGCACTGTGCTCTAGAGGCGTCATTAAATAAAACAAACTTTTCCCCCGGTTCCTCAATAAGTTTAGAACAAATGTGGACTATTAATTGCAGCAATGTTCTCTTTACGTTGTGCTCAAGACATGGCGATAAATGTGTGAAAATGACGTGTACTGACATTTTGCCAAGCTTCCAAGATTGTTTCTGTAATTTATATTGTATGCAGCCAATTTAAAGTAGTAAGATGCAATGGCCTCCCCGTATGAATCGCCACATACACAGGTGGGCGCGAGTCAGTTCACTGCATCAGAGAGACGAGATAGCCTAATGGTTAGAACGCTTGCTACAGAATGGAAGAAGTGTGAGTTTGAGTCCCGGTCTAGGCATGATGTTCCTCCATAGCAGTATATATATATATAGATATATATATATATATTAGTTAGACGAATCTTACCTTGGTATAGATGATGGATAACTGTTGTTTTACCGAGGTATAAGCCTCGGATAGACGTGGGATAGGGAGAGGGAAGCACGGTGTCGGTGTACGCATAGCGTACACCTATGTCGGTGTACGCTATGCGTACACCGACATAGGTGTACGCTATGCGTACACCTATGTCGGTGTACGCATAGCGTACGTCGAGCGTATGAGCAGCGTATGAGCCATACGCCCAAAAAATTTTGAGCATGCTAAAAAATTGTTTGGACGGACGGGCGTATGAGGGCGTATGCCGGCATATGCATAGCGTATGCGTAGCATATGCATAGCATATGACGGCGTATGGGTCGCAAATCCATACGCTAACGCCATATGCCGCAGTGTGACACCACTTTTACACAATGTTGGGGGTACGCCAGAGACACCCGGCGGGTGTCAGTCCAGCGTACCCCCAACCTATGCCGACGAACCCTAACCTATGGGTAACCTATGTCGGCGTACGCATAGCGTACCCCTAGCGTATGAGCAGCGTATGATCAATACGCTGCCAATTTTGAGCAAGGAAACAGGCTTGTTGGAGGATCGGCGTATGACGAGTGTATACGGCGTATGCGTAGCGTATGGCGGTGTATGCCGACGTATGACGTAACCTTTACCATAGAGCATGTGCCCTCAGCTGAAACTCCGAGTGCTAATGGTGATGTGAACAACAGCCTAAAGGCCCTGTCACATTACGGCGTATGACAGGAGCGTATTGAAAACCTACGTAAGTCCTGCGTGTGCCGTCCTATCATGACATTTGGTGACCTATCGGGTGTTTTTGAGCCTATGCGTAACCTATGAGGAGCGTATGAGAGCGTACTGTGACATTTGTTGACGGTTTTGATTGGCATATGGAACCTATGCGTAGTGTATGAGTCAAGATCGATGTCGAGACCTATGGCATACGCTTGGAATATGCTGTGCATACGCTGTGCATACGCTAGGAGTACGCTCCCATACGTAACTTGTAGGTTATGCGTACGCTACATATGCTAGAGATACACCGGTGACGCAAGTTGAGCGTATGCGTAACCTACGCCGGCGCACCCCTAGCGTACGAGGAGCGTACACCGGTGTACGAGGAGCGTACACCGGCGTATGAGTAGCATATGAACCATACGCTCCCATAGGTCGAGATTTTTTGAGCATGCACAAACAAATTTGGACGGACGGACGGGAGAAAGCGTATGGCGGCGTACAATGGCATACGCCGGCACATGACGGCCTATGCGTAGCGTATGGCGGCGTAATGCGCCGACGCCGCCGTACGCTCCCACAAAAAACCCTAATGTGACAGCCCCTTGACTGACCCACTCCCCATCTCCACGACGTATGCTTTGTACGACCGGGAAAATGTTGAAAACGTTGGATAGGCCCTAAAAACAATGCATTTAAATACTTATTCATGGGTGATTTACTGTCTGTGCATTTCTTCTGCTACAGCGCAAAGCATCGTGACTTATTAATTAAATGAGAACAAACCTAGAGACACGAGGCTACATACAAAATATATATTTTATTTGAATTTGAATGTTGGAGAAAGGCATGGTACATAAGATATTATTCATACAGTTTGTTTATTTGACTCCTCAGAGATCTAAGAATCCCAACTCACATTGTGGCATACCCGACAACCTGTCCAAGTGACATTCAATCGAACACTGTCCTCCTTAGCCAACCCTTTTAACCGACCGAGCATTAATAATCATTGTGTACAATGCTTCATGGAGAAACAAACAAAAAAAAACATCTGAAAATATGAGAAATAAACTAAATTATGCCTAAATTGGAAATGAGAAGATTTGTGCCCATTCGTTCATTATTTGTCTCTTCTCAAATTGCATTCATTTGTTTAAATCAGGTGTTATTATAAGTATAGATATGCCCATAGGGAATACCATTGGTCGTGCTAATTCTTATCATCATACATTGATATTAATATAATTTGAAAACAATAATACCATGAAGTAATAATAATTATGGTGAGCGCGGTTAATTATCAGATATAAATACATGTAAATACATCGATTTAACATAAGGGGTGCTAATCTATTAGGACACTTTTTCAACCACCATGCACTTTTTTTTCCTTTTCCCATACACAAAGTAACAAATTAGGAGATATTCGTAATAAGAACGAAGATGACCCGCTGTCATATTTACACTACACTCAATTCTACATGGTTACACTTGCACCCACCGTCTATAAAAAAAACCTGCTTATCTGTTTGCCCACCGTCACTTTGAGGTATCGCAAGCACTGCTTCTGAAAATTCCCCCACCCCCGCCCTAGGAATCTGTGGCAGGTGGGCGCAACTTTAGCATGCGGTCTACCTGGCCATTTACACATTAGCATGCGGTCTAACTGGCCATTTACACTTTAGCATGTGTTATACCTGGCCATTCACACTTTAGCATGTGGTATAACTGGCCATTTACACATTAGCATCCAGTCTACCTGCCCATTTACACTTTAGCATGTGGTCTACCTGGCCATTTACACTTTAGCGTGCGGTATACCTGGCCATTTACACTTTAGCATGCGGTCTACCTGGCCATTTACACTTTAGCGTGTGGTCCACCTGGCCATTTACACTTTAGCGTGTGGTCCACCTGGCCATTTACACATTAGCATGCGGTCTACCCGGCCATTTACACTTTAGCATGTGGTCTACCTGGCCATTTACACATTAGCATGCGGTCTATCTGGACATATACACTTTAGCATGTGGTCCACCTGGCCATTTACACTTTAGCGTGCGGTATACCTGCACTTTACCCCTAACCCCTAATGCTAACCTTAAATGTGTGGAGCATACTGATGTGGGTGTTCGTTGATGTAGCTCACACGCTAGCAGTAGACCGCACGCTAAAGTAGCACCATCACCATTCATATCCCCACATGGCGGCACACAACACTGGCTGTGACTGGACACAAAGGTCCGTATAGAATCAGTTATATAAAATAGCACCAATCAGGCTGGTCCCCAGGACCACCTGACTCCACAGCTCACCCTTACCTAAATCCAAGTTAGACAGCGCACACTTTTGAAGTCCAGCTCAAAAGTTTTAAAGCCCACCACGCCTTGTCAGCCAATGTTTTCAGACCTCACTGACATCTCCACAACACAAGACTCAAAAGTTTAAAATCCCGCCGCAGCCTGTCAGCCAACGTTCTCAGACCTCATCGACATCTCAACAACACCAGACTCAAAAGCTTTAAATCCTGTCAGGCCCTGTCAGCCAATGTTTTCAGACCTCACCGACATCTCCAGAACACCAGACTCAAAAGTTTAAAATCCCACCATGCCCTTTCAGCCAATGTTCTCAGACAAGTCGCACCGACATCTCCAGAACACCAGACTCAATTCAGGCCAGATTCCTATTGGTTCAGTCAGTGTCCATTCTTAGAACACTGAGATTCCTACTGGTTCAGTCAGTATCCATTCTTGGCACACCGAGACATCTTTGTACCACACCCCAAACCTTAAGTTAAAAACCGAAAGATTAAATTGAAAACACTCCCCTTGCGAAGCTGATATTTCACATGGCGGTTTTATTGATATTGTTTCTATTTGGGTACTTTTAGAGGGTTTTACTTCCAAGGAACATCTAGGGGCATATCACGACCGATACCGAGTTGTGACAGTGCGTACCCATGCCGATCTCATCCTCACTGTGCCAGTGCGCCAGTGCACAAGTTGCTAAGACGTAAAACCCCAATGAGCAAAACACTAGAGTTGTCAAATACAATATGACCATCAAGGTGTTTAGAACTTTGCAACAGTGTTTAGAACTTGGTTTACTGCCTACTAGTGTTTAGAACTTCGATAGCCGAGTTTTTAGGAACTCTGATGCTAAGTGTTTAGAATTTGGATACCAGAGTATTTAGAATTTCAATTATGGATATCAGTAGTATTTAGAACGTAGATATCAGTGTTTAGAATTGTGGATATCAGAAGTATTTAGAACTTAGATAACCGAGTGTTTAGAATATGGATATCAGATCGTTAAAGTTGCATAGTCCGATGGTTTTGAGTTTCTGTCATTTTTTTCTGAGATAAATATATTAAATTGGTTGTTATAAGCTGCCTTACTTTCGTTTGAAGTAATTTTGATTAAAATTTGTTTGAGATATTTGCAGTGCAAACATGTCAAATTAGTTTTGGCAAAGCACGCCAAAGCTTTGACACCATAGGTGTCTGCAGTAAACGGTTATATTGCATTGGCTTAGTATGCTCTTCTATGGGGCAACAAATGCTTAATAAGTGTATCAATATTTAAGTTAGATATGTGGAATCAAATCTAGATAATTGTTTTGGTTTTGAAAATTGATGCTTTTATCGGGCTATGCATCTCTAAGAACTTGACTACCAGTGGTCAGAACTTGGATACCAGTGTTTTACACTCAGATAACAATATTTTCACAGAGGAGTGTTTTGAACTTACTACACCTGTCTGCAGACAAGAAGCCCTGCAATGAGAGAACACACTTGACTTTGTTGTACGTGATTTTGGTGCTCATTCATCGAAAGTGTACTATCAAGAATGACTGGGTTGGTTGGTTTGAGTTTTACGTCCTGGCAACATCTAAGGTCATATCAGGACTGGACAACAATGACTGGGTGACATTGCTTTTGTGACAGTGTCCTTCATTTCACACCTTAAGTCACACCCATCACAGGTGTCACTTACCCCAGCACTTGCTAATAGTACAGTTCACTTTCCACTTGTCTTGCATATCTCACCGCCTCTGCCTTATTTGACTACAATCAGTACAACTTTCAATGTCTTAAAGTTGCATGGTCCGATGGTTTTGAGTCTGTTATTTTCTGAGATAAATATATTAGGTTGATTGTTATAATCTACCTTACTTTAGTTTGAAGTATCATTTATTTTAAATGGCTAGCTTTTGAGATATTTGAAGTGCAATGCAAAATTTGAAGTGAAATGCAAAATTAATTTAGGCAAGCATGCCAAAACTCTGACACTATAGGCTTCTGCAGAAACAGGTTCTATTAAATTGCCTATTCACTTATATGTGGCAACAAAAGTTTGATAAGTGCACCAGTATCTACGTCAGATATGTTGGTTGGTTGTTGGGGTTTTACATCCTGTCAACATCTAAGGTCATATCAGGACGGCAGATATGAAGAATCAAATGTAGATACTTGCTTTGGTTTTATAAATTTGATGTTTTCATTGGACTATGCAACTTTAATAATACCTCACCCACAAACACACACACCACACATAACACCAGGGGGCGCGGCGGTGATGGTGGAGCTAGGAGCGCACATATGGGTCCCTCTGAGCTCATGCGCAGGACGCTGTGAACCAGGACGCTGTGAACCAGGACGCTGTAAACATGAGCACATAGGAAACTTCCCCTTGGAAGAGCATTCTACGAGGCAGGCGGACACCCGGACACGTCATAGGCCACGTGACGTCACACACGTCATGACACGTGTAGGCGACATCACTTTTGATGACACGTGACGTAGCGAAACCATAAACTGTCTCGTCTGCTGTGACGTCATCTGTCGCATCTCATACGTCTGACGTAGGAACGTCATCCAAGAACTTATCCTTTGCAAGCATTGTCTGGAAAAACACCAAGTGCATCATATTAGTGAACGGTCTTTCTTAGCGTTGTATTTTTGTTATCTAAATCTAAGGCCCTGGTCTAACTACGCGTCTTAGATCTAGTGAACATACATCTAGGATATAGCGGTGACATAATTAATGCTCAAACATAAGGCCGCAATGCTGCGCTTATACACCTAGAAATAAAAATGTACACAACTTAAAACTAGACGCATTAGTCTATTCCAAGCACTGAGTAAATAATATAATATAATAAAATCAAATGACAATCGCAATATAAAAAGAAAAAGCCTAATGCTAAGCATCTATCACGTGGTCTCTTACATAACAGCTCATGGCATCTTAAAAGTAGTTTCGAAGTTGTTTAAGGACCCACCGGTCATGACAGAGTCGAGTATCTAGGTCGCAGGCTTTCAAAGGAAGATCAAATCTCAATTTCACAATATTGCAATTATTCAGGAAAAGGAGTTATTCAACATAAAACTATTACATATATCAGGAAATGTGGCTTGTTGTTTATTTTGGTCTGTTTTGGGAAGATCCAAAGAAAATCACATTTAAAGATAAATCTCAGCTGGTAATTACTCAATTACTTGGATTGTTGCACATCATTGTTAGAGAGGCTGAACCCTCACTTACTGCGATATTCACAATTTCTACATGGTTAATATACAATGAAAACATTGAGTTTGTGACCAATTAAAACACGGCTACATTTGCGCTGCACTGTTCCATATACAATGAAAACATTGAGTTTGTGATCAATTAAAACACGGCTACATTTGCGCTGTACTGTTCCATATACAATGAAAACATTGAGTTTGTGATCAATTAAAACACGGCTACATTTGCGCTGCACTGTTTCATATACAATGAAAACATTGAGTTTGTGATCAATTAAAACACGGCTACATTTGTGCTGCACTGTTTCATATACAATGAAAACATTGAGTTTGTGATCAATTAAAACACGGCTACATTTGCGCTGTACTGTTCCATATACAATGAAAACATTGAGTTTGTGATCAATTAAAACACGGCTACATTTGTGCTGCACTGTTCCATATACAATGAAAACATTGAGTTTGTGATCAATTAAAACACGGCTACATTTGTGCTGCAGTTTCATATACAATGAAAACATTGAGTTTGTGATCAATTAAAACACGGCTACATTTGCGCTGCACTGTTTCATATACAATGAAAACATTGAGTTTGTGATCATTTAAAACACGGCTACATTTGCGCTGCACTGTTTCACATACAATGAAAACATTGAGTTTGTGATCAATTAAAACACGGCTACATTTGCGCTGCACTGTTCCATATACAATGAAAACATTGAGTTTGTGACCAATTAAAACACGGCTACATTTGCACTGCACTGTTCCATATACAATGAAAACATTGAGTTTGTGATCAATTAAAACACGGCTACATTTGCGCTGCACTGTTCCATATACAATGAAAACATTGAGTTTGTGATCAATTAAAACACGGCTACATTTGCGCTGCACTGTTTCATATACAATGAAAACATTGAGTTTGTGATCAATTAAAACACGGCTACATTTGCGCTGCACTGTTCCATATACAATGAAAACATTGAGTTTGTGATCATTTAAAGCACGGCTACATTTGCGCTGCACTGTTCCCTAAACAGGTTTCACATCATTCGGCCAGTGCCAGGCTTGGGACGCGTGGCTGGGTGGGGCTGATGCTGGGTTTGATTGCATCCAGCCAACATCTAAGGTTTTGGATTCAATCAATCGATCAAACATCTAAGGTCATATCAGGACGGTGCGGGGCTGATGGTGGAGCTGATGCTGGGTCTGCTGCTGGGTCTGATGGAGGAGTGGATGCTGGGTCTCATGCCGAGGCTAGTGCTAGATCTGATTCTGGGGACAGTGCTGGTACCGGGAGCCATTACCGAAGCTGGAGGTTGTGGCTGGTACTTGTGCCAGAGCCGATGCAGGTGCCGGGGCTGAGGCTGGGGGTTGGAGCTGGAGGCTGGGAGCTAGAGGTGGAGGTGGAGGCTGGGAGGTGGAGGCTGGCAGCTGGAAGCTGGAAGGTAGGGGTTGGGAGCTGGAGGTGGAGGCTGGGAGCTGGAGGAGACTGGGAGGAGGCTGGAGCTGTAGGTGGAGGCTGGGAGCTGTATGTGGAGGTTGGGAGCTGTATGTGGAGGCTGGGAGCTGTATGTGGAGGCTGGGAGCTGGAGGCTAGGAGCTGGAGGCTGGGAGCTGGAGGAGGGGGCTGGAGGCTGGAGGCTGGGGACCGGTGCAGTGGCTGTATGGGCTGCGGACAGGTATTTATTAAAGCAGGGTGCAGGCTGCATCTCACCGTTAGTGTGTTGATCTCATGTGAGTATGCGCCTATCTCCTTGGCCGCCTTCTCGTCCTTCTGTTTTTCCGCCCCGCCCGACTTGCCCTTCCACCCGCTCGTGTCACTCACACCGTTCATTGGGCACACAAAGTCATCCAGGTCAGGGTCCGACCGAGTCCGGCGGTGGCCAAACAAGCCAAACTTCTTCAGCTGCAAAGGGCAAAGACCAATCTTATCAAGACTCCTCAAGGTCAGAGGGCCGGATGATTAGCGTTTCTGCCTTGGTTTGAAACAAAAGCTGCTTCACCATTTCCAGACCTTTCAAAATGAATCTCCCTACTTTAACTTGAAACTGGCACCGGGTTAATTTCTCTTCTATAATATTAATAAGGAATAATTTGTAACAATTTTCCGAAAATAAACATTACCTACAAATATGTTTTTCCAGGGTTTAAAAAAAAGAGAAAGTTTTATTTCAATATATTTGCTGTTAGCTACATGATGGTAGACCCATTAATGAATAATTTTGTCAGATTTAAAAGCAGATCCCACTGTTCTCAGTACAATAGTACCTGTCTTCAACAACCTGGTCATCTGCGAACGTCCACCATGTGCAAACAATTTTTCAACATACAAACTATTTTTGTTCTAACATTGGAGGGACAGTTAAATGAGACAAAAAGAGTTTTCAGATTGGAATAAATTGTCCTCGCATGGCAGGGGTTCGCCGATCATCGGAGTCGCTGAAGAGAAGTACTATTGAATAATCGGTTTACACCTAAAGTACTCTTTTATAACTTATATAGCATATAACGCTGCCAGTACTCTTTGATCACTTATACAGCATATAATACTGCTGGTACTCTTTAATAACTTATATAGCATATAACGATGCTGATACTCTTTAATAACTTATATAGCATATAATGATGCCGATACTCTTTAATAACTTATATAGCACATAACAGCAGTATTATATGCTATATAAGTTATAAAAGAGTACCGACAGTATTATATGCTATATATGTTATAAAAGAGTACCGGCAGTGTTATATGCTATACAAGTTATTAACCAGTACCGGCAGTGTTATATGTACTGTGCCGGTACTATTTTATAACTTAGATAGCATATAATACTGCCGGTACTCTTTAATAACTTATATAGCATATAACGCTGCCGGTACTCTTTTATAACTTATATAGCATATAACAGTGCCGATACTCTTTTATAACGTATATAGCATATTACACTGCCGGTACTCTTTAATAACTTATATAGCATATAATGCTGCCGGTAGGCTTTAATAACTTATATAGCATATAATGCTGCCAGTACTCTTCAATAACTTACATAACATATAACGCTGCCGGTACGCTTTTATAACTTATATAGCATATAACAGTGCCAATATTCTTTTATAACTTATATAGCATATAACTTAGCAGCAGCTCTTAAACATAAGGAGCGCGACTTTAAATACTGCTATCTGGGTGGAGGGCATCTTGAAATCTGAACCTAGTCGCTCTAATAATTGCACTTGGGGGCGAAATGTCCCGCCATATCGGCTTTGTACGCATTAAGTGTGCTTACTTAGCAGGAATGTGGGTATAGCTTAAAATAAGAAAAAAAAGAAAAAGTTCACCAATCAGGGAAGCATGCGAACAGCAGACTCAAACTGACGGGTGTGAAGCCGACTCTAGGGTTAAATCTTGAGCACATTGACACTGGATGTCTTATCAACGGTTAAACATCCAAACCCAACAAACAATGTGTTAAGATACACAAAGGATAATTAAGACAAATTCAAAAGAAGTTCAAAAGAAAAAGAAAAAAAAAGGAAGAAAGAAAGAAAAAGATTAGATCTAGCTCTAAGTGTTTAATTGAAAATCACGCCAAGTGATTTAATAGGTTTTAGTTTTTAGGAAAAAGCTATATAGCTAACTGTATTTTGTTGTTGTTTCTTTTGTCCAATTTATTTCCACAATATGTGCACATCAACTAGTCCAGTATATCTATACATCTTAAGTAAAATAAACTATCCCTTTCCTTTCAATGCACATATACCATATTTGCCATTTAAATTTGACACATAAAAGATAGTTCATAATTAGTGGACAAAAATATAAAAAATCCACAAAGACACATAGCTCATCAATATCGGGTTTAGCAATCATCATCCCAGTTTGAAACTGGAATCCAATATTAGTGCCAATAACACAAAGTGCCAATAATGCCAAGTGCCAATAACGAATGCCAAGTGCCAAATCTGAGTGGGGAAACAGGGGTGACAAGATACCCCCAGCGCCGACAAATACTGACATTGGAAGCTGCTTTTCCACTGAAAATTCAGATCTTAGATAATAAAGAAAAGAAAGAAAACAATTAATAAAAAGAATTAATTAATTCACTTCAACAGTAGATAAACATCTATTGAAAAGCCTTATTTTTCAAAAGAAAAGAAAAAAAAAGAAGAAAAAAACACAATAAAAAGAATTAATTAATTAATTCAACAGTACATCTTTTAAAAACGCACATATATTACAATTTCTATATTTAACGGCAATATTCCGATGTAAGATTTCAATTTTATTTTGGCTGTTCAGAAATATTTGAAGATTTTCGGCACAAAACCATGTAAACACTAATTGAAAATTGAATTAAAATAACAGATTTTTACCTGAAAATAATCGTAATTCTCACTAATTCCACTTTTCTTGTGATGACATGATTATGGAGCGATGAACAAAAAAGTAGGAATGTAAAAGAATAAACCTTTTGAATGTTTGATTCCGATGTTTATGTCAATTTTTAGATTGGCGTTTACGCGGTTTTGCGCCTGAATTCTTCATTTATAAAGAACTCTCGATTGAATGGAACAATTGGAAATAGCTAATTGCATCGCATGAATAAAGATTCAGTAGTCTGACAAATTGCAAATAATTTAGAAATAGATATTGCAGATACTTTAGAAATAGGACAAACTAAATTACAATCCATAATGGCATTGAACATTCTTCACTTGCTCCCAACGTCAGATTGTGTCGGCAATGTCACAAACCATTTGGGGTTTCCGGCCGCAAGCCAACCTTTTTAATGGGAACAACCACTTGGGCTACCTGTGCCGGGATCTCCACTGCTATATTGGTCATGACCTGGAAGATTAGGACTTGGTATAGTCAGCCTGAAGATTGATTGATTGATTGATTGATTGATGCTGATTTTATGCAAAGCTAGCAACAAATGGCGTATTCACTGCGAAAAGTGAGTTGAATTCATTGTAAATTTGGATTTCCTAGAAAATGTATTCATCAGTTAAATACTATTATTAAAAAACCCTCACATGTAATTCTAAAACGGTTTTAAACATGTAGAAAGATGGTATGATTTGTGTAAAAAGAGGCTAAGATTCAAGTTTGTTAGTTGTTGGAGTTTTACGTCCTGGCAACATCTAAGGTCATATCAGAAGAGGTACCGACTTGTGACTGTGCACTCATGGCGACTTTATAGTGCTGCCACATTGGGAGACCAACCCACAGGCACCATGACCTGATATCCCACTCAGTCACATTATGCTGACACTGAGCTAACCAGTGCTTGCCTATCCTATTAATGCCGAGCACCAGGCTATGAAGCGACAAGTATAACTTTTTACGTCATTGGTTTGACTCGAGCAGGGTTCGAAACGATGGGTTCGAGTCCCATGAGCTATCAAAGGAAGCAATGTGACCTTTGTATTGTGACCAGGATAGATGTGTGTCTGGGTGTGTGTGTGTGGGGGGGGGGGGGGGGGGGGGGGGGGGGTGTATGCATGTGCATGTGAAGATCTGAGAAAGTGTGTATATCTTTTTAATTTTTTTCTCTTTGGTAACATAACCTAGCCTCAGGAGCCGAACAACCTGCCTCGCATCAACTCCACAATTTTCAAAGAGGAAGAAAAAAAAGGAAGAAAAAAATAGCGGTAAGGGGAAAGAAACCCTAATCGGTCCTCTACAGCACAACGCCAAATAACCGACACAATTTGCCTCTTGTCTTTTGACCATACTAGCAAACTGTCCGCTATTCAATGCATGGCTAAAGCTGCATAGTCCGATGAAATATCAAATTTTCAAAGCCAAACCAATTATCTAGATTTGATTTTACATATCTAACTTAGATTCTGATGCACTTATTAAGTATTTGTTTCTGTGTAGAAGGCAATACTCAGTCAATATAACAGAACCTGTTACTGCAGAAGTCCATGGTGTCAGAGTTTTGGCAAGCGTGCCAAAACTAATTTTCCATGTTTGCACTCAAAATATCTAAAAAGTTTACCATTTAAAATAAAAGTAACTTTGAACTAATGTAAAGTAGATACTAGTGATCGGTCTAATATATTTTTCTCAGAAAAAATACAGAAATTCAAAACCATCGGACTATGCAACTATAATATAGCATAGTGTCCGTTATGTTGGTCTGGCCGTTATTTTAGCGATACGCCTGCCGCACACTATCCGACAATTTGACTCACATCCCATTGATCGGGAATCCGTGCAGAACCGGTCAAATAATAGGGGCTGAATGTAGCCATAATAAGGTACAGTAAAACCTGTCTAACCGACCATCTCGACAGATCAACCACTCCCTATATCGATCACGTTATTTGGGTCCCAAACGATCGGCCATACAATACCATTGTAATGATAAAAAAAAACATTCCTAAACCTACCACCTCCCTAAATGGACCATTTAAAGTCGGTCCCATGGTCGGTCGATTTAGAGAGGTTGTACTGTACACACTGGACGAATGATATCGGCCTCAGTGCAATATCGCTTAATTTAAATTTGGGCTCGCCGATCCCCGATCAAACGCGATTCAAGTGCAATTGTTGGCGGGTTTATGTGTGTTCCAGTGTGGTGAGCAGGGTGTGTCTAGCTGTGGCACTGAGCGGTGTGTAGGGTGGTAAACTTAAAACTACCCACACTGTATACGACTGTGACTACTTAAATCTACATATTGTTACCATGGCACCCCAGTCTGCCTGCGTCCGTTTGCACGAGCAGCCATTAGAGACACCAGGCGGCGTCTGACTGCACAACATGGCTGAATTATCCACATAGTGACTCATCGTGAGCAGGGCCCTGGTGTTAACACCTGGGCCCGTATGCATGACGCGGGGGTAGCGCTCTACCTCTCGGGGTAGTGGGGATTTCCGGGGTAGCGGCAAAATGTTGCTATGCATGTGTCCGGGGTAAGGTTACCCCGGGGGGGTAAAAGTCGGGTAAGCTACCCCTACCCATTAGCAGGTATAAGGTCGGGGGTAGGGACCGAATCAGGCCAAATCTATTCAATGCGACCATATTTAACAGAATTACATACGCAATAATTGACATTTTATCAATTTAACCCTAAATTCGAAGCGTTATTAAGGCTACCGCCGCATTGGCGGCAATATTAATAGTGTCGAATCGACGAATGTAAAGTAAACAAATCGCCGCCGCCGCCTTGACGTCGCGTTCCATATACCCCTCTCACACTACGATGTTTCTCTCCAACGCGCAGCGACGTATGTCCTTTTTTGGCGAAATGTCTCTGTCTGTGTTTGTGTCGCTGTCTGTGTCTCTGTGTCTCTGTCTGTGTCTCTGTGTCTGAGTCTCTCTCTGTGTCTCTGTGTCTGTCTCTGTATGTGTCTCTGTCTGTGTCACTCTGTCTGTGTCACTCTGCCTGTGTCTCTGTCTGTGTCTCTGTGTGTGTCACTGTGTCTGTGTCTGTGACTGTGTCTCTGCCTGTGTCTGTGTCTCTCTCTGTGACTCTGTGTCTGTCTCTGTATGTGTCTCTGTGTCTCTGTCTGTGTCTCTGTCTGGGTCTCCGTGTGTGTCTCTGTGTGTGTCTCTGTGTGTGTCTCTGTGTCTCTGTCTGTGTATGTGTTTCTGTCTGTGTCTCTCTCTGTGTCTCTATGTCTGTCTCTGTATGTGTCTCTGTCTGTGTCTCTGTCTGTGTCTCTGTGTGTGTGTCTCTGAGTGTCTGTGTCTGTGTATGTGTCTCTGTCTGTGTATGTGTCTGTGTCTATGTATGTGTCTCTGTGTGTGTCTCTGTGTCTCTTTGTCTGTGTGTGTCTGTGTATGTGTGTGTCTCTGTGTCTGTGTGTGTCTCTGTGTCTCAGAGAGAGAGAGACAGAGGCACAGACACAGACAGACGGAGACACAGACAGAGACACAGACAGAGAGACACAGACAGAGACACACACAGAGACACAGACAGAGACACATACACAAAGACTAAGACAGAGACACATACAGAGACAGACACAGACAGAGACACATACAGAGACAGACACACAGATATAGACACATACAGAGACAGACACAGAGACACAGACACAGAGACACATACACAGACACAGAGACAGATACACAGACACAGACACAGACAGAGACAGAGACAGAGACACAGACTCGACGCTTTCATTTTATTTTCAACGCTGACGGGTCGCCGGTGAGAAACGTCGTAGTGTGAGAGGGCCATTACTGGCGGCGGTGGTTTGTTTACTGTACGTTCGTCGATTCGAAAATATAACTCTTAATATCGCCGCCAATGCGGCGGTAGCCTTAATAACGCTTCGAATTTAGGGTTAAATTGATAAAAGTTCACTTATTGGGTATGTAATTCTGTTAAATATGATCGCATTTAATATATTTGAGCCTAATATATGGCTACAAACGCAGAGGGATTTCCCAAATCTATAAATAATTACAAGGGTAGCTACCTCCGCGCCGATTTGGCTCCATGCATAGCCCGTGACCCATTTCCTACCCAAGGCGATAGCTACCCCGAACTCGGTCCTTACCCCCGGGGGTGATAACTTACTCGTCATGCATACGGCCCCTGGTACTATCACCTAGTGTTAAACTTAAAGCTGCATTCTCCGGTCAAAACATCAAATTCTCAAAACCAAAACAATTATCTAGATTTGATTCTACATATCTAATTTAAATATTGTCGCACTTATTAAACATGCATAGTCCGATGAAAACATCAGATTTTCAAAACCAAAACAATTATCTAGATTTGATTCTACATATCTAACTTAGATAGTGGTGCATTTATTAAACATTTGTCGGCACATAGAACGGAATACAAAGCCAATTTAATAGAATTTGTTATTGCTGAAGCCTTTGGTGTAGAGTTTTGGTATGTTTGCCCAAATTAATTTTGCATGTTTGCACTTCAAATATCTCAAAAGGTGGCCATTTAAAATATAAGTTACTTCAAACAAAAGGAGGTAGATTATTGCGATCAAACTACTAGGGTCATAATAAGACGGGAAATTTAAAAATAAAAACAAAAATCTAAGGGTGTTTCAGGCCAGTGGAAGGCCTGACCACGGGGTCAACTGGGTGCAGTCAGACTGGGGCTGGATGTGTGCCATGTGACATGTGTCTACTAGTTGGGTTACCATAGAGGGTGTACGCTGTGTCAAAAGAAGATGGTTGTCAATTTAGGCGTCATGTCACAACTCAGACAATACAAGAAACCAGGACCATCTAGCTAGGTCATCATCACTGCACGACACAGGTCACTTTAAAAGAATGTAATTATAAAATATAAGGAGGCCCTTGCTCAGGTCACAGAGGACAGGGCGCTCTCTGTGTGAATGACGCAACAGAAAACTGATTCGATTCAACGTAACAGATTGAACCTCAGCTTCAATCGTGTGTACAAAGTACAGGGTCCGTACACATGTGAAGATATGGAAGTCAAGGCTATTTCAAAGCTTTTCATGGCTGTCTTTGATAGGAATTCAAGATTATTTTCATTTGGATTTCAGGAAAATACAATGGTGAATGTCAATTTCAGACTAATTTAGATCAGTGGGGACAGTTTAATGGAATTCAAGGCTTTCCAAGACTAATTACTCCAAATAGGTTAAATTCAAGGC
The DNA here is from genome assembly GCA_030323885.1 of Branchipolynoe longqiensis. Lineage (NCBI taxonomy): Eukaryota > Metazoa > Annelida > Polychaeta > Phyllodocida > Polynoidae > Branchipolynoe > Branchipolynoe longqiensis. The sequence goes on from CM059193.1 coordinate 93,691,699, forward strand.
TTTTCAAGGCCTTGAAATGGGGCAAATGAAGTTCAAGACTTGTCAATACTTTCCAGGCCCTGTACGGACCCTGAAAGTTATATTTTAAACAAGTATATTTAACAAATCGACTATAGATTATTCTCGTTTATCCTTACACAATACACATCAGAAGGCTTTGAAAAGATAAGTTTAAATGTCACATAAATCATCTCATTTTTTTGTATCTTTATCTCTTTTTTTCTTTGAAAAAAGAAAGGTTATAAGTTCAAGTTTGCGCATATGAGTTACCAAGTCTGTAATTAACCTGTATTCCAGAAATGGGAATATCGAGAACTTTTAATTTGAAGTAATCGTCGTTATTTTATATAATTATAATTGTTTACAAAGTTATCCAGCCATATGGACCAGTGGCAGAAAGAAGTAACAGTACAAGATCGTCAGACTTTGATGTAACAATAACACATGTTGATGTAACAATAACACAAAACATTGTTTTAGTTAATAATTACTGTCAGTCATTATAAACAAAATAAGAATATATTTATATTGAAACAATATATTAAAAATCTATTTACACATTTTCTTCGGCGTATTTATCTTTAGAATAAGGCTTAATACGCAGTTGCTTCCAAAGGCGTATTAAAAAAATGTTAAATAAAATATGCCTATATTTATATTAGAATAAAATAAATACTTTACTTTTACCTTTTCACAAATTATCTAAAGATTATACAACATTTCTTAGATTATACCTCAGTATGGGAGTTGTTTCTACATCTCAGAACAAATTTTCTAAAGATTATATTTTTGGGGGGTAAAAGTTTAATCGTCAAAATAATTGGCTGACAACAATTTTATTTCTTGGATTTACATCTACAAATATTACATAACTAAAATAAATTAATCCATATAGAGACATAAGATTATATTCATAGTAGAATCAACTATATGGGTCGTTATCAGAAACTGTGTACCACTTTTATGATGTGGAAACCCAAAGTGAAAACCTTCCAAATAATAACAGAAAACATTCCAAATAATAGCAGAATAAATATTCAAATGAAGGTTTATGTTGTGTATGTCAGAGTTTGCTTTTTTTAACCTTTTGATTTTGATCTTATACAAATTGAGAAAGCCATTAAAATTAACTGTGTAACATCCAACTATAACATCATTTAAACAAAATCCATAACAATAAATTCAAACAAGATTTTATTGATCACAAATAAGACAAAAGAATTGTTTCTTACAAGAAAAAAGCTTAAATAAATGTTTGGGTAAATGCACGGTGTTGATATGCAAATATTCATATTTTCACTTTAGCACAAAATCATATAAGCATATTTTGGATACATTTTGTGGGCTAGATTAAATACATGTATTATTGCTAACATACTTAATACAATAACTATTTGACTTACTAGCCTCCCACCCAAAAGGGCTAAAATCATTAACAATGTAACGTGGAAACCAAAACTATGGTACACAGTTTCTGAGAATGAATAACTCGCATACTTTAATTTGACTTCTCCAATTTTCTAGAGAATATTCAACATTTTCTCAAGTTTATGGCTAAGGTGAGCCACTAACAGCCAAGATGACAAGGCTACCATGAAATTAAGACTATTGCTGTTCAGCGATGAAAACAAGCCGCAATGCGACTTACTCGTTATGGACAGGGTAAATATCATCGTAAAGATACAAAAACAAAAAAAAGAAGCCTATGGTATCAGAATGTTGGTATGCTTGCCAAAATTAATTTAGCATGTCTACACTTCAAAAACCATAACAAAGAAGAAAAAAAAGTTGATAAAATAGCAGAAAGTTCTAACAGCTAAGATGATAAGGCTACTACCAAATTGAACTATTGCTCTTCACATTGACAAAAAGCCGCGGTGTGACTTACTCGTTATGGACAGGGTAAATAAACCACAGCAAAAACAAAAGTTGATCAAAGAGCGGTGAGTGGATGGTAAAGCTGCCTACCTTGAGTTTCTGGTTGGGGGTGAGCGGGATGTTGCCAGGCGTGGCTTCCACCTCACGTTTCCGGTGCTGCATGTCGTTGCCGATGAGCGCCACGAAGTGCGTGCTGAGGTGGCGCCTCAGTAGCGTCTTACTGTTGGGGATCGACAGCAGTGAGGCGAACAGCTCGGCCGTGAAGCGCGGCTCCAGAACCTGCGCAGTCAATGGCAGGCATTGTATTAACTTGGGCGGGCAGGGTGGCACCAGGTACCAGAACCTTTGCAGTCAACGGCAGGCATTGTATTGACTTGGGTGGGCGGGGCGGCACAAGGTACTCGGCCGGGTGGGGCGGCACAAGGTACCATAACCTGCACAGTCAACGGCAGGCATTGTATTAACTCGGGCGGGCGGGGTGGCACAAGGTACCAGAACCTGCGCAGTCACAGGCCGGCATTGTATTAAGTCGGGCGGGCCGGGTGGCACAAGGTACCAGAACCTTTGCAGTCAACAGCAGGCATTGTATTAACTCAGGTGGGCGGAGTGGCACAAGGTACCAGAATCTGCACCGTCAATGGCAGGCATTGTATTAACTCGGGCGGGCCGGGTGGCACAACGTACCAGAACCTTTGCAGTCAACGGGGCGGGCGGGGCACAAGTACCAGAACCTTGCAGTCAACGGCAGGCATTGTATTAACTCGGTGGGCGGAGTGGCACAAGGTACCAGAATCTGCACGTCAATGGCAGGCATTGTATTAACTCGGGCGGGCGGTCACAACGTACCAGAACCTTTGCAGTCAACGGCAGGCATTGTATTAACTCAGGTGGGCGGAGTGGCACAAGGTACCAGAATCTGCACCGTCAATGGCAGGCATTGTATTAACTCGGGCGGGCGGGGTGGCACAACGTACCAGAACCTTTGCAGTCAACGGCAGGCATTGTATTAACTCAGGTGGGCGGAGTGGCACAAGGTACCAGAATCTGCACAGTCAATGGCAGGCATTGTATTAACTCGGGCGGCAGCACAAGGTACCAGAACCTGCAGTCAACGGCAGGCATTATATGAACTCGGGCGGGTTTGCACAACGTACGAGAACCTGCCCAGTCAATGGCAGGCGTCGTATTAACTCGGATGGATGGGACGGGACTGCACAAGGTACCAGAACCTGCACAGTCAACGGCAGGCATTGAATTAACTTGGGTGGGCGGGGCGGCACAGGGACGCAGAACCTGCACAGTCAAGGGCAGGCATTGTATTAACTTGGCTGGGCGGAGCGGCACAAGGTACCAGGACCTGCACAGTCAACGGCAGGCATTGTATTAACTCGGGTGGGCGGGGGCGGCACGGCACAAGGTACCAGAATCTGCAGAGTCAACGACAGGCGTTGTATTAACTCGCGCCTGCTGTCTTTCGTTAAACACATTTCATCTAACTATCTTATGGTGCCCTGGTGGCCGGACAGGGTACATGAGCAACAATATAGTACGTGTTTAGAATGTAAACCAAATAGCAACTTGAAATGGCACGTTCATGCAAGCAACAATATTAAAGAATTTGTTTATATGTATAAGTAGTATCATGCCGTAACTAAAGGAGAATCATTTTTAAGACGGGTTCCAACTCGTACAACCACATATTTGAGAAGGTAAACTATTAGTAAGCACTGTCCTTAGATGCAAATACGCCGTAAGCTGGTGCTACCTGGCTGAACAAATTGTCCTTGCTTAGAGTGTGTCGGTGGGGATTCCCCTGTCTAGACTCACATAGATGATATTTGATCTTAGCGGGCTATTTATGTGCAGAAGTATAACGAACACCCACGTGGGCAGCCTGCGCTTTTACGCACAACCCTATATATTACAAGTGACTCCTAAAGAAATGTCAGTGCCCCCCCCCCCCAGGTGGAGTTTCCCACTGGGTTTTATTGTTTGGAGTTTTACGTCCTGGCAACACCTAAGGTCATATCAGGACGAGTACCGAACGTGACAGTGCACACTCATGGCGACTTTATAGTGCTGCCCCACTGAGAAATCAGTCCGCTGGCACCCTGACCTGATATCCCACTCAGTCACATTATCCTGACACTGAGCTAACCAGTCCTTGCCCTATCCTATTAATGCCGAGCGCTAGGCTAGGAAGCGACAAGTATAAATTTTAAAGTCATTGGTTTGACTCGACCAGGAACCGAACTTCTGATCTCCCGCATGCGAGATCCGCGCTCTACCGATTCGGCCACCGAGCCCTGTTTTCCCACTGGGAGCCCTGAATAAACCACCCATGGGTCTTGTTAGGCGCTTCCTGACTGCGCTGTTCAGGCTTGACCAGTCAGCGCCCACTGGGGCGCCACCTACCATAATGGCGCCATGCACACCGCTTCCCCTCAGGTTGGGCGCGTACTCGGACAGGTCGATGGTTCGCAGCCAGTCCATGACGCGGTGGTTAGTCCACAGCACCACCTCATGCGCGATGTTGTGAAGCGGGCCCTGAAACAGAGCGGTAGTTTGCCTCTGGTTATACAACATTTGTGCCGAGATGAATCTCACTGGTATCATGGTTTTAAAGCTGCATAGTCCGATGAAAACATCAAATTTTCAAAACCAAAACAATTATCTAAATTTGATTCTGCATATCTAACTTAGATACTGGTGCACTGATTAAACATTTGTTCCCACACAGAATGGAATAGTGAGGCAATTTAATAGAACTTGTTACTATAGAAGGCTATGGTGTCTGAGTTTTGGCAGAGTGCTGGATTGTAGGGCATCACGACTCAGGTTGCATAAGTGACCTTGATGCTCTACAATTCCATGTATTAGCCTTCTTTTGCCCTCAATAAAAAAAAATTAATTTAATTCCAAAGTTAGTCACTTAAAATAAAAGCGATTTCAAGCTAAAGTAAGGTACATTATAACGATCCACCTAATGTATTTATCTCAGAAAATTTCTGAAACTCAAAACCATCGGACTATGCAACTAGACACCTCTCACACATCAAAATATTCAAAACAAATCCAATACAAATCAACACATTAGGGTTTATATATTTTAGTGGCGAAATTCACTTCTGGACTAATATAAAAATCCAATAAAGATCTAACTTCCAGCAAATTTTCAAATATTTTCTACCGATGCCAAGCCAATACAGCGTTCCTGCACCTATCAGCCGATCATATTTAATACCTTTTAAGACTTTTTAATACCAATTTTCATATAATTTAATACCCGTTTTCTCAGCAAATGTAACATACATATTTAATTAAATATTAACAGAAATGAGTGAGGTGATGCAATCTTGCATCAACTTCAAGACATTTCAGCTCCACAGCATTTGTGCTTTGTGAAGATAGCTGGTAAAACATCTTGAAAAAATATTATAGCAGCCAAATCCAATTTAAGACCTTGTTAAGACCGCTCACTGAAAAGTGACCTTATTTAAGACTTTTCAAGGCCTTGAAATTGACTAATCAATTCATGACTCTTTAAGGCTTTCTAAGAATCCACGGGAACCCTGCAATGAAGAGCTGTTCATAATGTGCTGGGAAAATCATGAAAATCAGCAAAAAGCGCACAGTGCTTTTATCGCTGACATTTAACACTTGCGCTCTAAACAACACTGGCTATACACACAATGCTGAAGAACGCTTTCATCCGTGATATTTCACACTTATGCCCTAAACGCAGCTGGCTATACACACAATGCCGAAGAATGCTTTCATCCTTGATATTTAACACTTGTGCTCTAAACGACACTGGCTATACACACAATGCCTGAGAGTGCTTTTATCCCTGATATCTAACACTTACGCTCTAAACGACCCCTATGCCGAAGAGTGCTTTCATCGCTGATATTTAACACTTGCGCTCTAAACGATGGTGGCTATACACACAATGCCGAAGAGCGCTTTCATCCCTGATATTTAACACTTGCGCTCTAAGAGACTCTGGCTATACACACAAATGCTGTATACAGTGCAGGCCCATATTGAGCGCTTTTAATGAGCGCTTTTAATCAGCTGAGGTTAGTTGGTACAACTCACACTTCCGGTGCTGTCATGTGTGGTGGGTCTCCGCTTCAGGCACCCCGGGTTCCAGTTGTTTCTTCGCAACACCTGAATGCTGCTCTTAATACTGAGGTGGTGCAGCGCGTTTGTTACCTTCAAGGTCAGCAGATCCTCCTACAAAGGTCATATGTCAATTATGTATTAAAAAGTTCATTCGCTATTCAGCAACCAAATTTAAGGCCTTTTCAGGTAAGAAATACATTTTTTTAAGGCCGAAAAAATATGACATTATAACGATTATATACATGTGAACTCTTTATGATCTTACTTCACCAGGTTTCTATGTGCTATTTTTATCAAGCAAAAGAATCAACCAGGGAATTAACATCTTTATTATACTTAACAATTGTCTTAGATTAGTTAATAAGCCACACACCTAGCAATTCAAAACACTGTAGTCAATCAAATATACCCTCTCTCCTCCCAGAAAATAAACAAATTCAAGGTTTTTTGGTTGTTTTCTTCTTCTTCTTCTTCTTCTTCTTCTTCTTCTTCAAATTTAAGGCCTTTTCAAGAAACACCTTCAAATTCAAGGCCTTTTCAGGATTGTGCGAACCCTGGTTTAGTTCTGTTTGTCTTTTTAATGCAAAAATATGGAAGGTGAAGGTTGTTTGTTGTTTTAGGTCCTGGCAACATCTAAGGTCCTATCAGGATGAGTACCGACTTGTGACATGCCATGAGTGTGCACTCCTATGACTTTATAGTATAGGCCAGACCACCAGCATCATGACCCGATACTCCACACAGTCACATTATCCTGACACTGAGCTAACCAGTCCTTGTCCTATCCTATTAATGCCGAGCGCCAGGCTAGGTAATGATAAGTATCAATTTTATAAGTAATTGGTTTGACGTGAAATGGCAACCGTTGAATATCTCATTCATGCTATTCACCGGTCCTACAGTGTCGGGGGTGACGTAAAGGCACTTACCACAGTGAGGTAGTGGAGGAGGCGGCCATCAACCCGGCCTTCACTGAAGTTGTCCTTGTACTGGGGGAGGCCGATATCATCCAGCCACCCTGCGTCAAAAAGACAAACAATCACAGATGAAAGCGGTGTCTGGCAAAAAAAGCGGAAATCAGGCCGTGACCTTGGCGCCTATGGTGAATTTCTGTGAAAACCGAATTTTCCACCCATAGGATTAGCATTGTAGAGAATCGCGGGAAAATGCTGGAAGTCAGGTTTCAACTCTGCATTGTTGAGACTATATTATCGCTCATGCCCTAGTTTCTTGTTTGAGTTTTATGTTCTACCAATATCTAAGGTCATATCAGGACAGGGCTGTTATATATATTGGCATTTTGTGAACGTTAATCGGTGAGTACCAAAAATCGCAGAAATCCGTGAAATCGCAGAGATCTTTCATCCCTCAACAATGTCTCAAACATTGCGAAGGACACTATCAGAATGTGTATGTCTCTTGTAGGTATGCGGGTATTGCAGTACCTCTGATACCTTAGGTGTTAAATACCTCAGGGAGTTTGACGCCCCTGCCTTGCAAAGTTGTAAACCACTGCCTTGTGGTACAGGTTCTTGATAGAACCAAAGGCTAAGGGAGTAAACCCTAACAGAAAACCATGTTACCATGGCAGCATTGGTCGTAATGCGAAGCATTACGTTTGATGCGAGGAAAGGAAGAGTCCCTCCTCTCCCGCCCTGTCGCGCAGCATTCGCGCCTCGCGTGACACCCGCTGCTCACCCTCGCCCTCCCCCGGCCTTGAGCGTTCACGCCTTCCCTGCCACTGCTCACTTTCTCCCTTATAAGGCCGCCCGCCCGCCTCCTTCAGCCATTCGCCTCCAGTCTCCTCCACGCCGCCCTTCTTCTCCACCCACCCACCCAACTATCTCCTTCCAGCTCCCTCTCCCTCAGGTGGAGGGCTCTTCGGCGCACCCCCGGTCATAGACCCTCAGGACTCCCTCCTCGGGCCTCTCCCTCGGACACTCACTTCGCTTACTTACTCTTGATTTCTCTGTTTTGATATGTACTTCAGTGATACCCACCCTGTTTATCTTGCTACTGTTTTGATATTGTGCTATATTGCTGTCATATTATTGCCCGAGGCGTCTCAATAAACGCCTCAGTTTCCCACATCCGTCTTCTGTCTTCCTTTTCGCGCATCAACCCTAACAGAAAACCATGTTACCATGGCAGCATTAAGGGTGGTGATGAATGGAATTCCCAACATCTCCCGACCAGCCACTGCAGGGACAAATAGTTTGTGCCTGTCTTGACGTGTTCTTGCCAGTGTGAGACCTCTATTTGCTCCCCGAGAGAGTGCCCCTAGTAACTTGCAAAAGCCAGCAGCACTTCAACACTTTGCAAGCAGCTTTTATGAAATGTCCAACTGCATGAAATAACATCACTCTCACAGCAGAGATCTAATTGGAGAGCGGCAGTTAACCAATGAAAGCAGTCTTTGTCGCATTGCGACTGACAGCATGATGATGATGATGATGTCTCTAGTCAGTCTCAAACATAATAAGGACACTATCAGAATGTGTACGTCTCTAGTCAGTCTCAAACATCGGTAAAGGACACTATCAGAATGTGTACGTCTCTAGTCAGTTTGAAACATACTAAGGACACTATCAGAATGTGTACGTCTCTAGTCAGTCTCAAACATCAGTAAAGGACACTATCAGAATGTGTATGTCTCTAGTCAGTCTCAAACATACTAAGGACACTATCAGAATGTGTACGTCTCTATTCAGTCTCAAACATACTAAGGACACTATCAGAATGTGTACGCCTCTAGTCAGTGTCAAACATACTAAGGACACTATCAGGATGTGTATGCCTCTAGTCAGTCTCAAACATCGCTAAGGACACTTTCAACTAGTCTTCAAAAAGCATGCCCCATCTTCAGTCATGCTGAACACTGAATGAAATTGAATGAGGTCATCAGAATCAATGATCTGAATAGAGGGGCTTGTGTGTCAAAATGAGTACTTACGCAGGACCCAGTTGTGGTCCAGCTCGTCCATGCGCCCCGGTGACTCGGACCCCACGGCCTGCAGCGCCAGCTGAACCTTCTTCCTGTGGATCGCATGTCGCAGCCCCAGTTCCTGCAATGGCAATCACCGCAATGAAGCTTTGGTGTGAATCAATTAACTCACAGGTGTCGCAAACCAGGTGCAAAAAACAGTACCTGGTAAAAATATACACTATTGGCTGTTACCGTACTCTATCTCACTGTTTAACTGTTTAAGTTTGTTTGTTTGTGGTTGTTTTACGTCCTAGCAATATCTAAGGTCATACCGATAACCCACTCAGTCACATTATCCTGACCCCGAGCTAACCAGTCCTTGCCCTATCCTAATAATGCCGAGCACCAGGCTAGGAAGCGACAAGTATAAATTTGTAAGTCATTGGTTTGACTCAACTGGGAACCAAACTCACAAACTCCTGATCCTCCGCATGCGAGGCTGTGCTCTACTGATTCGGACACAGCGCCCGGTGACTGTTTAACAGTTTAAGCGATTCATTAATTGATAACCTTGATTTCACATTCGCGCATGACTTTAGCAGAAAACAACTGCACGTTGAGAATGTTGAGTGAGTTGGGAATAAAGTTGTGCATTTCCGCACCCCTGCATTCATGTTCTTTCTGCCTGCGTCAGCAATGATAGACTGATCTTCAACATATGTAAGCTGAGGAACTGAAGAGCGGCAGGACTTTTAACCTTTCCCTGTAGAGTCCCAGCCTGATGCCAGGAGCCTTTGATAGTCTGAGTGCGGCCTTTTAAACCAGGGGATATCACTGTGTCATACAGCTATTCAGCAACCAAATTTAAAGTCTTTTTAGGGCCTTTTCAGGTAAGAAATTCATCTTTAAAGCTGAAAAGATATGACATTATAATGATTATATACTTGTCAACTCTTTATGATCTTATTTTAAAAGGTTTTTGTATGTTATTTTTATCAAGTAAAAGAAGTATAGTAGCTATGACGATGCAAACCAGAATATATTATGCTAATGCCCAGAATTGACGTACCGCGATTGATCGATGTTTCATTGATGTAGCTGGTAACAAAAACAAATAAAATTGAAGCTACTTTCGAATAGGACTTCGATAAATCTAAAAATTCAGGGTTTTTCAGCACATTTGGTCAATTTTCAAGGCCTTTTCAGGGTATTTTCAAATTTAAGGTCTTTTCAAAAGGCACCTTTAAATTCAAGGCCTTTTCAAGATTGTACAACCCTGTGTCTACTCTTGCTTTGATTGACGCGGTACTCCTCTCAAACTGCTAATCACACGCACCTTCTCCAGTTCGTGAGGCGAGGCCTTGAGAAGCTGGTCCCCATTGCGCACCCACCGCTTGCACTCCGCTACATACATGCTTAGCCCCATCGAATGCAGCCAAGCCGCAACGCGGTCACCGTCCCAGCGGGCGAAGGGCACATCAAGGTCACTGCAACACATGTCAAGGTCAATAGCTGTACAAAGGGAGGTATACAGAGAAAATAAGTGCATAGTGAATGTGGCAAGAGCTAGGCAGTGTACAATGTAGTGTGGCTGTGGACTACCAGTGACTGCCTGACTGGGGGCCGGTGTCTGGTTGTTTTGATTATTGAGTGCAAGTGTAAAGAGTATGGACAAACATAAAGATATAAAGAAAACTCTATTTATTTATGTGGCTACTGTAAGTGACAACAACAAATGTTACAATACAAAACGGCAGGACAAGCTGCAATATAACACTACCACTTTGCACTAATACAGTATTTTACTAAAATTCTAACATACAATTTACATACATATGATAGTTCTATCAATCAATTTCACAAATTCTATTCAGTACTCCGTATTGTATACAGTATTAGCCGTCTCCAGTTGTCATTGCCATGTGCGGTTAATTTCCAATATACAAACTGCTTTTGTTTCATTTTGATTGTCCCTCCGCTGACAAGACACTTACTAGGTCAGGACAACATTGGTCTGGATGGAGAGTTGTCCGTTGAAGACAGGTACTACTGTAGTACCAATGACAAGTCACCTGCTACGTCATGACAATATTGGTCTGGGTGCAGAGTTATCCACTGACAAATTTAACTATGGGATCATCATATTGTGCTACTTGTTCAAGTCTCATTCTATTTAATTCGTAGTCTACCGCATTACCCAGCTTAGTAGGCAACCCCCGCTTAGTAGGGGCCCCCCCCCTACTTTTCCTTAAAAATAGACATTTCCTGACAAAAATGTTGCAAAAGTGACATTCTCAAAACCTAGTTTCTAATAATCCAGAACAAATAGTGTGAAGAACAGACAAATTATGGTGTTTCGGGAGGGAAAAAAGAAAAGATGCAACGAATCAAAAGATAAAAGAAAATAGTTAGTTTTTTTATGAGAATATGGCTATTTTATAGGGCCTCATTGAAAAGATAGGGGAAAATAGGAAAAAGTGGGACACTTGATGGCCTGTATGTACAGAAGAGTAAGCTCTACAGGTAGCTCTTCACATGTCATGTGACAACCAGCATGGTCCCGGCCTACAAACTGCTTACTTATACTTCATGTCCTTGGACCAGCCCAGTCTGGGTCCCGCAGTCGACCTGAGACCGTTGCGCCTGAAATCCTCTAGTTCGCCATCCATATCCTGTGAGCTGCTACGCCGTAACCTTTCAAGGTCAATGGCCAATGTCACACATCAAAAGGTCAAGGTCACAAGAACAAACAATCAAGGTCATGCAAGATGAGAGCAGGGCCGCATTCAGGGTACGCCTCAAGAGTCGACTCCGCGACGTTTTTTGTTGTTGCCAATTTGCGTTCAATGTGTGCCTTTGAGTTGACTCGGAGACATCGTGCTTTTTGAGTAGGAGGTGAAAACAAACAGTCGGTTGTGCATGAGCACCGAGCACCAGGGAAGCGCACGTTTAATATGTAGGCCGCCATTTATAAGGCACCCAACTGCTAAAATGCCATTCAGAGTAGCGCAACATTTGGAATGCCTCCGAGGCGTGCAGTTGAACGCGACCCACGAGCCAAGACAAAACAACATTTGAGAAGGTTGGACAGGTATGTCTACGGGTTCATATATTCTTGTCTGTGATAGAATGAACAAAAATTAAAGTAAATTAATTTTTGTATCTATTTTTATTTCAACTAGAGAAATGAAATATGTGGACATCATGATAAAAGGGACAAAGCAAAACAATTAGACATGTCAGAGGGTAGACTATAGGCATATAATGACAAGTCCGCGCTGTCTGTTTCCAAGGTCACATCTGTTTCCAACTAGTTTTTGTTGTGTCAATTCTCTTCAAGCACAATTAATAATATAACATATGCAGATAAAGTAGTAACATAACATATATGGCAATTCTGATACACATACAATTAATTAACTTAGGCAGTGAAGGCGATTTTAAGTTATTGGTTTGACTCGACCGGGAACCGAACTCCTGCCCTTCCGCACATGAGGTCCGCGCTCTACCGATTCGGACACCGCGTCCAGTCGCTAAGTGATAGATTGTTTGTTTTGTTGTTGTTGTTTGTGACTGCGCACTCATGGCGACTTTATAGTGCTGTCCCACTAGGAAACCAGGCCACCGGCACCATGACCTGGTATCCCACTCAGTCACATTATCCTGACATTGAGCACACCAGTCCTTGCCCTGTCCTAATAATGCCGAGCGCCTGGCTAGGAAGCAACAAGTATCAATTTTTAAGTAATTGGTTTGACTCGACCAGGGTTTGAACCCCCGACCCCACGATCTACCAGCACGGGAGACTGACGCTCTAACTCATTCAGCCATCCCGTCTGGCCCTAAGCGCTAGATGTGTTCACTCTGCGATAAAGGTCTGTCTGATAGAGGATTTCCACCACCAACCCATCATGTGACCACTAATATGGTTAGCAGCTGACTGTGCGGCATGCTCTGTGCAAAAGGTCTAATAAAGGACTTTCTCCAACCAGCCCTCTGATGCCAATGGGAAGAACTAATGTATTGGTTAGCAGCTCACTGTAGCATGCTCTGTGAAAAGGGTCTTACGGAGGATTTCCACCACCAACCTATCCCGTAATGGCGATTGCCAAAACTATTGTAGGTAGCAGCTAACTGCAGCATGCTCTGTGGAAACAAAGAATTTCTACCCACCCTCTAAGAACAACCCATTGCGCATACTCCACCACAAAAGGTTGCTAAGGGGACTCGCCCCTCCACCCCCTTTCCTGTTTCAGACACTTGGCCTGACCTGTCGCGTCATTCTGTAGGACATGTGATGCTCCACCTCTGCAGCCAGGTAGCCCTGCACCAGACTTACTTGCCGAAGAAGCGCTTGATGCCCTTCTGCTTCTTCTTCTGGTCCCAGGTGAGGTGCCCGACTGCGTTCGGGTCCTGGTTCTGGTTCCGCATCAGCTTGTACTGCTGCGCCATCTCATCCTTCAGGGTGTCGTCGTCATTCTCAGCCTGGGCTGCAACACCCACACACAGCACACAGACAGGTTAACGCTCGTGTCTTTACACAGCGACATTATAATCACCCCGGCCTTCCGGCTGCATTAGTTTTGTTGTTAAATTTGTAATATTGCACTTCATTAAGATATTGGTTACCTCTTCTCTATATCATGTGTATATCGCATATGTTCTAATTTAATCCATTATATATATGTATGTCAATTCAATATATATATTTCAATTCAATTCTTTATTTCAGACTACACCTCTTGTACACATGTCCATATGAAGATTGAGGATATATAAACAAATTTGGTCAGACTGGTACATGCGGGAGTTGACGGTTGAACGCATGGGCAGGCAGGTGGCGCCACAAGCGGACCTAAGGCTGTCTGAACTGAGCAATAGATGAGCAAAATGACCATTGGCTCACGGCGTAGAGGAGGCGGGAAGGAGAGAATGCCTGCTCTGCAGTGAATGTTATGGAATTAAAATGGGTAGAGAAAACCATTAAGGGGCTATCGTTATTTATGTTATATATAAATTATTATGCGTATATTATGATGCAATGTAATTATCCTGTATGTCTATATTGTCTTCTCCAACCACCTGTGAAATTTCCTTGCAAGTTGTTGTGTTTGGGTAGGTGGTTGCTGGTGGTTGATGTGCGGCCTGGAAGGCAGGCTGGCTGTCCAATAATATCCACATAATAAATTATATAGTACATATATATGTGATGTACAACGTATTATGTGAATATAAAGATACGGAAGGGAATATTACTTATTGTTATTGTTATGCTCAGTCAGACACAACACTGTACCGGTGGCGCCATCTCGGCCCACCTCACATCCACCAGATTTTGACCAGTGTCAGTCGAACCAGAGGATTCTTTCTTGGTTTATTTAAGAAAAATGTGGGAAGTGATAGGCAGCATGACAACCTTCCGGTGTACTGAAGGTGGGCCACTCCCATTCGCAGATGCGGGTGGGCAGGTTGACACTGGGCAATGCCTATTATTATGGGCGATACTCTGTGATTATCACTATATATATATTTATCCTCAATATTTACACGGACCTGTGCACAAGAGATGTAGTCTGAAATAAAGAATTCAATTGAAAATAAAACAAATTGAAAATAGTAAGTTTGTACAGCAATAATTAAATAATATCTTTTTAACTACACCAGCGCGCTGTTTCCTGAGTAATTGATCCTTATTCATGGATGTTTACATATATGTTTTCTAGTTCACATTTGGACTAAAGTTAGAAACAGATAGGACGCGGGCGTGATGCGGGTGGCACATGGATGTACAGTTAGACGTGGGCGATAGAAATTGAAAGATATGTGAATAGCAGAGGCAAAACACACTGGCGCAGGCAGTCGGCGAGAGGGCGGTGAGCGGGCGAATAGAATCGCTCCTAGAGCGATTTGTAATGCGTGATATGTAATGCCGCTAGGGCCTAGGCAGACGATTGCCAGACGCATTCAGTTTTTTCAATATTTCCGCGTGATTACCACATGTCGCCCGCTCGTCCTTGCCGTCCGCATCACATCCACGGCGTCCTGTCTGTTCTAGCTTTACATGTGAATCTCACTCCATGCATCACTCTAAACACATGCCATACAGTACGCTGGTTCTCACCATGCCAACTACGCTATTAACAACTACTCAGCTGATGGCAGATTCAGAATTTGAATACAAAGCATTATTACATCTCTAAAAGAATAAAAAGAAAAAAACACTTAAAAGTAAAAAGAATTTAACATTATTCTCAGTTGGGCCGGACTCGAAATCATGTCCGTTGTGTGTGTGTGTGTGTGTGTGCATGTGTGTAAATGTCTTTGTATGTGAGTGTGGGTGTGTGACTGCTTTGTTATTTCAAACATCAGTGGGTTGGATTTTAAAAATCAGGATTAGGCCAAATGAAAAAAAACAATTGGTGATCGTTTCTGCCCTTGCCCTAAAAATCGCCCACGACCGATTTTAAATATTTAATTTTAAAAAAACTGTTAAAAATGTGTTGGGCTAGCAGCAATTCAACTTTCATATAAAGTTTTAAGTCATTGGTTTGACTTGGCAGGGTTCGAATCCAGGAGTTCGAATCCCACGACCTATCAGAATGGGAGGCGGACCCTCGATTCACTAGGTCATTGCAGCTGGTTACGTATTACGTCTACGTCATATCCTAGAATTTTTTTTTTGGTAAATAAAAATTTAAAGTTTGTAATTGTAGAATTTTATGTATTGTATGTGTGTTTTAACAATACAACCGGGTTCTTCAATCAAATGTTCCCCCCCTATATTACTCACCACCCTACATGTCTATTACTTCACATAGTGCATAAACATTACCCAACATGGCCTGTTAAGGGCACACTGTAATTACAACGCACAATTCCATATTATGGACAATACTCATGAATTTGTGTCACCGTGCTCAGAAGGATTCTGTCTTCTTTAATTATTAGAGTTGGTTGTTGAAGTTTTACTTCTTGGCAACATCTAAGGTCATATCAGGACGGGTACCGACTTGTGACAGTGCGCACTCATGGTGGCTTTATAGTGCTGGCCCACCGGGAAAACCATGACACCAGCACCATGACCTGATATCCCACTCAGTCACATTATCCTCACACTGAGCCAACCAGTCCTTGCCCTTTCCTAATAATGCCGAGCGCCTGGCTAGGAAGCAACAAGTAGACGTTTTTAAATCATTGGTTTGACTCGACGAGGGTTGAAACCTGTGGGTTCGAATCCAACGATCTACCAAAACGGGAGAGGGACGCTCAACTCATTCGGCCACCCCGTCTGGTCTGATTTATTATAGTATACAACCTAATCCACTACAACACATGAAGTTGTGTATGTCACCGTGTTCAGAAAGATCCTATCTTCTTTAATTATATACAACATACTGGCGGTCTTGTGTACACCCGACCCTTACTATGTCAGAAGGACCGGCAGGTGGCAGCACGCTAGCCTGACGGAGAGCACATTGATTTTCATATCATCGGCTATTGGACGTCAAACATGGTCATCCCAACATATTTCTTTTGGAGGAAACCTGCTGCCACCACATAAGCTACTCTTTCTGATAAGCAGCAAGGGGTCTTTTACACACAGTTTCCGACAGACAGGACAGCACATACCAAAGCCTTTGATGAACCAGTTGTGGATCACTGGTTGGAACGGAAAATAACCAAAACTGCAAATGGGTTCACTGAGCAGGATCGATCGGATGACCGACACCTTCACAGGTGGACACTCTACCGGCTGAGCTACGTCCCACTCCTCTTCTACAGATGGTAACTAATCAGAGGACGCCCACCCCGGACTGTAGCGGGTATTACTGAGTGTCCTACCTTATTACACCACCCCATCACAATAGCATTATATAAATAACATTCACATAATGAAATTAAACCAAATTCTCAACTCAGGTTATGTTACAGATGAGCCAACTCAAGTTTCACTAAGGGTTCTATAGCAGGCATATCAGTTAATTACGATAATAAAAGAACGTTTAAAAAAAAAAATCGGTTTTAATGACTAACATTTCTATTGTTTGCAATAGGTCAGGTAGTTCATGCATTTGATACAGGTGGGTGTATGTAGAACAGTCAAGGCGGCTTGTCGTATTCACATGTCAGAAAGCTAAAGAAAAACCCTTTTGGCTTTCCTACATTTTAGCTGAACATAATTCCGTAACTGCATAGTCCGATGAAAACATAAAATTGTCAAAATCCAAACAATTATCTAGATTTGATTCTAAATATCTAACTTAGATACTGGTGCATTCATTAGGCAACTTTACGCCATTACTTTCCCAAGCCAAGAAGTCATCATTTTCTGCCATTTTAAAACCTATTTAGCGCGGTAAATATGTCTTTTGTTGCTTTAAAAAAAGACAAAAGTATTACCACTTAAATTGAGCTAAAAGAATATGCATATATGATGTATGAAATAAAGAAACCATCACCCTATTGCTACCCAGGATTTTGCAAAACTTTACAATATATTTTTTTTGTTCAGAGCTCGATTTTTCAAGTACATAAAAAATCTTAATTTTGAATCTCAAAGCCCTTCAATGTTTTCCAGAAGCCAATACCAGGCCTTCCACTCGAAAATCACTTGGCACGCAACTGTTTGAAGAAAACTAGTAGAGTTTCACGCATGTAGCTTAAAGCGCAAGTTTTCAACAAAACATGTCCAAAGCTTTAAAGAAATTCTCCATAAAGTATGGACTTAAAGCTGCATAGTCCAATGAAAACATCAAATTTTCAAAACCAAAGCAGTTATCTAGATTTGATTCTATATATCTAACTTATATACTGGTGCACTTATCAAATATTTGTCACCACATAGAATGGAATACTGAGCCAATTTAACAGAATCTGTTACTGCAGAAGCCTATGGTGCCTAAGGCATGCTTGCCAAAATTAATTGGGTACGTTTGCACTTCAAATACTTAAAAGGTTAGCCATTTAAAATAAGTCACTTCCAACTAAAGTAAGGTAGATTATAACGATCGACCTAATATATTTATCTTAGAAAATGACAGAAACTCGAAACCATCGAACTATGCAACTTTAAGTATTTGCTAAATGTTGAAGTATCCGGTATACGCTGAAGTATCCGGTAAATGCTCAAGTATCCGGTAAATGCTCAAGTATTTGTTAAATCTGGTAAACATTGGAAGTATCCGGCTTAGGTAAATAATTAGCCACGGTTAATCACCAGGGGAAATTATTTCATAATTGGCCTCAAATAGGGAAGAAAAGCAAACTACAAGTTTGACTCTATAATTCATCTTTGACACAGCCCTACTTTGACTACCACCACGCCACCTGGTGTGGAACTCATGAGTCTTACACCCATTACAACACTGCCACAGAGTGGGTTACACCTTTTACCTCCTTCATCATCCGAGTACCACTCTCTATAGTAGCCTGCAATACAGTTTTTCCCATTTTGTTTTAATTGAAAAATATATTTGAGAGGTATTCTTGACTGACATAGATGATTTTAAATTAGAAAATGAAGAATTTAACTATGCTTTACATATTATATTATATATAGATCAGGGATGAAAGTAGTCTCCAGCAAGAAAAGCGGAAATGTATGCCTATGTTAAGGTTATTTGTAAAACTGACTGCATATTTCCGCGAAAACGCGGATATATGATTAGCACTGCCAGGGAATCGCAGAAAAATGCCAGAAGTCAGGTTTCCACTCTCCTTATTGTGCCTATCTTATCGCCTATACCTAACTCATTCTTGCTTAGGTTTTTATACTTCTAGCAACATCTAATGACATATAAGAACAGGATTCGACCTAACTAATTATTGTCATATACATCCTGATTCCTTGGCATTTTGCTTAATGTTAATCAGTAAATATAAAAAATCGCCGAAATCCGCGCAATCATAGATGATAGAGGTCTTTCATCCCTGATGGATATATAGACAGGCACAACCAACAGGGGTGATCATGCAGTACAGAAGTTACTACTTAAGAACTGTGTAGAAGTGTAATTTTTATGTTTGTAAAATGACTGACTGTGACTAATTTTACCAATACAAATTACCCTATTCTATAATACAAATTGTGTTCCAGTACGAAATGTTTCACACACAGCAAAACACACACATGAAGATGTAATGACGGAAGCAAAAGCCGCTAACTGATTATATATCATGTGAACTCGATAAAAGATTCACCTCTGACTCTGTTCAGAGGTGAATTACAACCCGATGTAAAAGTAGGAGAAAATGTGTCTCACTGTTGATGGTCTTAGTTTGGCATTCCTACCTTATGTTGATTAAAATTCAATAGCTACAATCCAATGGTATATGTTTTTGCTCAACATACACTCCCCTGAGTGTTCAAATCACATAATATCAAGGCATAATGACACAAAAGTCTGAAATGATAGAGTCCATGAAATAAATCCTCCATTTTTGAATGAACTGCTTGTACCACCTGACTACCTCAGCCAATGAAAATGACTGCTTCCAGACATAGATTGGATTATTACCCACAAACTTCTCAACTTCCTGTCAATGGCTGCCATGTTAACATGCGGGCTCTGTCATTTCAAACTTCATTGATATATTGGACTAATCTATTAATCAGTTCAAAAGTTGATGGTAAATATATCTAGGTACGTGAATAATATATTTTGCTTCTTGGATTGAGAATTTATGTTCTCATTTCATTTCCCCACATTTTCGCCAGCTTTTATATAGGGTTGTTCTTCACACCTACTCAGGCTACTGCAGTAGGGGTGAATCTTTTATCTACACGTGAACCATCATACTTCCTTTGCCCTTTACGTAGTTGACAGTCAATCAAAAATCAACCTTCTTTTCACGGATGCATGTGATATATAATGCGACATATAATGGAACACTCAGTGGGGAGACGCAAGCCGCCATGTTGATCCAAAAACGAGGGGGGATGGGGGAGGGGGGGATGCTGACTTCCGGTTGTATGACGTCACAACTCTGTCTGGTGAGCCAACGGCCGCTGGAACTCTCCAGAGAAGGAAACACAGAAAGCGGAACATAACAAGGTGATTGCACGTGACCTACACGTGGACCAATCAGCGACGAGGACACACGGTACACAGAAGCCTGAGAAATGGTTGGACTAAAACATCAACAGCTCCCTTCCACCGGGGAAACATGTAAAGCCAAGAAATGAGCGAGTGAATGATAACCAACCAGTTGGCTCAACAGTAATTGAATGAGCAACTGGGTGAAGTCAACATTTAGTTGGATGAATCAAAGATCCACTCTTAAAACCCACATTATGACATTAGCAAGTGAATATCATAAGTTAAATATTAAACCGAACAGTGCAACATAAGTTATACCACTAGATTTCATTTTGTCTTTCCGGTATTTTCCAGCATAACAAAAAGTAAGTTTGCTATTCTTTATATTAAATGTCAAATCAAGCCTTACCTTGATCGTTATCAGGTCATCTTTCAAATCCGGTTTTGATTTCAGAATGTAGGATTGGCATTGCATAGTCAAAGTCATTAATATGAATAACTCATATTAATATAAAATTCATTAATTAATGAAAACATTTCTGACTTTTGATTGTTGGAGGTTTCTACTCAATATATCAACACTGAAAGGAATCTAGTGTATGTGCATGTAATTGAACATTTACGGTAGCAAAGGCAATAGCGAAGATATCCAAAAATCTGAGCTGCATCATGATTATTAATATTTGAAGAGCTCTTTTCCAAAACGTGATAAGCGCCAATCAAAAAAATGGGTTATCCAATCCCAATACCAAGTTCATAGATCATGTTTTGGAAAAGAGCCCTTCATATATATATATAAAAAGCTCTTCATATATTTATATATGTGAAGAGTTCTTTTCCAAAACATAATCTAGAAACTTGGCATTGGCATTGCAAACTCATTTTTTGTATTGGCGCTTATCGCATTTTGGAAAAGAGCTTTTAATTTGTAATTTATGAACTTAATTGTGTTATTGCAAGCATAGCAAGCAGACATGCCATGCGAGTGTCTTTAAGTTGAATTAAATCCAATCAAAAACCTTAACACTTGTCTGACATGGTATCGTTAGACTAACTTAAACATTGTGTAAAAAGCACCTTCACAAACCATGCTATTTAATTTAGAACTCCTATGTTGGTTTCTATGTTATTCCATCAACTAACTTAACTCTGTAGTAGATGTTACCCAAACGAACAAGAAGTGAGAAGAGGTATTATGGTGTTGGCAGTAAAAAAAGAGAATGCGACTGTTTTGAAATTGAAGCTAATATTTACACACTGCGGGGTAATTGTATTTTAAAGAAATTATATTGATACCCCAAACAAGTTTGTTTTATTTAACGATGCCTCTAGAGCACATTGATTTTGAATATCGGTATTGGACGTCAAACTTATGGTTATTCTGACATATCTCTTTGGAGGAAACCCGCTGCCGCCACATAGGCTACTCTTTCCGATAAGCAGCAATATGCACTTTCCCACAGACAGGACAGCACATATCACAGCATTTGATGAACCAGTTGTGGACCACTGGTTGGAACGGAAAATAGCCCAAACTGCAAATGGGTCCACTGAGCACGATCGATCGGATGACTCAAACTACACAGGTGGGCACACTACCACTTGAGCTACGTCCCACTCTCCTTATATTGATTGATATATAATTATAATCAATATTTACTTGTGTCAGTATTTTAGAATTTCTGGACCGAACTGAAGTCCCGATGAGTTGCCTTTTATGTCACCCAGAATGGCAGTTTTCTTTTCTAGTTATCCTGCCTATCATGGATACGACTGAATAGACTTGTTTTCACCATTACACAGTTGGTAGATAGAAAGCACGAGCCTATTTTGTCTTCTTAAAACCGCAGACTAACTTAGATCAGTTAGGACAGTTTAATGGAATTCAAGGCTTTTCAAGACTAATTACCCAAAATAGGGTAAATTCAAGGCTTTTTCTTTTGGTACATTACTTGTTTAAGCAGGGGAAATTTCAATCACGGACATTTGGGTCTTCCTCAGTCCACTGCTCCTTGCCCTATCCTAATAATGCAGAGCGCCTGGCTAGGAAGTGACAAGTATCAATTTTTAAGTCACTGATTTGACTCGACCAGGGTTCGAACACACGATCCCATGATCTACCAACACGGGAGACGGACGCTCTAACTCATTCGGCCATCCCACCTGGTTTTCAAGGTCTTGAAATGAGGCAAATGAAGTTCAAGACCTTTCAAGACATTCCAGGCCCCTTACGGACCCTGTTAATGCCATGTCGGCAGCAAAGGCAATATTCACAACGAGAAGTTAGACTTTATTCTGTCACTTTGGTTTTACTAAATAAAATGTGTCCATTACATATGAATGTTTAGATGAAAACACAATATTGAAATAGCTAAATTTGGGTCAAATGACAACATATTTTTATCTAATAGAACCTTGGTGAAATTAATGTTTGTGTTAGTAGCTCTTCAGCACTTTTCACACAAAACAGGATTGTCAAACACATGCAGAGGAAACTTGAGGATACAAGATGGGGCATTTTATACCCGACCATGCACTGGAGACCGACTCGGCGAGCTGCTGTTTAGTCGTGATAGATGTTAGTACTGAATGCCGGGAATTAAAACACGAAGCAAGGCAATGGTTGGGAGTGTCCAAACAATGGTAACCATGGACACCGCCTTGGTAACCAAGGAAACCATGGAGACGGGGAACCATTACAGAGAACACAAGCTTGGCTTAATTTCCTAATATGTATACATTTTATTTTTTAGTTTAAAAACGCAAGAGAAGCTTCAAAATTAACTAATTCTAACGATTACACAAATTTAGTTTCCGTGAAGTTGAGTTAGAAAAGGGTGAGTAAAAATACAAATCTTTCACCAAAATCAATGTTAGAAAATTTAGCACCAAACTCAAACCAGGTATATTTGATGTTAATTAATACAATTTGAGCAACATGTTGTTACAAGTCACTTAGCCTCTACCTATTGTGAGATTTTGTTGTTGTTGTGGTGGTATCGCCTAAAGACTTTGAGAAGTGTATCCTATAGTGTTTCCTATAGTACTAGGAGCGTAGCCCCCAGCATCGACCAAGCCAAGACAAGCATTCCCTGGAATGACGGAGACAGGAGACAGAAGACAGAGTGTTCAGACAGACAGTTGGCTAACCTAGACATGAGCCAGGCCGATACAAAAAGTTGTCGTTGTCACCTAAGTTTGGTGCCGAAGAACTCCACTTTCCGCTTCGTAACTTTAGCAACCCTTTACCAAAAGAAGCAGCCAGGCCACCCCGCTTCCGCGGCATAGTGCTAGCTTGCTCCTTGCTGCTGTTAGCCGCTGCAATGGCAGCAGCCGTGGCAGCTGTTCGACTGCGGGTGGGACTGGACTTGTGCGGAGGCGGCTTGCGAGACATGACTGGAGGCCTCGAATTGATTTTGGATGTTGACGCGGAGCGAGCTACAGGGTGAGCCGGCGTTCCAGGACTGACCGGGCTGCCCGGTGGGGAGAGAGACGCGGGTAACGTACCATAGCCACCGCCAGTTCCATGCCGACGCACTGTGGGTGGTGTCTGCAAGAAACAGGGAATCATGAGTAACCTTTGTATTGAATATCAAAACAAGCACCCTCCATAGAGTTCATATCCATTACGACATAACAAATCTCAGCACTTTCTAGGACTTTCAAGGATCTTTCAGTGCAAAATTCGTGGATGTTTTAAAAACAATTATTAAATTAACATACCCTGAAACACGGCTGTATTCATAGTCAATTCACCATGTAAGATGTGAAGTGTAAATAAGCATAAAAATAACAACAAACATATGTATAGTTTTAATATGAAAACTCAGAGGCACGATAACAAACCCACAAAAATCACTTTAAATACAAAACATCACTGATTAATGAACAAAGAACAGATTTATATTATACCCTAGCTATTTCCGATTTTAAAAATAGTACGCTTTAAAAAAAGTCACGATTTTCCATTTTCAAATATTTTCATGGATCTTTGGACAAATTCCATAACTTTCCAGGCCTGGAATCCTGACTTATGAAACTACATGACTTTCCAGGCCTGGAATCCTGACTTATGAAACTACATGACTTTCCAGGCCTGGAATCCTGACTTATGAAACTACATGACTTTCCAGGCCTGGAATCCTGACTTATGAAACTACATGACTTTCCAGGCCTGGAATCCTGACTTATGAAACTACATGACTTTCCAGGCCTGGAATCCTGACTTATGAAACTACATGACTTTCCAGGCCTGGAATCCTGACTTATGAAACTAATGACTTTCCAGGCCTGGAATCCTGACTTATGAAACTACATGACTTTCCAGGCCTGGAATCCTGACTTATGAAACTACATGACTTTCCAGGCCTGGAATCCTGACTTATGAAACTACATGACTTTCCAGGCCTGGAATCCTGACTTATGAAACTACATGACTTTCCAGGCCTGGAATCCTGACTTATGAAACTACATGACTTTCCAGGCCTGGAATCCTGACTTATGAAACTACATGACTTTCCAGGCCTGGAATCCTGACTTATGAAACTACATGACTTTCCAGGCCTGGAATCCTGTATGAAACTACATGACTTTCCAGGCCTGGAATCCTGACTTATGAAACTACATGACTTTCCAGGCCTGGAATCCTGACTTATGAAATACATGACTTTCCAGGCTGGAATCCTGATTATGAAACTACATGACTTTCCAGGCCTGGAATCCTGACTTATGAAACTACATGACTTTCCAGGCTGGAATCCTGACTTATGAAACTACATGACTTTCCAGGCCTGGAATCCTGACTTATGAAACTACATGACTTTCCAGGCCTGGAATCCTGACTTATGAAACTACATGACTTTCCAGGCCTGGAATCCTGACTTATGAAACTACATGACTTTCCAGGCCTGGAATCCTGACTTATGAAACTACATGACTTTCCAGGCCTGGAATCCTGACTTATGAAACTACATGACTTTCCAGGCCTGGAATCCTGACTTATGAAACTACATGACTTTCCAGGCCTGGAATCCTGACTTATGAAACTACATGACTTTCCAGGCCTGGAATCCTGACTTATGAAACTACATGACTTTCCAGGCCTGGAATCCTCACTTATGAAACTACATGACTTTCCAGGCCTGGAATCCTGACTTATGAAACTACATGACTTTCCAGGTCTTCAAGGACCAGTTCGAACCCTGCTCCTACAAGCAGGATAGTTAGTCATCAAACACATTCACAACTCTAATCTGGAACAATACAGTAGGACCCGTCTTCTGTGAACATATCTCATTTTTCAATGTACAAACTCAATTTGTCTCATTTCTTTTAGTTTTTTTTGGTCCATTAGTTGTTTAAGCAGGGGAAATTTCAGTCATAGACGACTGGTCTTCCTCATTCCACTGCTGGTCGATAGAAAGCCCGAGCCTACACTTTTACCGACCCAAGGGATTTTTAACCTCCCACACCACATAGACATGGTATGAGAGCAACCGGCCTTTGATGATGCTGTAAGTTATACACAGCAGTGGAAATCCAAATTGGCAGAGCTGGGGGCATGGGGGATCGAACCGCCGACCCTCAGATTAGGAGTCTGACCTAGAAAAAAGTCCGACACTCTAACCACTCCGCCACAGAGACCGCCACTATCTCTCTGATGACAAGACACCTACTATGCTAGGAGGAGTTTTGGTCTGGATACAGAGTTGTCCGTTGAAGATGGGAGAAATCGCTGTACTTTCATGACTCCACTGAAGGCTATTCTCATAGGGCAGTCAGCGGTGTTCACATGTATAGCCAGTTAGCATCGCATACCGTGTAAATTACAAACATTGAGCCAAACTTAGTTAGCAATGAAAAAAAGTTCGCAATACCTAGGCCAAATACAACATTTTAAATGGTGATCCTCCCCACCCGTGCTTCAAAAATCGGCCACCCCTGAATTTTTTTAAATTAATTTTAAAATTATTTTAAAACTGATAAAAATGTGTCGGGCTAGCAGCAATTCAACTTTTGTAAGCACACAATATGTTCCAAGTACACAATATGTTCCAAAATTGAAACTTTTAAAACTTGATGATATAATACATTTCTAAATGAGAATACAGCGTTCATTGTTTAACTGAAAACATTGTGATGTTTACATGAATGACTGAAAAATAAAAATAAAATAAAAACTGCCCACCCGACCCAGATTGTTATTTCAAAAGGACGACCACCAACGTTTTTGTATAATTTGGCCTTATTGTGAGTTTTTATACAGAAACTCTTCCCACCTTGGAGGGGAGGGGTGACAGGTCCTCTGCGCTGTTGGAGCGGACAAGGCCCTGCTGGCTTGGTTTGCGGGGTGACGGTGTCTGCAGATTCAGGATTCGCGACAGCGGACTCAGTGGATCCATGCGGTGAATGTCGTTACCGTTAACCTTCTGTGCTGCTTCTGTGGGGTGTAAGCGGACTGAGGGTTCAGGGTTCAGAAGGTGAGGAGGAAAGAGAAGAAACAGATTACAAACAAACCACCACCAGCTTCTATACATAAAAATAAATTAAACACAATGGCATTAAAAAATCCCCAATTTTTTATTTCTTTTTGGGAGGGGGTATATTAGTTGATTAAGCAGGGAAAATTTCAATCGCTGACAATTTGTCTTCCTCATTCCACTGCTCCTTGCCCTATCCTAGTAATGTCGAGCGCCAGGCTAGGTAGTGACAAGTATCAATTTTTTAGTCATTTGTTTAACTCGGCCGGGGTTCTAACCCAGGAGTTCGAATCCCACGACCTACCAGAACGGGAGGTGGACGCTCAACTTATTCGGCCATTGCGTCTGGTCTATAGTCTAGCTTCTGACATCCACATGGTCGGCTCACCCTTACAGCCCCTCCGCGCCTCCGACCACAACCACTAGAGGGCCCCACAGGTGAGGGAGGAAGAATTAATGAGAGGGTCCGTACACATTTGAAGATATGGCATTCTAGACTATTTCAAGGCTTTTCAAGGCTGTTTTTGATAGGAATTCAAGAGTATTTTCATTTGGATTTCACCAAAAAAAACGATGGAGAGTTGCGATTTTGTACTAATTTAGATCAGTGGGGGAAGTTTAATGGAATTCAAGGCTCTTCAAGACTAATTACCCAAAATAGGTTAAATTCAAGGCTTTTCAAGGCCTTGAAATTGGGCAAATGAAGTTTGGGACTTTTCAACACTTTCCAGGCCCCATACAGACTCTGTAATGATAATTAATTAGCAACAAGAAATTTTATTTGTTGGAACCATTACCAGAGGTGAAAGTAGTCTCAGGACAAGAAAAGAAGCGCAAACTGACTTGGACTTGGAGGTAGTCAATAAGTCGCAGCGCTGATGTTTTACATTAGGTAAGCCCATACTACATTATTGCTGCTAGTCAGTGGCGACCCACACACCCATCTCCTTCATTATCTTTATAAACCATTATTTAGATCATGTAGCATATCCACATGTAGCAGGGGTCATTTCAATCATGGACAAATTGCCTTTTATCATCCCACGGCTACTGGTATGTGTTTTATTAGAGCACATTGATTTCCGTATCATTGGCTATTAGACGTCAAACATATGGTCATTCTGACATATTTCTTTGGAGGAAACCCGCTGTCGCCACATAGGCTACTCTTTCCGATAAACAGCAAGGATCTTTTATATGCACTTTCTCAGAGACAGGAAAGCACATACCACAGCCTTTGATGAACCAGCTAGGGACCACTGTTTGGAACAGAAAATAGCCCAAATGGCAAATGGGTCCATTGAGCAGGATCGACACCTTCACAGGTGGACACTCTACCGCCTGAGCTGCATCCCGCTCCCCTCCACCGCTACATGCCATATCCTAGTGTAGTAATCCATAATGAGCCCCACTACAACACGGTGGTTGCAGCAACTACGCCGGCCCCTGTTTTCTAAGAAGTAGCAATGGCTGGAAGTGTGCTATCAGGAACAGTCCCTAGTGTGGGCTGTCCCATGCATTGCTAGCGGCCACCCCGGTAGGGAGTTTCATGTTAACCCGCTGGGCAGTGACAGGTCAGTTCTTCTCTATTCTGGCCTGTAGTGGAATAAACCAGGGAGAACCCTGAGATACGAAACTGACTCGGTGTTTCTCCATTATTCCCCACACAGAGTAGGACATGGTCCATCACACTAATAATGTCGAGCACCAGGCAAGGTAGCGACAAGTATACAACTTTGAAGTCATTGTTTTAACTCGGCCAGGATTTTAACCCACAACCTGCCACATGGGAAGCGGATGCTCAACACATTCGGCCATTTCATCCGCTGTTTTGAAAAAGGACATTGCCTGGCGGTCCTACCTGGAGTACTGGTGGCAGAAGGGTTGGGCATCTTGTGTTGGTCTCCAGACTCGAGAATCTCGAGCCTCTCCTGGCCCTGCAACATGCAAACAGGCGGCAAACACTGAGTACATCACACCTGGATGACATGCATGAGTGACCGCTTACAACAGCAGTCTAATTAAAGCTGCACAATGTGAAGGTTTTCAGTTTCTGCCATATTTATATTTGAGATAAATATATTAGAATTATTGTCATAATATACTTTACTTCAATTTGATGGGATTTTTATATTATATGGTTAATTGAAGTGAAAACATGGAAAGTAAATGTTGGTGCGCACATCAAAAAGCTACATTATAGGCTTCAACAGTGACAGGTTCTATCAAAATGATTTGGCGTCTCTTGTGTGCAGTAACACATGTGCAATGAGTGCACAAGTATCTAAGTAACACATATGCAATGAGTGCATGAGTATCTAAGTAACACATGTGCAATGAGTGCATGAGTATCTAAGTAACACATGTGCAATGAGTGCACGAGTATCTAAGTTATCTAGGGTCAAATCTAGCTGAGTGTTTTGGTTTTGAAAATGTTACGCCTTCATGGGATTATGCAGCTTTAAGAAGCCGTTCGGCACCTAGTTGTACTTCCTTTGTGTAATTCAAAGTCAGAATCAATGAGCACAATTTATTAACTGGATTTTTGATCGGACAGAGCTCAAAACCAACATTTTTTAGTGCCCGAAGATAAAGAACATTTAAAAGTAAAATAAGTAAAGAAGAGAAAACGACACCTAAGTGAATTTGATAAGCACAATTGTTAGTGACATTTCAACACCAGAAATCAATCGATGAGTCAACATGAAATCAGATCTACAGTAGCACCTCTCTTCAGCGACCTTACTATCAGCGGACCTCTGACAATTGCTGACAATTTGTCAATGTACAAACTGTTTTTTCTCTCATTCGAATGACCTGTAATAGCAGGAGACCATTTGGTCTGGATGCAAAGTTGTCTGTTGAATATAGGCACTACTGTAGTACCGATGACAGGACACCTGCTATGTTAGGACAACATTGGTCTGGATCCAGAGTTGTCCGTTGAAAGCAGGCTATGGTTGTACCGATGACAGAACACCTGCTATGTCAAGACAACATTGGTGTGGATGCAGAGTTGTCCTTTGAAGACAGATCCTTCTGTACACTTAACCACTGACGGGGAGAAGGGTGCACCTACCAGGCAGTTCTCGTGCCGGACGTTGTTTTCGTTGGAGGATGTCGAATTGTGGGTGGAGCTGGAGTCGCTGCCAGCGTCATCGGGCAGTCCAAGGTGCTCCAGCGCTGCACGGGACAAGGGCAAGGTTGCCAACATTGGAAAATGAAAAACCGGAAGATCTTAAGGGATGTTATATTGCGGCGTCTGGGAGTACTCCCCAGAACAATTTTAAAATCTTAGATACTCTGTGGTGCATTTTGGACACAATATTCCATAAGATTTATATATTACTATATTAATGGTATTGCAGGGTTGACAACATTGCAAATTGTAGTGTCGGTGCTGAAAAAAGATATATTTCAACTAGAATTTAAAAAAATGGAACAAACCCGCTGCACCAAAAACCTCCTTGTGACCAAAACCATTTTCAGTGCTTGCGACCGACCCTGACAGTCGCCCTAACTCTCATCCTACTAGTACTACTCACCCTAAATCTCACCCTCACCCTCACACAAGTCAAACTCACACCCGGTTCTCACTGATCGCCGACCAGTCACCCGCGTTTTTCTATCCTTTGTTTTTTGCTTTGGTTGCAAGGAGGTCGCTAGCTTTTGGTCGCTAGCTTTTGGTCGCAAAGTGGTCACAAGCGAACATTAGCCGTAGTGTGACTGGGGTGTAAGGATAAAACGCGTTTGATAATACTCACCCTTTCTGCCTTGAGTTGCTATCAACAGTTCTTCTATCCGTTGATATTTCTTCATAACTTTTCTCTGTTCCTCTATATGTCGGTCCTGGAATAAAAGGTACACTTCATGAAGACAGACAAAAGATACAAACCAAGGCATGGATATAAAAAATGTCATCATCGCTTAACTCGTTGGGGTTGG
Source organism: Branchipolynoe longqiensis (assembly GCA_030323885.1). Taxonomy (NCBI): domain Eukaryota; kingdom Metazoa; phylum Annelida; class Polychaeta; order Phyllodocida; family Polynoidae; genus Branchipolynoe; species Branchipolynoe longqiensis. Next base: position 93,722,094 of record CM059193.1, read on the forward strand.
GAGCGCCCACAGGTTTCACACGCTTACAGTCTGGGTTGCCTTGAATTCACCCGCAATCGGGTAGTATCTACAAATTATCAGGAAAACATATCTAGAAAAGCAATTCAACTACAGCCGCACCAGGGCTGTAAGCGCATTGGAACTTGCAGGCGCACCCAGCCCCAAAAGGTTAAAGAGTGCTTTGTTGCTTATTTAGTATATAACATTGTGTCATGGGCGGTATTTTTTCATGGTTTTAAGAAAGCTTATGTGCTAAATTTCAAGTTATAATTTCACAAAAGGTACATAAAATGGCCATGAGAAAGTTTATAATTCAAGAAACTCCTAGTTTTCTTTATGCAGCTGACCCCCCCCCCCCTCCCCCGCCTCACAAGTATTCTCATCATACACTTAAAATGGCTTCATTAAAACTTAGGTAAACAAGTTAAAACGTATACTCTTACCTTTTCACTGTTGGTTTGCATTAAGGCCTCAACTGCCCTTTTGAGCTTCTCAACTTCACCATCTGTCCAGAAATAAACATGAAGGTCAGGTATAATTAGGTTGCGCTCTTTTTTCTATACCTCACCACTAGAAGTGAGTCGAGTATTAAACTGCTATAAAGCAAATTCTACATTTTCTTATGGTGCTGTCACATTACAACGCTTCTCGCCAACGCGCGTCGACGTATGTGATTTTTTGGCCCACCGTCGGGATATGTCTGGAAGCATTACTCGCGCGTTAGGCGCACGTTGGTATTCGTTGATCTACGGCGACGATCGGCGGCGCGCATCAGGGTATCGGCAAAGTTTTGTGCTTGCGCAAAACTTTTGACGTGGTCCGACGCGCGAGTGCCAACATTATGGCGACGTTGGATGCGCTGGAATAACGTTATGCGAACGTTATGCACACGCCACGCGCGCATGAGGGTCGTTCGCACATATTGCGCCAAACTGTTGCTTTGTTTGTTTGTTGTTGCTTTACGTCCTACCATCTAAGGTCATATCAGGACAGTGCGCCAAACTTTTTTCTTTTTTTTCTCACAACGTCGGCCGCACGCTACCAATACGTTGCGCTGACACCGAAAAGTTTGACGTGTCTCAACGTTAAAAAGTGAATTTGCGCATTGGCGGCACGCCGGCGAGAAGCATCGTAATGTGACAGCACCATTACCCCCCCCCAACCCTTCCAACCAAAGTTGGTTATAATTACTCTTGAATACATTTGTTTAAATCCTTTGGATATAAACAATAGCCATTCATAATGTAAAATATTGCAACAATGCGATGGTGCTTTGTCCTAGCTATGGTGTCAAAAGAAAGAGGTGAAGGTCATACAAGATTGACTTAGATTACATGCAAGGTGAAAGTCATACAAGATTGACCTATATTACATACAAGGTGCAAAAACCGTATCATCACTAGCATGCTTTCCACACACTATTATCGGGCATGTATGGCTTATACAAAATTAAACAAGCCAAAACTGGTTTGCTAGAGAAAACTCCTCATTAAATCTAATATGCCAAATAATGAAACACCACTTAGGAATTAAATTCAAACAATTAACTGTTTTTCATTTTTTTAAAGCGAACAAAACTAACTTGAAGTGAATATTGTTAAAATAAATGACTGGGTGACAGACTGGGGGTTATAAACACTGTGCGATTATTAAGTTAGCCACTAACCATGAGATAAATTTGACAACATTGTACAATCACATGGCAGCATGATGGGAGCGGGACAGAAATGAATGGCAGTACATTAGTTAAGAACTGACACCAGAAGCTGTCGTTACAGTAAGGTGTTAAGGTTGTTGGAGTTTTCCGTCCTGGCAACATCTAAGGTCATATCAGGACGATAGGGTGTTAAGTGTAATGTCTGCTTTCTCCACTAGGGTGGTGTAGACCGTCAGAATCAATCTCATTGTTTTCACCGAATGGGTCCTTTCTGGCAAAAATTGATTGAAAAGGAGCAGGGTCTTATTGTATTACTTGAAAATGTTGAAAACTTTGGCGGGCCCCTTATCTCCCTGCATAACTTTTGTATTAATGTGAAAATGTTGAAAACATTGGCGGGTCCCTTTTTCTCCCTGCACAATCTCAAACACAAGTAAACCTCATCACTGGTAGCGATATTACACAAATCTTGGACTCAGTCACACAACATTAAGGTTTGAACAACTATTGCCCAGAGGTGCACCATTTTGTATCGCTTTTTCCAAAGTTTTCAGTGGGAGCCCCTATCCCACCAGCTGTTGGAGATGGTGATCCCGCCCCCCCCCCCCTCCCTTCCCGCCTACATCCTCCTGCGTTCGGCCATGCTATTTCTCCCTATTTACAAGTTGTGTATTAGGGAGATCTCCCTACTCACACACTTTATCTACTTGGCACCTCTGATTGATGGGCAAACTCAAAAGCCACAACCCGGAGCCTTAACCAACTAAGCCACCATGTGGGCACTATTCAGCACCGCAACTTCCCCACTCTGTCCTTGTACAGGGTCCGTACACATGTGAAGATATGGAATTCAAGGCTATTTTCATTTGGATTTCAGGGAAAAAAACAATGGCGAATGACGATTTCAGACTAAATTTAGATCATTGGGACAGTTTAATGGAATTCAAGGCTTTTCAAGACTAGTTAACCAAAATAGGTTAAATTCAAGGCTTTTGAAATGGGGAAAATGAAGACTTTTCAAGACTTTCCAAGACTTTCCAGGCCCCATATGGACCCGGCTTGTATCTGGGATGTGCAGGGATTGAAGCGCCTGATTTATCTGACGTAACTAGAAGTTTGATAAATGAATGAAAACCCATTGATTGGTTTGTTTGTTCTTTTACGTCCTAGCAACAACTAAGGTCATATCAGGACGGGACCATTGATTGGTGATTCAAGTAGAGTGATTCTGAATATCTGTTGGATTATTGCAAATGGACCTCATTTAAACCAGTTGTCATCAGGGGTCTTCCACGGATGAGTGACGCTGTTACCAGGTGCTACATGTCATGTTAATATGTCACATGTTACAAGGGGTAAGTAGTGAATAAGTGTGATTAGAACATGGTAAAGGAGGAGAAAGTAACTCCAGGTTTAATTCACTCCACAGCAACGAAAGCAATCGAACATAAACTAAGGAGATTGTGTAAACAAATGAATCATCAACAACAATTTTAAAGAACACGGGTATTTATAAGAACACCAGTTTGTGAATAATAGCATAATTGCATTTAAATTCTATGTAAATACATAGATAAATACATAAATATATTAAGGGTAAGTAAAATTGATATTTTTGGGTGTTTTTTTTCTTTGTTCATTGACATTTTTTAATTGATTAGATGCATCTGAAATGTTGTCTTCCCTGTCAGAAGCTTTGTGTGAGTGATGGCCACCTAGTTAAGTGTATTATGTAAATCGGACACCACTTGCGAAAATTGCACTTCAAAAATGGACAAATTGATTTGGGCTGTGAAACAAGACACAGAGTCCGTACACACGTGAAGATATGGAATTCACAGCTTTTAAAGGCTTTTCAAGGCTGTCTTTGATAGGAATTCAAGACTATTTTCATTTGGATTTAGATCGAAATCGTCATTCGGAATGGCGATTTCAGACTAATTTAGATCAGTGCTGAAGTTTAATACAATTCAAGGCTTTTTAAGGCCTTGAAATGGGGCAAATGATGGTTGGTTATTGGAGATTTACGTCCTGGCAACAGCTAAGGTCATATAAGGACGCTGGGGCAAATGAAGTTCAAGCCTTTTCAAGACTTTCCAGGCCCCTTACGGACCCTAAACACAGTAAATAAACATATTCCCCAAGGTTTAATATTTATGCTATTCACTACTGAGGCTTGCGATTATAAACAACAACTATATTTACAAACATCACAAAACCCAGCTATATTTACGCTCTTTGCAAATATACAAAGCTGCAGATTTTGTCCAGTTTTCGCAAATCATGTCATGAATTACATTAGTATTCCTGTCCAGGGCTCTTCTGAACCCTTCTCTGGAAAAATAATATATTAGAAATAAACGCTACAGCCAACACCACAATCCAACAATGTCACACAGTGATAAGCACACATGCTCAACATGGTTTACGTCCACAAAGCATCCTTGGCTTAAGTCTGCGGACAAATGCCTTAAATTGTGCAGATCTATCAGGTGTCGCTCGCCATGATGGTGGTGAGGTATAGCAAGCGACAGAGTGATTGAAGTAAGAGCGGTTGTTAGTGAGTCAGCTCAGGCTGCGTGTTGGCAAAACGCAGCCGTTCATTCCTGTTAATTGTCTAGCTGTTGGTCAGCCTGTATATTGCTGTAATGTTGTAATGTAAGCGTTAGTAACACAAAGCTCCACAGAGGGCACCACATGCGCCAGACATTATAAAGAACCATCCAAGGGGAGACCATTGCCTGAGACACCACTATGCCATCTGGGCGATCATTTCTGAGACACCACCTTCCAGCAAGGGGGGTTAGATTGAGGGCTGAGGGTAGATAACAGATTCACCCCATACTTACAGTTGTGGTGAATGACAACATATTCTAAATACTGGCGAAAACTGCTTTAGTATGGAACAGGAAATGTAATTTGTGGTTCCAGAATCAAAGGGCTACTTATATCAGGACAGAATTGGTGAAATGTGAGAGAATGCAAAAAGACAAGATGGCGACAATAGAATGCTGGTGATTTCACTTTTAAAGTCCATTAAACTACATGTTATATTATATTTTTCAAATCAAAAGTAGCGGGTAAATACAAAGATATATGTGAAGAACAAATTGTGCTTCTTAAATTAAGAATTTCTTTGCTCATTTCATTTACCCAACATAGAGATATTTTTCGCCAGTTTTTCTAATGGGTTGGTTTTCACCCCTACTGCAAATACGGGGTGAATCATTAATCTAGGCTGAGGGTAGTTTGCTGGGGTTAGTTGGAGGGCGACAAGGTGCAATTAATGCAGACACTATGTAGGATAAAAGACAGACACATACAAGACAAGACACAGCAGTGAAGGACATGAAAGGAGATGGTTGAGAAGTAGAAAGAATGTGGCGAGATCATTGGGTGGGCGATAATTGGGGGGCGAGGTCGGTCTGCTACCGGCTTACGTTTTTTCTTAAGTCGGTCCAAAGTTTTTTCTCTTTCCAGCGTTCGTACTGTTCCGGCATCTGATTAAAGAGGAAATAAATTAGTGAAAGGGAAAAAAGCTAAATGTGTGTGTGGGGGGGGGGGGGTATGGAAACACATATGTACAGCTGGGTTGTGGGTTTGAAGCCGACTAAACCAGAGGCCGATCACTAAAGCCCCAGTCATACGACCACTTTGCGACCAAAAGGCCGACGACTGGTTGCTGACCAGTCATTGATCAGTCGCAAGTGCTGAAAGTGGTCAGCAACCTTGTGACTATTTTGGTCGTGAAGAGGTTTTTGGTGCAGCACCTGCAACCTCCTTGTGACCAAAATGGTTGCTTGAAGGTCGGCGATCGGTCGCCGATCATTGTCTTTTACCGCTTTTTGTTGTTGCTTTTGGTCGCAAGGACGTTGCGGGCTTTTGGTCGCAAGCCGTAGTGTGACTGAGGCCTAACATAAGCATCATTCAATTCTACCTCAAACGATGGCCCAGATCCACACCGGAAATTCACTAACTGATTGAAGCGCCTAAGAATTTATATATATATATATTATTGTTGCTAACTTCCCCTCTGCTATAAATAGTAATAATAGTATATTCAACTGCAAATCAGTTGCAGGGCTCTCAATGGGACATTCTCCCTAGGCCAGGGGTCGGTAACTTATGGGTCAGTTTTTAGAGAGTCACTTGTAAAAAATTGAGAGTTGTCTATTAGATTTTTCTCTCAATAAATTGTTTTAAAACTATCTTAACTATCTTGTACTTTTGTTTCCCTTTAAAATTTGAAGGTCTTTTGATTCATATTTGTTTTCCAGTTCATTGTAAAATAGCATTTTTTTATGTGTTTCTTTTAAGTCAAATCTTTCTTTTTTTTCACTGCGGGTCGAAATCTTGGGTTTCATACATATTTCACATGAGCTGCAGCATTACTGAGAGCCCCAGATGAGTTGGTCATCGTGCAGTTAACCTAATTCATCACCAGTCAATATGGCCGCCACAACAGGTTGTTGGTTGGTTGTTGGAGTTTTACATCCTGGCAACATCTAAGGTCATATCCAGATGGGTACTGACTTCTCACAGTGCACACTCATGACGACTTAATAGTGCTGCCCCATTCGGAAATCAGGTTGATGGCACCATGACTCGATATCCCACTCAGTCACATTATCCTGACACTGAGCTAACCAGTCCTTGTCCTATCCTATTAATGCCAAGTGCCAGGCTAGGAACTGGCAAGCATCAATTTTATAAGTCATTGGTTTGACTCAACCGGGAACCAAACTCCTGATCTCCCGCATGCGAGGCCTGCACTCTACCGATTCGGCAACCACGCCCGGTCCCAGCCTAGTTGGTCATCCTGCAATTAACCTAACTCATCACCATTCAACATGGCCGCCACAACTTCCAACTGTAGCTATATAATGTAGTACAACTGATATGCATAACATTTGAATATGGACTGTGCATTGCAATCAGGACTTATTCACATTGAAATTGAAATGAAGCCGCTTCAACACCTTTAATTTTAAACTTATTTTAAAAATGTGCAACAACTTATTACATGTAATAGATTGTGGTGGTTAGCCTTGTGCTGCTTAAGTAGTTAGTGTAAGTGGTGATTCACGGCAATGACTGGTCATTACATACAGGTAGGATGGATGTATGGTGCATTTAGCACGTCATTGCATAATAGGAATACAAATGTTTGGTGTTTAAAAATAATAATAGGTGTACAGAATTTCCTTATAATTCACAACACGACACAGGACTACATAGTGTGGGAATTTATTACGAAGTTTAAAAGTTAAGTGAAGCAGATGTGAATAGAGTCAATTAGAGGCACATTGAGAATCAAGGGCGAGTCAGTGCAACGTGTAAGTCTGATGGTAAGTTCGATCCTGCACGACCTGGCACTCAACCCTTATAAGTACTGTCGGTGTAGGGCTGGGTGGGTCGGTGAAGAAAGGGGAGGTGTGGGTGGGGATGGCATCTGGGAACCAGCGGAGGGGAGTGCGCGTGTGTCGCTGTGGGCTAGGGCCGTCCGGAGAGCGGCGGTGAGGGTCTTGATCGTGAGTGGTCGCCCCTGGAGGTCAGAAATGCGGGGTGGTGAGGGCGGGTGTCTGTGGTTGAGAGGTAGCGCCTCCAGGCCCTCACTGGACAGCAGATGGAGGATGGCATGGGATGTATCCTGATGGTGTAGGTGTCAGATCTTGACCATGGAGAGCTTTTGGTGGTCCGGACGCGCACATCGGGGTGGTGTCGATGTAAGGAGACATCAGCTCCCAACAGGGTATGCCCCGGGTCGTCCTGTGACGAGGAGGTTGCTCTGCCGTAGGAGGGTGAAGTAACCCAGCAGGATCGCGGACATCAGAACCACCACCCCGGTGCCGGCCGACCGGAGGTACTGGACGACAGAGTGTAACAGCGGCACCGTGAGCGCCGGGGCCTGATGGGCGATCTGGGTGGACGACCTGAAGACCCCTCTTTTTATTATGGAGTATGTGTCGATGCTTGGAGTCCTTCCGGCTTGGAGTCTTACCCATGTTTGAGCGGCACTTAGGTAATTCATTACCACCCCGGGGATTTCAGTGTGTTGGAGAGATGTGTAAGGTATGAGGTGATGTCGAGCTGGGAAGGTGTCTTAGGGGCGTGCCCCGAGGCACCGGTGTGATGGAGGTAGCGCCTTGTCTGGTGGTTCTTGTTGTGCCCGGTGGTGGGCTAGCAGACCTGGGGAGAGAGGTAAAGTTACAAACTCCCCAGGATAGACACTGTCGACAATGAGGGACATATCATGTTGGACCTGGACACGGTCGAGCTCGAGGTCATCGACAAACGCAACTGCCCATTGGCTAGCTGCGTGGTCGAAGGGGGCCCTGCTGAGTGCATCCGCGAAAATTATTTCTGCACCAGGCTCATGGCGAACTTGTACCTCGCAGGAATTGAGGGTGGCGAATCTCCAGATTGCCGTGGCGCAGGGGCACAGGGTGGTGTCCCTGCCGGCCCCTGATTCGAGCACGGTCTGGGAGGCAAGATCGTCCGTGTTGATGACAATGGCGTAGTCCTGAGGGTTGGGGGGCTGGAGGGGGGGGGGGGGGGTTAGGGCATGAAGTGCGACCACAAGGTTAATCGCCTTGAGCTGGTTGATGTGCTGGCCCAGGGCGATGAAGTCTTGGTGGTAGGGTTCCGTGATGTAGCCAGAAGAAGAGTAGGCTCCCCCGGCGAGTAGGGAAGAGACGCACTCTATCACCCATTCGTGCTTGGGTGGGGGCCTGGGGGCTTCGGTGTAGGTGAGGAACCATCCTATGTCATTAAGCATGTCGTCGGTGACGAGGTGCTTGCCTGTGTGTGGGGCCTTCCTGAGCAGGTCGAATATCCTGTTCATGAAGTGTCTGACTGGCCTCACACACTTGGAAACGTGTTGGAGGCAACCCACGAGCCTCTGGAGGTGTTTTTTTGAGGCTCTGGATCTGGGGATCGACTTGGCGCACTATTGGATCACCTCGGAGAGCTTGTAGGGTGGGATGCTGACAGGTGTATTCCAGGAAGTCCAGGAGCTGGTCGTTGTGGTAGCCGTACAACAGCTCCCTCCATCGGTCGATGTTGAGATCAGAGGGAACTGGTATCCTTGCAACCATGTGGTTCGGTAGGCCGGTTTCTCAGACGACACCATAAATGTACCTATATGTGTCATTGCACCAGATAGTTGGCACGGCAGTGGGCCAGATCCTAAGGAGGGTAGGTCTGTATGATGTCGGGGTGTGGGCAGGATGGTAGGGGAGAGTCACACTGAGCTTGTCGTGGTGTGCGATATCGTCGATGTCTTCGGTGGCATGGGCCCTCTCGTCATATGTGAGGAGTGCATCGGGGGGTTGTCCGTTGTCGTCTCCTTGCATTTTTGGGTCTGGTGGTGCCGTGCAGCCAGTCGGTTGGATGCAAGCCACGGTGGTGTCGGTCAGGTGGTGGTAAACTACAACGGCTGCCGTTCGCCTGCCGTTGTCTTGTGCCTTGTTTGTTGCTGGGGTCACGGCAGTGTGTGGAGGGTGAGGGTTGGTGGTGGAGAGTGGCCGTATGTTGGCGTTGGCTGGTAGGGTGGGGGAGGCAGGCGTACATGTTGGAGGGGGCGGGGCGGGGGTGAGTGTAGCTGGTTCTGTGTGAGCGGCTGGGGCTGGTGGGCGGGTGGCTACAGGTCGGGGTTGGGGGTTGTGGTTGGGGGTTGTGGTTGGGGGGGTGGGGCGAGTTGCTAGAGGGGCGGCGAGGCGGCAACCGGTGACGGTTGAGCCATTAAGGCGGCGAGAGGTGTCGTCAGTGGCCGCGGTTAACGACTCATTAGTGTCTGAATGGTCATTAAAGGTGAGGGTCCATTGGAGATGTGGGCTGCTCACGGGATTGCGTCCTGGCGGGTTCGCGTCCATTGGGCAGCTGCTCCCGCGGTGGTTGCTTTTGGCAGGAGTTCTCGGTGGTGTGGGTGAGGCGACCGACGCCACGTGTCTGGTGTAGGATGAAGCGGGGGTCTTTTGGTTTGGGAGGCTCCTAGTGGAATAAGTTAATTTAGGGGTCGGTGAGGGTGTCCGTTGGGTGCGCGCTTCTGCTTTGTTTTCGTCGGCCTGACCAGGGCCATTTATCGAAAATCCGACTTGTTGGTGTCATCCGCCTCAGATGCCGCCGCTTTTTTCTCGAGTTGCCTCTTTTTGTTGTTGCAATCTTGCTCTTTGTGGGGGTTGGATTTCCGGTACTTGTTTGCGCTCCACGCACACACTTGGGCGAAACGGTCGCTTCCTTGCCCGTGGGAGCTGGTGAAAGGGGAGGTGTGGGTGGTCCGGCATCAGGAGGTGAAGTGCCAGTCTGGCGGGGCGGAAGAAGGGGGAAGAGGAAGGAGGGGGGGATGGCAGCTGGGAACCAGCGGAGGGGAGTGCGCCCGTGTCGCCACCTGGAGGAGAGAAGGGGGAGGGGGGGGGGGGAAACGGCCACCTACTGGGTTGTCTGGGGCGCTCTGTCCAGGCGTGAGGGGAACGTAATCAAGGGAGCCCAGAGTGTCCCGTGTCGAGGCGAATTACCCACGTTGGCCTAAGCAACATGCCCTATTATTATTATTATTATTATTATCATCATCATCAGGGATCCCATTTCTCAGCGAAATCGATGATTTCAGCGTAAACTGCGCTTCCAAATAAATGAGGGCAAAATCCTGTCCGCAAAAAGGAAAACAAATAAAAAAACTTTTGTTTTGTTGATGTTATAATTCATTGACAGTGAGTGAGTGAGAATGTTACTTTGAAATATTTGTTAGTCTTGAAGTCTTAAAACAATTGGAATTTCAAGACCGAAATATGTCCAAGTAGGTGCCAGATTACACCATTTTAATCATAGGTTTTTTTTAAATGTCCGGAGTACGGCATGCCCTTGGACCCCCCTAGATTTTATTGTTTTTGGTCACTGGGACCCCTGCTTATGATTGTAATTCATAGTGCCGGGATCATGGTTCCATTGGTTAGAGGGTGCTGCAGAGGCGTATTGAAATTAATACTGATTTAAACTTACTCTACCACTTTATAAAACAACCAGTCAATTGTGTAAATTGTTTGTTGGAGTTTTACGTCCTGGCAACATCTAAGGTCATATCAGGATGGGTCCCGACTTGTGACAGTGCACACCCATGGCGATTTTGATAGTGCTGCCCCACTGGGAGACCAGGCCACCGACACCATGATCCAATATCCCACAGTCACATTATCCTGATACTGTGCTAACCAGTCCTTGCCCTATCCTATTAATGCAGAGTGCCAGGCTAGGTAGCAACAAGTATCAATTTGATAAGTCATTGGTTTGACTCAACTAAATCGAACTGGACATCATTAGTATGCACAGGCACTTTAACTTATCTCCAAGCCTGTATCAAGATATCTACGGCACCTTGTATTCCCAGGTAGTCACTCATACAAGTACTAACGAGGCTCAACTATTACTTATCCATTGCTGATTTGGTAGACTATAAGCCTGTATCAGGATGTCTACGACACCTTGTATTCCCAGGTAGTCACTCATACAAGTACTAACGAGGCTCAACTATTACTTATCCATTGCTGATTTGGTAGACTATAAGCCTGTATCAGGATGTCTACGGCACCTTGTATTCCCAGGTAGTCACTCATACAAGTACTAACGAGGCTCAACTATTACTTATTCATTGCTGATTTGGTAGACTATAAGCCTGTATCAGGATGTCTACGGCACCTCGTATTCACAGGTGGTCACCCATACAAGTACTAACGAGGCTCAACTATTACTTATCCATTGCTGATTTGGTAGACTATAAGCCTGTATCAGGATGTCTACGGCACCTTGTATTCCCAGGTAGTCACTCATACAAGTACTAACGAGGCTCAACTATTACTTATCCATTGCTGATTTTGTAGACTATAAGCCTGTATCAGGATGTCTACGGCACCTCGTATTCACAGGTGGTCACCCATACAAGTACTAACGAGGCTCAACTATTACTTATCCATTGCTGATTTGGTAGACTATAATGGCCCTGTCACACTACGACGTGACTACGTCAGCGTAACCACAACGTGAAAATAATGATATCACGTCGAAGTTATCGGCGTAATATGCAAATTGTGGACGTGAATGCAACGTAGTTGACGTGAGCGTAACGTGAAAGTAACGTGGGTGTACGTCGTGACGTTAGCTGTAACGTGACAACGTTAGAGGGGAGGGGTAATTGGCGACGTGACCGGGCGTTAGTGTAACGTGAGCGTAACGTCGCCGTAACGGGTGTGACGTGAACGTAACGTGACCGTAACTTGACCGTAACGTGACCGTAACGTGACCGTAACGTGACCGTAACGTGACCGTAACGTGACCGTAACGTGACGTTAACCGTGACGTAACGTGACCGTAACGTGACCGTAACGTGACCGTAACGTGACCGTAACGTGCAAAACGCTGCCCACACGTTGCTCCCACCCGGGCCGTCGGTCTGACGTCGGCCTGACGTGACATAACGTGACTCTAACGTCATTTACGCTGCTATAACGATCGCGGAACGTCAACCTAACGTCATTGTCACGTCATCCCAACGTAACGGCTTCACGTTGAGATACGTTGAAAGTTTTGAACAGGTTCAAAACCTCGACGCGCGCCGACGTAACACGACGTAACATGACGTAGCTCGACGTCACTCTAACGTCATTATGACGTCATCATAACGTGACCCAACGTACGGCAACGTAATGACGAAAAATCATCACGTTAGGCTCACGTTGGCTCGTTACGTCGTAGTGTGACAGGGGTATAAGCCTGTATCAGGATGTCTACGGCACCTTGTATTCCCAGGTAGTCACTCATACAAGTACTAACGAGGCTCAACTATTACTTATCCATTGCTGATTTGGTAGACTATAAGCCTGTATCAGGATGTCTACGGCACCTTGTTTTCCCAGGTAGTCACCCATACAAGTACTAACGAGGCTCAACTATAACTTATTCATTGCTGATTTGGTAGACTATAAGCCTGTATCAGGATGTCTATTGCACCATGTTTTCACCAATTCAAGGATTGACGAAGCTCAGCGTTACTTAACTTAACTATCGTGATTAGATGAGAACCGGTGTTTCTAAGATGGTACTGGGTGTATAGTTTACGTGGTTGGTTCTCTTACATTATAATTCATTCATCTAATTTAACAACAATATATATCTATTGAGTCTTGTACTATGAGGCTGCACTACTTACTATATATGGGCTAGTACCTAAAAATGCCACCAGAGGGCAGTGTGAGCCATGCCGGGTTACACTTACTACGTCACATGCATTAAGTCTATGGCTACATGCAGTTAATGCTAATGGAGGTTGTGCCTGTTGTTGTTCAGTGCTTTAGTATTGTGGTGGAGGTATGGGTTGTGGAGGTGGGGGGATAGGGGGAGGCCCAAGGGAGACTTCCATCCTGTGAAATCAGAACGTACTCTTTATATGAATAAGGCGCATCAAGAAATGATGCGTGTTTACAAACTGTGCAAAGTAATACAACTAAGCAAAGTTCAGGATCTGCAAACCTGACTCTGCAATGACCGATTGTTAGACGCATCCCAAAGTGCTTTGTTTAATATATATAATTTAATAAACAACAGTAAAATAATTACCACGCGATGGTGGCGCTGTCACGGCAGAAGGGAGAACTAGTGCATATAGTTAGGTGGCATGTGTGTAGGCTATATAGTAGGAGCTGAGATGGCTGCTTGGCTTTGTTTATACTCTCATAATGAACTATAGAGCACATACATTATTTGAAAGAATTGTCTCTGATGCAGTGTCCACAATCTACATAACTGTGAGTTACAAACGCTATCAATGAACCATAACTGCATAGACAACTGTGCTTACAAAATGTCACTGGAGTAAAAAAAATATACAAAAAAAACACTAACAAGCTTTCACCATACACAAAAGCACTCGAACTGAGAAATGTCCAACTAACATAGAAATATATTTGTATAAAATGGCTCTGCTTTGGGCTAAGAAGATGCTTGGCAAAACTGCATCAGGGATGAAAATGGTCTGCGGCAAAAAAGAATACAGGAAATGCTGATGGCGAATTTCCACGAAAGTGCAGATTTCCCCCCTTCGAATTAGCACTGTCAGTGAATCGCAGGAAAATGCCAGAAGTCAGGTTTCAGTTACCTTTGTTGTGACTGTATTATCGCCTATGCCTGTTTGTTTGGGTTTTATGTTCTAGGAACATCTAAGGTTATATAAGAATGGGATTCGAACTAGCCAATTGTTGTCATATACATCCAAATTTCTTTGCATTTTGCTTAAAGCGGCATAGTCCGTTGAAGCATCAAATTTTCAAAACCAAAATAATTATACAGATTTGACTCTACATATCTAACTTAGATGTTGGTGCACATGGTAAGTATTTTTTGCCACATAGAAGGGAACACTGACACAGTTTGAGAGAACCTGTTACCTTGAAGCCTATGGTGTCAGAGTTTTGGCGTACTTGCCAAAACTAAGTTTACATGATCGAATTTCAAATATCTCAAAACTTATCCATTTAAAATAAAAGTTACTTCAACCGGAAATAAGGTAGATTGTAACGATCACTTTAATATATTTAGCTCAGAAAAATTACCAAAAAGCAAAACCATCGGACTATGCAACTTTAACGTTAATGATAAATAATCAAAAATCGCGGAAATCCGCAAAATCGTAGGTCTTTCATCCTTGCTGCATGGATCGGGGTAGATAAAAAACATATAGTTTAATGGACTTTAAAAGTGAAATCGTCAGCATTCTATGGTCGCCATCTTGTCTGTTTTGCATTATCTCCCACTTCACCGACTCTGTCCCGATATAAGTAGCCATTTGATACTGGAACCAGGGATTCTACTTCCTGTTCCATATACTAAAGCTATTTTTGCCCGTACTTAGACTATGTTGTCATTCACCCCGTACTTGCAGTAGGGGTGAATCTTTTATCTACCCTACTGCAAGTACGGGGTGAATCTTTTATCTAGAATCTGGGAAGATGGCGGGGAGGAGGTTGTTAGAGACAACTGGGTGTGCACCACATCTAGACGTTACAGAGCATGCGCAGTGCAGAGCTGCACGTACCCCCACACTTGTCACTCTCCGAGACGTGCCGCTTACGAACTGAAAGTGAAATGAACCGGAACCACTCAGCGGGGGGTAAGGGAGGGGAGGGGAGGGGGGGGGGGGATAGAGCGCCCCCTACAGCGGGAACGCTTTGCATTGTAGGCCTGCACTGGAAACCCAACTCATCTTGTGTCAAATTACTAGGTCAAAGTTGAGCAGACAAAAACTGCACTATTCGTTCGCTAGCTTTTCACCAGGAATTTAATATTCTTTTATAATCAAAGATAAATAAAAGTGCCAAATCTGTTAATTCCCCTGCTCTTAACCCACATTAATCAACCAATAGGAGGGCGCGCATTCACGTCACTTCTGGTTGACGCGGTGAAAACAAACAGATGACAGCAGTGCTTTTTGGTTTATTTACATTCACAATAACGCCAAATTTGACTTATTGAGTAAGTTATGCTCCTAAATAACATTATTTCAACAGAATTAGATCGAAGCAGTGAATAGATTTGTGCTTTTTTTTTTTTTTTACATTTGCAATAATGCTGCCGATGCGGCGGCGGCCTTAATATCACTTGGATTTTGGGCTTAATTTGACCAAATTTCACTTATTGAGTAAGTTATACTTCTAAATAACATTATTTCAACTCCCTTGTGAATATTCATGGTTCTAAATAACATAATTAGACCATAGCAGTGAATAGATTTGTGCTTTTTGTTTTATTTACATTCGCTTCAATGCTGTGACTGCGATTGTTTTCACCACCTCAAATAGTTGCTAGGGCACGATGCGCTAAATACCCGGATGTCCGCGCCCTCCTATCTAACTACAAACAAACGACTTGAGTGCCCAATGCAGGCCCCACCACGCTCATGTTAGCTGGAGTGAACCGTCGAACCCCCATCTACGTGCAGACACGCGTCACACCGCCCTAATGACGTCATCATCCACCGCGCCATGGGTTATAAATAGCAACAAGCCGCCCGCACCACGTGACCCGCCAGGTCAGGTGACCCCAGTCAGTTACCCTGGTTGGAATGTGAATATTCATGAGTGGTGGGCGTGGCTACGAGCCCTGTTGACGACCACCGCCGCCAGGCGTCGCGCGTGTTGGCGGGACTGCCGTGCGCCCACGTCCTGCCGTAGGCTGCAACCGAAACTTCACCTTGTTAGTTATGCTTTAAGTTTAAACTAGATACAAGATTCACCGCTAACGCTGTTTCAGAGGTGAATTGGAATTACAACCCTATGTAAAAGTTGGAGAAAATGTGTCTCGGTGTTGATGGTCTTAGTTTGGCATCGTTACCTTCTGGTGCCACAGCCGGATGCGAGCTGCACCAAGGCAGCTCGGACTTCAAAGCAGCTCAGTGCTGCATAAGCATGCTGGATGCACTGTCCCTTCGCACTGTATCACCAATGAATAACCTTAGACTTTGCTCGAATAATATTTATATAACTAATTACACAACATGTAATATCAAGGCATAATGACACAAAATCAGTTTGTAGTGAAGTTCATGAAGTAAATCGTCCATGTTTGAATGAACTGGTTGTACCACCTGACTCCCTCAGCCAATAAAAATGACTGCTTCCTGATCTAGATTGGATTATTACCCAGGAACTTCTCAACTATGGCTGTCATGTTGACATGTAGGCTGTGTCAATTCAAACTTAAAAGTGCATTGATCTACTGGACTAATCTACCAGTACTAATCAGTTCAAAAGTTGAGGATAAATATATCAAGGTATATGAAGAATTTTGTTTGTTTGTTTAGATTAAGAATTTGCGTTCTCATTTCATTCACCCACATTGTCTCCACTTTTATATAGGGCCGGTCTTCACCCCTACTCAGGCTACTGTAGTATGGGAAAACCTTTTATCTAGCTTTAAGCAAATCCCACTCGCTTTTAAAAATGCTGCTTGCATCTGCCTCTTTGTCTGGTTAGTAACAGTTGCATGGAGTTAGTGACGATGACTGCCAGGAGCGGGTTTAAGACAGGAACTTTCCCCCTCTCGCCTCTTTGTGTGACTCTAATCCAGGAGATATATGTATTGTTACTAGATTTACACTTAATTAATGGTGAGAGGCAAAGGTAGGAGATGGGACGGCAGAATGAGTTGAGCATCCGTCTCCTGCTTTGGTAGATCATGGGATTCGAATCCACCAGTTCAAAGCCTGGTCGATTCAAACCAATGACTTAAAAATGTATACTTGTCGCTTCCTAGCCAGGCGCTCGGCATTATTAGGATAGGGCAAGGGCTGGTTGGCTCAGGGTCAGGATAATGTGACTGAGTGGGAAATCAGGTTATGGTGCTGGGGGCCTGGTCTGCCAGGGGGACATCACTATAAAGTTGCCATGAGTGTGCACTCACAAGTCGGTACCTGTCCTGATATGACCTTAGATGTTGCCAGGAGGTAACACTCCAACAACCAACTAACGGTAGGACCCTAATATTCTGGTGAGTGTTGCTGTATCACTGGAGGCCTGATGAGTGGCAGGTGGCACCCCGCCCCCTAGCGGACCGGAAGTAGGCAGAAATGGATGAGTTTATTTTGTTTGTTTTACGTCCTAGCAACATCTAAGGTCATATCAGGTCTGGTACCGACTTGTGACAGTGTGCACTCATGGCAACTTTATAGTGCTGCTCCACTGGGAGACCAGGCCAGCACCACGACCCAATATCCCACTCAGTCATATTATCCTGACACTGTGCTAACCAGCCTTATCCTATTAATGCTGAACGCTAGGCTATGTAGCAACAAGTATCAATTTTATAAGTCATCGGTTTGAGTTTGTTTTGCTACATTTGTTGATTGGTTGAAGGGATAATTCCAATGACAGACTATTAATTTTCTTCACCCCAGTGCTCCTTGCCATATCTTAATAATGCAGAGCATCAGGCTAGGTAGCGACGAGCATGGACTCATTGGTTTGACTCGGCCGGGGTTTGTACCCAGGGTCAGAATCCCATGGCTTGCTACATGGGAAGCGAGTGCTAAATTCACTTGGACATCCGGTTTGGTGTCTTATGGTTCTTAGGTTTTTTTTGTAGGTGTGCCATTATTTTATAGTCTAAGACTTCAGTATTTTTTAGAGCAGATTTAAACAACTTGATAATTGGAATGTTTTAAATGAAGCTAACACGAGTAAAGGTAGCATTGTTTTCTATGGTAATTTAGGAAAATTGGAAGATTGCAGTAAATGTCTGTACATATATATCTGCTGGACCACCTGATTTATTTTATTAGTCCATCTGTCTCTCTCTGTCTCTCTCTTCTCTTTCCGGTCTTTTCTTTCTGTTCTCTTCCCTTTCTTTGCGGAGGATAGGGAAGGAGGAAGTGTTAAACTCACAAGCTGCATCACACACAAAAAGTTCACCCACAAAGGCTTTTCAAAACCGTCAAGAATCAGTTTCTACGATGCTGATAAATGTAAATATTATTGCATCTAACTGATCACAAATCTGCCCTTAAAAGTAATAAGGAAGTGGTCAGAGTTAAAGCATAATAAGTATGCGGTATTTAAATCCAAGGTGCGCAAAGTTAACGATGCTTTATTATAAAATTTAAAATTAAATAAGAAAAGTAAAAAAATATAATAAGTATGCGGTATTTAAATCCAATGCACGCAAAGTTAACGATGCTTCATTATAAAATTTCAAATTAAATAAGAAAAGTAAAAAATATAAGTATGCAGTATTTAAATCCAAGGTGCGCAAAGTTAATAATGCTTTATTTAAAATTCAAAATTCAATAAGAAAGATTAAAAATATAATAAGTATGCTGTATTTAAATCCAAGATGCGCAAAGTTAATGATGCTTTATTATAAAATTTAAATGAGAAAAGTAAAAAATATAAGTATGCAGTATTTAAATCCAAGGTGCGCAAAGTTAATAATGCTTTATTTAAAATTCAAAATTCAATAAGATTAAAAATGTAATAAGTATGCGGTATTTAAATCCAAGGTGCACACAATTAATGATGCTTTATTACATATTATAAATTAAATAAGAAAGTACAAAATTATAATAAGTATGCGGTATTTAAATCCAAGGTGCGCAAAGTTAACAATGCCTTATAATAAAATTTAAAATTAAATAAGAAAAGTAAAAAAATATAATAAGTATGCAGTATTTAAATCCAAGGTGCGCAAAATTAATGATGCTTTATTATAAAAATTTTAATTCAATTACGAAAACAATTGCCCATGGAAATGCAATTGTTATCATAGGTTTCTCTGATGTTAATTAATTTCTACGGAAGCACAAATAAAAAATAGCAATACTTGAAAATTTAAATATTAAAATGAAAACAAAATTACCCAAACAAATTAAAGGAGTGAGTGGGGATGGCTTCACACCTTGTTGGAAATTAAGGTGACTGATATTCATGGCGAGACAAATCAAAGTTTTAAAGGGGAAGAAACTAAAACAACTACAAAATAAAGTGTTGACTTCATGAAACAAGTTCAGAAATATCTCGCAATACCAATATGTTCAAAAACCTAACTATTTGATCTTGATTAAAAGACCAATGCCCATACGACTACTGTTGAAATAAAAAGGGCTGGAAATAGATCCACAAATCTCATCAATAGAGGATAAGGAGGGCGGGGACTTAGACAAAAGACAATGATTACATCCCTATCACAATAAGTCCTATATTAATCGAGGATGAGGAGGGGGAATTAGACAAAAGACAATGATTACATCCCTATCACAATAAGTCCTATATTAATAGAGGATGAGGAGGGGGGACTTAGACAAAAGACAATGATTACAACCCTATCACAATAAGTCCTATATTAATAGAGGATAAGGAGGGCGGGGACTTAGACAAAAGACATTGATTACAACCCTATCACAATAAGTCCTATATTAATCGAGGATGAGGAGGGGGACTTAGACAAAAGACAATGATTACATCCCTATCATCTGATCACAATAAGTCCTACATTAATAGAGAATGAGGAGGGGGGATTTAGACAAAAGACAATGATTACATCCCTATCACAATAAGTCCTGCATTAATAGAGGATGAGGAGGGGGGACTTAGACAAAAGACAATGATTACATCCCTATCACAATAAGTCCTACATTAATAGAGGATGAGGAGGGGACCCTTAGAGACAACAGACAATGATTACATCCCTATCACAATAAGTCCTACATTAATAGAGGATGAGGAGGGGGGACTTAGACAAAAGACAATGATTACATCCCTATCACAATAAGTCCTACATTAATAGAGGATGAGGAGGGGGGACTTAGAGACAAAAGACAATGATTACATCCCTGTCACAATAAGTCCTACATTAATAGAGGATCAGGAGGGTGGGGACTTAGACAAAAGACAATGATTACATCCCTATCACAATAAGTCCTACATTAATAGAGGATCAGGAGGGTGGGGACTTAGACAAAAGACAATGATTACATCCCTATCATAAGTCCTACATTAATAGAGGATCAGGAGGGTGGAGACTTAGACAAAAGACAATGATTACATCATATCATAAGTCCTACATTAAGAGAGGATGAGGATGAGGGGTGACTTATACAAAAGACAATTATTACATCCCTGTCACAATAAGTCCCAATAACCTTTAAAAGAAAGAAAAAAAGAATATTCTTTCTTCACTAAGAAACCTGGTTCAATTTGTATAATTTACAAGGCATGTTGTGCAGACCTGCGCTAACTAGCTTCAAACAGGAGCTACACTGCGCAGGACATCATGCTGAGTCACTGCACATGACACCGTGCTGAGTTAGTGCGCAGGGCACCATGCTGATCAGCTACATTCTGCTGACAGCTTCGTTCTGGTTCTCACCTGGTGGCTCCGTGTGTGAGCCGGGCATGGTGCCATTCTTGACCACCGTCCGGCTGCGCATCTCAGACAACTCAATTGTCCGATCGTTGAGACGCGCCTGTAATTCATCGATGCGTTTCTGGAAAAGTTAAACAGATATAAATAAAGTAATAGGCCGCGTACAGCCGGTTCCTCCCTAGTATCACATAGACAGAATAACCACAAAGACAGGAATGTACACTTCTAACTTTGATTCTTCCTCTGCACCCACCGCGGCGTCACAAGACCAAGTGACCCGCCCCCTGACCAGCCAGGTCGCAGGTAACCTCTCACAGTAGGGGGAGCCTCTAGTCAGGTGCAGTATGGCCATCCACTGAGAGGTCAGTGCAGACTACGACAATAATATGAAATGCACATTTTCATTAAAGAAACAATATTCAAATAATTTTTTTTTATCACTTTGCGTCATATATTTGAATATGCCAATATTATTACAATTGGAGGGGTGCTGCCTGGTTAGTTCCGTGAGTACTCAATAACCGGAACTGGCGCCACCAGTGGGTCCGACCCACATTTTTTACAGGCCCCTTCGGGTACCCCCGCCATTCCAGCAGCGACTGACTCCCCGCAAACACCTCCATTACCATATGGGGTTTTATGCCCTAACAACATGTATGGTAATATTAAGATGGGGCAATGACATGCGACAGCATACAATCATGGCGACTTTGTAGTGTTGCTTCTATTTGGATACAATAACCCCATGTCCCACTAGGTCAGATTATACTGATCCTGAGCCAACTATTTCATTGTCGTTACTCCGCCCTGATATGACCTGAGATGTTAGATGTTGCATGTTGTCATAGATGTTGCAAGGAAAGACGATGTTGTTACACTTGTTGATTACGCATGGGAAATTTCAATTGCGGACAATTGGTCTTCCTCATTCCACTGCTCCTTGCTATATATCCTAGTAACGCTGAGCGCCAGGCTAGTGTAACCTGGCAAGTGATTGGTTAGATTCGGACGGTTTCGAACCCACAACCTGCTGGGTAGAAAGTAAGTTTCCTACCCATTCAGCCACCCTATAAGGTTGAACATCCATCACTTCTCAAGGTTGTTGAAGATTTATACTGCCTATCATGGATAAGCCTGAAAAGGCTTGTTTTCACCATTAGACAGTTTGTCGATAGAAAGCCCGAGCCTACACTTTTACCGACCCAAGGGATTTTTAACCTCCCACACCACATAGACATGGTATGAGAGCAACTGGCCTTTGATGACGCTGTAAGTTATACACAGCGGTGGAAATCCAAATTGGCAGAGATGGGGGCATGGGGAATCGAACCACCGACCTTCAGATTAGGAGTCCGACCTAGAAAAAAGTCAGACACTCTAATCACTCCGCCACAGAGAACACCAGAGGTACCAAAGTTGGTATCCACTGAGCCCACCTATGCCCTATCCTCATAATGCCCTATCATATTAATGTCCACCCAGCCACCTATGACCTATCCTAGCAGTGGTATCCCCAGTATTCAGGAAAAGGGTGGCAGGTATTGGTAGAGCTGGTAGGAAAGGGATGGCGGGAATCGGTACAGCTGGTAGAATCGTATAGGCAATATGTGTAAGTTGCTGCTAACAGATGGCGGACTTACTGAATAAGTCAACTCGACTACCAACAGATGGCGGACTTACTGAATAAGTCAACTCGACTACCAACAGATGGCGGGTCCGCCATCCCTTTGCTGTGTAGCGACATCCCTGCCCAGTGTCATGGGGGTGATGCAAGCAAAGGGAATATTGACCTTAAGTGGGATTCGAACCCACACTTTTTGCAATCATCCTATCCATGACTACCTGTCTATGAGGCTCCTTTGCATGAGGGGTCAGTGCAAACTACCACACTACTAATGCCAAGTGCGCGGCGAGGTAATGTCAAATCAATGACAAGTATCACTTTTGTATGTCATTGATTTGACTTGGCCAGGGTTCGAACCCATGACATCCCTGGATGGTTGGTTGGTTGGTTGTTGGAGTTTTACATCATGGCAACATCTAAGGTCTTATCAGGATGTGTACCGACTTGTGACAGTGTGCACTCATGGTGACTTTATAGACCTATTTCAATGTTGATAAACATTGTGTATGCGCACGCAGCTTGGCTGCAGAACGAAGGCACACTGCCATTAAGTTTGCTGGTACGCGCAGTGTAAAACGTTTATTTTATTAAAAATTAATAGAAATGCATAACTCTAACCATATAAATTCAATATAATCTATTCATTGAATATGTTTTCTATGTGTTCCAAGCGGTTTGTTTCTAGATGGTGTGGTTTTAGAGATATTTCACTTTTTCTGTATGAAGATTGCTCACGGCCATTGACAATGCATTGAGTTTGCCGATACGCGCAGTGCAACAAGTCGATTTGATTCAAAATTAATAGAAATGCAGAACTCTAACCTTCTTAATTGAATATAATCTCTTCTTTGAATATCTTTTCTATATGTTTTCCAATCGGTTTATGTCTAGGTGGTGTGGTTTTAGAGATATTTCACCTTTTCTCTATGAAGATTGCTCATAGCCATTGAGTTACCAGTGTGATCGGATGTTGTCCTGCAGCCAAGATGCGCACGCACTGACCTAAATACATGTGCTGATGTCATATGAAATTGGTCTATAGTGCTGCCCTACTAGGAAATCACACTGCTGGCACCATGAACCAATATCCCACTCAGTCACATTATCCTCACACTGAGTTAACCAGTTCCTGCCCTATCCTATTACTGCCGAGTGCCAGGCTAGGAAGCGAAAAGTATCAATTTTATAAGTCATTGGTTTGACTCGACCAGGTACCGAATCCCGACCTTCCGTACGCGAGGCCCGCGCTCTACCGATTCAGGACCTCCCTGGAAGCTAGGCATCTTACCAATTAAGGCACCGTGTCCAGTAAGAAGGGAAAAGACCGCAGACCTACCTGTGCTAAGGCTACTTTCTGGTCGGATTCCCGGCGTTCCTTCTCGGATGTGGCGAGTTTCAGTTTAAGGTTCGAGATCTCAGCCATCAGGTCCAGCTTGTGAGTCTCCAAAGTTGTGCGGCTGATCAACTCCTGAAAGCGAACAATAAACTCACATCAACAATCAGTAATACGCGTATTCAGAGTTCTGCTTGACTCCCAAGGACTATAGTTGCAACCCAGCAGGTACAGCTTACACAGCGGAAGGTGTAGGGGGGGGGGGGGGGGAGGCAATGCAGGGTTTGGACACATGTGAAGATATGCAATTCAAGGCTATTTCAAGGTTTTTCAAGGCTGTTTTTGAGAGGAATTCAAGACTATTTTCATTTGGATTTCAGGGAAAAACAACAATGGCGAATGGCGATTTCGGACTAATTTAGATCAGTGTTGAAAGTTTAATGGAATTCAAGGCTTTTCAAGACTAATTACCCGAAATAGGTAGGTTAAATTCAAGGCTATTCAAGGCTTTTCAAGGCCTTGAAATGGGACAAATGGAGGTCAAGACTTTTCAAGACTTTCCAGGCCCCGTACGGACCCTGTAATTGTATCTTGATAATTTAATTAAAAAGATGTAATTAAATCATATTAAAATACTCACATTATTAAAATAATAATTATGTTTGATGCTTTGTCACTGTGCGTCAAATGTGTGGTTTCATGTGTATTTTTGTTGTTGAAGATTTATACTGCCTATCATAGATAAGCCTGAATAGGCTTGTTTTCACCATTAGACAGTTTGTCGATAGAAAGCCCGAGCCTACACTTTTACCGACCCAAGGGATTTTTAACCTCCCACACCACATAGACATGGTATGAGAGCAACTGGCCTTTGATGACACTGTAAGTTATACACAGCGGTGGAAATCCAAATTGGCAGAGGTGGGGGCACAGGGAATCAAACCACTGACCTTATCGTTATCATCTACCGTACTCTAGTTTGAAGTAGCTTTGATTTTAAATGGCTAACTTTTGTTTGTTTGTTGTTTTACGTCCTAGCAACATCTAAGGTCATATCAGAACGGGTACCGACTTGTGACAGTATGCACTCGTGGCGACTTTATAGTGCTGCCCTACTGGGAGACCAGGCCACCAGCACCATGACCTGATATCCCACTCAATCACATTATCCTGACACTGAGCACACCAGTTCTTGCCCTATCCTAATAATGCAGAGCACCTGGATAGGAAGCGACAAGTATCAATTTTTAAGTGACTCGACCAGGGTTCAAACGCACGATCCTACAGTCTACCAACTCGGGAGACGGACACTCTAACTCATTCGGCCATCCCGTCTGGTTTTAACCTTTTAGATATTTGAAGCACAATCATGTCAAATTAGTTTTGGCGTGATTCTTGGACACCATAGTCTTCTACAGCAACAGGTTTTGTTAAATTGGCGCTGTATTCCATTCTATGTGGCGACAAATGATTAATATGTGCACCAGTATCTAAGTTAGATATGTAGAATAAAATCAAGATAATTGTTTTGTTTTTGAAAATTTCATGGTTTCTTCGTCCCATTCAGCGTTAAATAAATTAAACATATATTGTATTAGATTTTTTAAATATGTGTATAATTTGTTCAAGTTATATATCTATATATATTATTTTTAATATATATAATTTGTTCTTTCATAAGTAGTCAAGGTATATATACAGACTTTTGTGACTTGTCCTTATTGTACATGTAGAAGATCGATCATCTGAGATGACACATTTGACAAAGCTCAAGACGTGAAAATTGGCACTTGAACTTGATGAAAGTAATAAATCACATTTGATATATTTCAAACCAGTTTGAATTTAAATTGATAAATTATAGTTAATCGCACGGTACAAGCAAACCGTGGGTACTGCATAACATCCACAGGCTGGACGGATATCGTTCTAGGTTTTATAGTGCTGTCCCACTGGGATACCCTACCACGAGCACCATGACCCAATACTCGACTCAGTCACATTATCCTGACACTGAGCCAACCAGTCCTGCACTAGGCAAGTTAGTGACAA
Source organism: Branchipolynoe longqiensis (assembly GCA_030323885.1). Lineage (NCBI taxonomy): Eukaryota > Metazoa > Annelida > Polychaeta > Phyllodocida > Polynoidae > Branchipolynoe > Branchipolynoe longqiensis. The sequence continues at coordinate 93,747,660 of CM059193.1, forward strand.
GTATTAATTATGTCCAGCATTTCAGTGGTGACACAAAAATTAATATATGTTTTCAGTCCAACTATATCTAAGTTTGGCCCATCAGATATAGCTAGCTTATATTAAACTAAAATAGATTATAATGATCAATCTAATATATTTATCTAAAAATGACAGAAATAGAACTCAAAAGCACCGGACTCAGCACCTTTCAGAAAACAGCATGACCATGACTAGCTTTCATATTTCTCCAGTAATTGGTTAAACAGCACTAACAAGGAAACCGACCATCACACAGACGACAGTTTTTGCTTGATAAACTAAATCTGGCACACACAAAAAATTAATAAGAAACTTCTGTATGAAGTTAATCTACCAACTTCCTAGATAAAAGATTCACCCGGTACTTATAGTACACGGGTGAATGACAACGTATTGTAAATACGCGCGAAAATAGCTTTAGTATGAATAGTAAGTAGAATGCCTGCCTCCAGTGTCAAATGGTTACTTATATCGGCACAGACTTGGTGAAATGGGAGAGAATGCAAAAAGACAAGATGGCGGCCGCAGAACGCCATCGATTTCACTTTTAAATCTTATTAAACTAGATATTATATTATATTTTTCAACTCAAAGGTAGCGGGCTATCAATAAGACATATGTAAAGAATAATTGTTGCTTCTTAGATTGTGAAATTAGGCTGTCAATTCATTAACCCGCTTTTTCGACCGTTCTTATATAGGGTTGGTATTCACCAGTGTACTGCGAGTACCGGGTGAATCCTTTATCTACTAGCTTCCATGTTATGACTACACAACCAGTTATTGCCTATATGTACACACAGACTGATCTCACTATACATGACTACTCCGTCAAGTACTATATAGAGTGCTCGGCGCTGTAGCCAGTAGTTGGTGCTGTAAACTATGCAGTGCATGCTGCTCCCCTTCTAATCGCACAGAGTGGTGAGTGCTGTAACACAATCTAGCACAGATTACTCTCACACCAATTTGTGTAACCAACCACCATTGTTCAATGGCTGGAAGACCAGTGCCCCAGTACTGACAAATTATATATTCAGATGAATAAACACATGAAGTGTTCAAGCGCAAAACCCCATAAACGCCAATCCAAAAATGTCATTAAAATAATAGATTTTTATGTGAAGCTACTTTTAATTCTCACTCATTCCACTTTTCTTGTGAAGAAATGGTCTATAAAGAATTGAACATAAATATAAGAATATAACAAAATAAACGTTTTGAAGGTTTGACTCCAATGTTTACCTCAATATTTAGATTAGCGTTTACAGGGTTTTGTGCCTGAACTCCTCACATTTACCATAGAAAAAAAGACGCAGCACAGATGCACACTAATTTAGAGCATTTCCAGCCCTTGGGTACAATAGCAAGCCCCTAAGGCAGTACTTGGACAAGGAGCAGTGTTATCGTACAGTTGGTATTGATTTTAAACAGATCCCATACTGCATTTCAGCGTCTGCATCTCAAGTGTGGCCGACATCTTGTTTTACAATAGCAGCTAATAAACATGAACATGTGAGCGCACTGATTTCTCTCATGGACGTGCCAAGGGAAGGATTGTTTACAGATATTGTACCTCAATGCGTACTATGACATTGTTAACTACAGTAAAACCTCCAACTTTTAATGGTCCATTAGAGACGTGGTCGATTTAGGGAGTTTTTTAAATATCGTTTCAACGGTATTGTATGGGCGATCGTTTGCGACCCAAATAAAGGGATCTGCATTCTCTGTGGCGGTGGCATTCTCTGTGGCAGAGTGGTTAGAGTGTCTGACTTTTTTCTAGGTCAGACTCCTAATCTGAGAGTCGCCGGTTCGATTCCCCATGCCCCCAGCTCTGCCAATTTGGATTTCCACCGCTGTGTATAACTTACAGCGTCATCAAAGGCCCGTTGCTCTCACACCATGTCTATGTGGTGTGGGAGGTTAAAAGTCCCTTGGGTCGGTAAAAGTGTAGGCTCGGGCTTTCTATCGACCAGCAGTGGAGTGGGGAAGACCAGTCGTCTGTGACTGGGATTTCCCCTGCTTGGGACAACTAATGTACCAACAACAAAAAATGAGAGACAAATAAGTGTTCACACTTCCTGTCTACCTATCGCTATATCGCTATATCGATATAAGGGAGTGGTCGATCTGTGGAGGTGGTCGGTTAGAGAGGTTATACTGCATTGTCAAGGATGAGGTGTCCAAAAGTACATACTCCCAACAACCAACCATGGGTACCACTAGTATTACAAATCCTACTAGTTGTGCTGATAGGGGTAATTCAGTGGGTAATGTTGTATGGTATAATCTAATATAGTATAGTATATACTATATACTATAGCATAGTATATAGTATATAATAATAGTATAGCCCACATACAGGCACACAAAGAGGCGCGACCACACCACGGCAACTACACCAGACTCGCCTCTGTAACAGCATGTCAGGATCGCAGATCAAACTTGGCATGGTCTCCTTGTTTGCACCCCCCCCCCCCACACACACACTGTCTTCACCACTCTACACCCACGCACACACACACCCACACACTGCCATACTCAGATACTGGTTCGGTTTAACTGCGCCCCACAGCGGTACTCCTCACGTATACGGTGTAATAAATCCTCCCAACCTGCTGGTCCGCACCTCCCGGCCTGTCGCCTGCTGTTAGCTGTTGTTGTTGTTGTTGCTGTTGTTGGCCACATGTACCACGGGGTTCCACACCGCCTCCCCTCCCTCTCCGGGACTCGACTCGTACACAGCCCGCCTCCATTGAAACTGGGCCGAACCATCAAAGACGGCGCGACCAGAGTCCAGGGTAAGACAGTCCGCTACGTTATGGCTGCTTACCGTAAACGTTTATATAGAAGATACAGTTTGCTTGGTTGGTTGTTGGAGTTTTACGTCCTGGCAACATCTAAGGTCATATCAGGACGGGTACCGACTTGTGACAGTGCGCAATCATGGCGACTTTATAGTGCTGCCCCACTGGGAGACCAGGCTGCCAGCACCATGACGTGATATCCCACCCAGTCACATTATCGTGACACTGAGCTAACCAGTCCTTGTCCTATCCTATTCATGTCGAGCATCAGGGTATGAAGCGACAAGTATAAAGTTTTACGTCATTGGTTTGACTCAACCAGGGTTCGAACCAGTGGGTTTGAATCCCATGATTTACCAAAATGGAAGACGGATGCTCAACTCATTCAGTCATCCCGTCTGGTCGAACCACGGTTTGTATGAGGATCCCCACCTCCCCGCCGAATGGGTTGAGTACCCGCTTTCAGTGAGGCAGGTCATGGGATTCGAAGCCCAACAGAGTCAAACCAATGACTTAACAATTTATACTTGTCACTAACTAGCCTGGGGCATCGCATTATTAGGATAGGGCAAGTAGCAGTGGAATGAGGACAGGGACACCAATTGTTTACTGTTGAAGTTTCATTATATAGGCCTGCACCATGCACAATACACACTAGATAAAGGATTCACCCGGTACTCGCAGTACACGGGTGAATACCACCAGCCTTATATAAAAACGGTCGAAAAAGCGGGTTAATGAAATAAGAGCCTAATTTCACAATCTAAGAAGCAACATTTATTCTTTGTAGGTGTCTTCATATTTACCCGCTACCTCTGAGTTGAAAAATATAATAAAATAGCTAGTTTAATATGATTTAAAATTGAAATCGATGGCGTTCTATGGCCGCCATCTTGGATTTTTGCATTCTCTCCCATTTCACCAAATCTGTGGCAATATATGTAGCCATTTGATCATGGAACCACAGTTTCTACTTCATGTTCCATACTAAAGCTATTTTCGCCCGTATTTACTCTACGTTGTCCTTCACCCGTGTACTACAAGAACCGGGTGAATCTTTTATCTAACTACACACCTGAATTCCCAGAAGGGGGTGGGTGATGGTGATTTAATGTCATGTCAGCAAAAAAGCCAACTCACATGGCAGGCTTGACAGGTCACACTCAGTGTATCACATGGACTCATGGCCCTATCACTTCCCTATATGACCAGACTGAATGGCCGAATGAGTTGGGGCATTTCTCTCCCGTTTTGGTAAATCATGGAAATCGAACCTATGGGTTCCAACTCTGGTCGCATGAAACCAATGACTTAAAAATTGATACTTTTTGCTTCCTAGTCAGGTGCTCGGTATTATTAGGATAGGGAAAGGACTGGTTGGCTCAATGTCTGGATAATGTGACTGAGTGGAATATCAAGTCATGGTCCAAGTGGCCTGGTCTCCGAGTGTGGCAGCACTATTAGGTCACCATGAATCTGCACTGTCAGTGTCACAAGTCAGTACCTGTCCTGATATGACCTTAGATGTTGACAGGACGTAAAACAACTGACCGACATCATTTCCTTATCACATAGAACTGTTAAACATATTATACATTATACACCGCAGCTCTTTCAATACCAAACAGTAGACTCCAAACTCTGTGGCCGCCTTGGTAAAACACTCACTTTCCGTACCGGAGGTGCCGGAATCAATCCCCGGCTGAGTCCGACTGACTGACTGACTGACTGACTGAAAAAGCATGATACTCCGCCTGGTGCTCGGCATTACTAGCATAGGATAAAGGTGGGTTAGCTTAGTGTCAGGATAATAGGAGAGTGAGACATTGGGCCATGGTGTCTGCACTAGAGTTGTCACCTGTGTGCACTGTCACAAGTCGGTACCCATCCTGATATGACCATCATCATATCAGGATGGGTACGATGCCATCACCTCTGACAATTTGGATTACCACCACTGTCAGTGTGTATAATTTACAGCATCATCAAAGGCTAGTTGCTCTCATACCGTGTCTATGTGGTGTGGGAGGTTAAAAATCCCTTGGGTCTGTAAAAGTGTAGGCTCAGGCTATCTATCGATCAACTGTCTAATGGTGAAAGCAAGTCTATTCAGACTAAGCAACAATAGGTACACCGAGTCAATGTGTCGATTCTATTATGAGTGCGGCTTCTTTGGGGGAGTTTATAGCACACAATCATCGGATGTACATAATTATATTGTTCAGTTTCAAGTCTCTATTTACAAAGACCCCTCCACGCCGACCCGTCCGCAGTTAACAATCACACACACACACACACACAAACAAACAGATACAATGGCTAACATATGACCTTATGTCATTAAATACCAATTGCATGTCTAACTTTACATACATGTCTTTGTTCCCATCCACTGCACTCCTACTCGGGCACTCGCAATGCCTTAAAAGCGTCGCCAATGGACGAGCGAGTGCAGTTTTCACAAGTCAACCTACTGACACTGCCAGGTCAATATCAGGTCGGAGGTCAAAGGTCAATGCAGCTATGTAAACTGAAAGCATGCCGGTGTAAAGATTGCAAATTCACAGCTGATTGAAGTTCCCCCATGGGAACTTGAAAAAGTTGTCAAATTCATCCCCCAGGAATTTGAAAACGTTTTTGTTTTCCCTCCCTCGTTTTAACTTTCCCTCCCCCCATTTTGGGGGAATTTTCTTAATTTTCTTAATTTTTGTTATTTTTTGTTATTTTTCATGACAAATATAATAATACACAGAGAATAGCCTAATGGAAATTATTACTAGTACAACAAAACATATTTCACCCCAAATGACACAAAAAGTCTCCAAGATGGCTAAGAAAAAAATATTATAGGTCTGAATTTTAAAACGTTTTTAAAAGTTTTTAAAAGTTTTTTAAACAATTTTAAATTCCCGGAGGGGGGAATTTGAAAATAGGGGGATGAATCTGAAAACTGTTTTTAATTTCCCTCCTGGGAATCTGAAAACTTGTTCAATTTCACCAGAGGGAAATTAAAAACTTTTCAGATTCCCGGGGGAGGGGGGAACTTGAAAAGGGCGGAAATTGAAATCGTTACACCGGGACCCAGCGAGAGGTCTGGGTAATGATATTGATAACGCCTGCCTGGTGGGTGTGTGTGTGTGTGTGAGGGTGTGTGTATGTGTATGTGTTTGTGAGGGTGTGTGCATGTGTATGTGAGGGTGTGAGCGTGTATGTGAGTGTGTGTGAGTGTGTGTGCCTGTGTGTGAGTGTGTATGTGTTGAGTGAGTGCGTGTATGTGTGTGAGTGTGTGTGTGAGTGTATGTGCATGTGTGTCAGCATGTGTGTGTGAGAGTGTGTATGTGTGTGAGTGTGTGTATGTGTGTTAGTGTGTGTGCATGTGTGAGTGTGTGTGAGTGTGTGTGCATGTGTGTGTGCATGTGTGTGAGTGTGTGTGTATCAGTGTGTGTGTATGTGTGTTCATGTGTGTGAGTGTGTATGTGTGTGAGTGTGCATGTGTGTGAGTGAGTGTGTGTGAGTGTGTGTGAGTGTGTGTGCGTGTGTGTGTGCGTGTGTGTGTGCATGTGTGTGTGCATGTGCGTGTGTGTGTTGGGGTAGAGCTTAAGAGACAGGAGGGATCGGGTCATACCAAGATCTTGCCCACAAAACTAAATATGCCAAGTAAGGCGCTATTTTAACTTACAACTAGGCGGGCATGAGTGTGCGGTTATTACCATGGTGACGTGACCTAGGATATATAGGACGCGCTGGACGAATCGGTAGAGCGGAGGCCTCCCGTGCGGGAAATCGGGAGTTTAATTCCCGGTCGAGTCAAATCAGTGTCAGGAAATTGTGACTGAGGGGAATATCAGGTGATGGTGCCGGCGGCCTGATTTCCCAGTGGGGCAGCACTATAAAGTCCTATCTTATTAATGCCGAGCGCTAGGCTAGGTAACGACAAGTATCAATTTGAACAGTCATTGGTTTGACTCGACCGGGAACCGAACTCCCGATCTCCCGCACGCGATTACAAATGTTAAGTGTCTCGTACATTCTTCACCCTGTGACTTTGGCAATGTGAAGTTAACTTCGAATCAGGTAAGACATGAATACTTAAAAGCCATCGAACACTGCCTTTGGTGGAGTGGTATTTGAGTGAGTAGCCGAGGGGAGAGCTTTATTCTCACATAACACTTCCCGCAGAATGAGGTCATCGGCGTCTGGCTGTGTCGGCGCGGTGGGTGTCGAACTGAGCCGCCGTCACCTGGGAGTGGCGCCACCTGGTGAGTCTTACCCAAGTTAATCCCCATTCCCAAGTTAATCCCCATTGGCTGGGTTAACAAACCACTTGCTACCCGGACCGCACTTCGTCCACACCTCTCTCTATCTCCTTTCCGCTGGCCTTGCTCCTCCTTGATATGTCTGAAATGAGTTCCAGGAGGGGGGAGCCCACCGGCATTTCACTTTCTAATCTTACTCTGTCCGTGTCTTTGGCTCGCCGCCTGATCACCATAGAGCAAATAGACACAGTCCTTTGACTCAACTCTCCTCATTTCTCTTTCCTAAACTCTACCCTTTTTTTTCTCTCCCATACTCCTACCCTGACCAGGGGAGTTGTGTGCTTGGGTGGGGCCCTGTACCTATACGTTTCTCTCGCTTTGTTATCATTGCTGGAACCACCGCTGCACCCATCTTTACCCACCCTTCCTCGAAACCCTTGCTGCTGTCTGCTGGATACAAGTGCTCAACTACCGCCGGACCGAAGAGATTCGGGGCCACCCCAACGCTTCGCGGTTACAATGTTATAAAGATGTCCCCAGCTTATACAGCCGCCCTTACTGAAGATTGATCTTCAACCAAAGATTGGGCCGATTTATTGGAGCCTCTTTATAATGTTGCAGTTCTGCAACCAGTAAACATCGTAAGGTTACAAACAACCCAGAATTCAAGGGTTAACAAACAAGATGTCAACAGCGCCACGTGAGCTCTCTGCCACGCCCAGCTCTCCACAGCGCGCCTCCAGAGAAGCTAGATAAAAAGATTCACCCCCCCCTCCCCAGAGTGAATGACAACCCTGCCTAAATTCACGCAAAATCTATCTATATTGGCGTACAGTTGGTCAAATGGCAGAGGAATCAAACAAACAAGATGCCGACCCTAGAAAGCTCTCGTTTTGAGTTTTAAAATCTATTAAGCTATTTATTATTTAATCAATTATTCATCCAAAAGTAGTGAGTAAATATAGAGAGGTATGTGACAAATATATTTTGCTTCATATATTAAGAATGTATAGTCATTTCCTTCACGTAGCGTCCCGACACTTTTTCTAATGGGTTGTTCATCAGTCAGGTCACAGGATCAGGGCTGCGGGAGTAACTATAGATAAAAGATTCACCCCATACCTGCAGTAGGGGTCAAAAGCAACCCATTAGAAAAAGTGGCAAAAAGCTGGGAAAGGCTGGGTAAATGAAATGAGCAGATAAGTTCTTAATTTAAGAAGCAAAATATATTCTTTATATCAATCTTCATATTTACTTTCTACTTTTGAGTTGAAAAATATAATCAAACACGTAGTTTAATGAACCTTAAAATTAAAATTGACAGCATTCTATTGCTGCCATCTTGTTTTTTTGCATTCTCTCCCATTTCACCAACTGTGTACCAATATAAGTAGCCATTTGATAGTGGAACCGGGAATTCATACGAAAGCAATGTTTGCCCGTATTTAGACTATGTTGTCATTCACCTCTACTGCAAGTACGGGGTGAATCTTTTATGTAGAGTAACTATAGACCAGTCTGCTGGAACCCGAGTCAAACACTCCACGTCCCACAAAGCCGTCCACTCACAGCCACGGTCCGGTACCCACCAACCCACGCTGCAGCAGCTCATATCTTTATTTCTATTTTCGTTTTTTTAATTCAGGAATGAAAGTGATGGCAGATGACGGAAATTGATGGCGAGGTGAGCGATAATAGAGTCAGGACAGTGACAGAATGGTCACCAAACACAGTTTGTAGAGATTGGTCATAGCACAGGGCCCGTATGCATGGGGCGGTGTTAGCGCCCTAACCGAGTTTTGGCGGGCACCACACGGCTAACGGTAGAAAATCCGCAAGCAAGAAGCGGTGCCAGCGCGAGCTGCCGACCGTAGCCTAGGCTAAGCTAAACTGCTTTCATATCAGGGTTAATGGCGGAGTTAGATAGGTACCCATTAGGCCCAAATCTATTCAATGCTATCATATTTAACAGAATTACATACTCAAAAAGTGAAATTTTAGCAAATTAACCCTAAAATCGAAGCGATATTAATGCTGCCGCTACATCGGCGGCGATATTCAATGGAAGTGGGTGTATTAAGTGGGTGTATTAAGTGAGTGTATTAAGTGAGTGTATTAAGTGAGTGTATTAAGTGAGTGTATTAAGTGAGTGGACTACTTATCCAACTTTAACTACTGTTGCCTTTATTAAACAGTTATGGCTGCATGGAAGCATTTTTTAAACCAATCCAATAGAACCTGTTACTTTCTGCAAGTCATATAATTATGAGCCTATAAAGCCCAGCATTTCTGTGTACACAGAAAACTTATTTTCTAGTTTTTCACTTCAAATATCTCCAAAGTTAGCCTATAATCAAAGTTCCTCCAAGGTAAAGTAAAGTGGATTATAACAAGTAAGCTAATATACATGTCTTAAAAATATGGTAGAAACTTAAAATACCAGCGTTCGAAATAAGAGCTTGTCCGCTTGTCCGGGACAAGTGAAAGTAGGCATGGACTAGCAGAATATGGCTTGAGCTTTTCCGTTGGACAAGTGCAAACTTTGAGTTGTAAAACATGTATTTCACGATTTTGCTTGCTGTCCTTTACATATATAAAATGCAAAAAACTAAAAATTCAGGCGGACAACTGAAAATCAGACCAGATTTATATCCCTGAATACCATGACTACCCATACCTGCCTCACTCCCTGAACCAAAACCATGGCCTGCCATGGTAGCTAAATGTCAAGGAGCTTCTTAGGTGGTCACCAGTCACATGAATGCGGATACGACTTACCTCCTTTTCGAAAGGCTCCTTCACCACCTTCTTGGCGCGTGTGGGCACACACCCGCAGAGCGCCATTGTATAAGGCGGGTTCGGGCAACTGCTAAATGATCCTTGATTGTCCGGCTTGTGGACACGCCACGACAGGAGCACAGTATGCGTAGAGTGGGAAGGCTTCAGTGCCAAAATGTTGTTTTCCAAAAGTACCCACAGGCCTGAGGTGTTATTCAGGAGTGTGATCCCAATGCAGGTTTCTGCAGGATCTGTGTGTGCCCTGAGGCGAGCATTGTTGGATGAGCGGTGTTTTGTGTACCCTGAGGATTCAAACTGTCAAATAAGAAAAACACCCCTAAAACATCCCACCATGCTAATTGTGGATGACATCAGGGATGAATGAGAGTTGTCGCCAACACAAAAACAGCACAACTATTCACTTGTGGTAAATCTGACAGCTGGCTTCCCGTCAATCTGACAACTGGCTTCCGGTAAATCTGACAACTGGCGTCTGGTAAATCTGACAACTGGCATCCGGTAAATCTGACAACTGGCATCCGGTAAATCTGACAGCTGGCTTCCGGTAAATCTGACAACTGGCATCCGGTAAATCTGACAGCTGGCTTCTGGTAAAGCTGACAGCGGACTTTCACTCAATCTGACAGCTGACTTCCAGTAAATCTGACAGCTGGCTTCTGGTAAATCTGACAGCTGGCTTCTGGTAAATCTGACAGTGAGTTTCCGGTTAATCTGACAGCAGACTTGCAGTAAATCTGACAGCCGACTTGCAGTAAATCTGACAGCTGACTTCCAGTAAATCTGACAGCTGACTTCTGCGTACCACATGATATATTTTTTGTAATTAAAATATGATGTTTTATAGTGTTTTACTCCATTGCGTCTTATTCCAATAGCGTCTTATTCTATCTGAGTACCACCTAAAAATCCCAATCTAGGTCCACGATACCATCACTGTATTCATATCCAGAATTCCTTCAACCAAAGGTCACTCACTATTCTATAAGCGTGAGTTAGCAGAGGAGTGTGTGTTCAGGGTATGTGTGTGTGGGGGGGGGGGGGGGGACATGTACTCCCTCACAGCCTACTTCAATAACAGCAGGTTCAACAACCCGCACAATAAGCTTCACACTTCAAATATGCAAGCCTTCACACATCTTAAATAAACTTTGCACTGCATATAAATGAACACATAAAGTTTATCTTAGAACCATGCGCTTTACAACATGAACAGCAAACGAGCAGAGGTCTTCTCAAGGATGACGCTTGCTGCACTCTTTCTGTCGGTCTGTCTGTCTACCTATCTATTCCGGAGGTGGACACAGGTCTAGTGTACCAGTTAGTGAAATTCGACTCTGGGTGGTGGTGCCACCTGTAGTGCTTGGTAAATAATAAAGCGATGATATCTAGAAGCTTCCATAGATTTATACTTGCATAAGTACTAGCATCCCCAGTCTGATGAAAAATGAATACCAACAGCAAAATTCACACACAGATTCTATATATATAATATCTCCAATTTTGTCAATAGAATTTACATTTCCAAAATCAGTTTTTTTCCAGTTTTTCACTTCATACTATTGTCGTTGGGGTGGTGAAAATGGGAAATATTGCGCCTAGAGCGGGAATCGAACCCATATCTATTTAATTCCGGGCCAGTGTACTAACCATTACACCACCTAGACTCCCTGATGTCACCGCCTTATCCACGTCTAGCTATCCACATGGCTCCTTGCCTGAGAGATTAGTGCAAACTACTACACTATTGTTTTCCAACTGCACACACACGTCTGACCCCAGTTCTGGCAGCCATTACCAGACTGTTATTGAGTCCGCCCATGGGATATCGGACTGATGGTGCCGGCGGCCTGATTTCCAAGTGGGGCAGCACTATGAAGTCACCATGAGTGTGCACTACTGTCACAAGTTGGTACACGTCCTGGTATGACCTTAGATGTTGCCAGGATGTAAAACTCCAATAACCAACAACCAACCAACCACAAGTTGGTACCTGTCCTGATATAGCCTTAGATGTTGCCAGGATATAACACTCCAACAACCAACCAACCACAAGTTGGTACCTGTCCTGATATAGCCTTAGATGTTGCCAGGATATAACACTCCAACAACCAACAACCAACCAACCACAAGTTGGTACCTGTCCTGATATAGCCTTAGATGTTGCCAGGACATAACACTCCAACAACCAACAACCAACCAAAACACAAGTTGGTACCTGTCCTGATATAGCCTTAGATGTTGCCAGGATATAACACTCCAACAACCAACAACCAACCAACCACAAGTTGGTACCTGTCCTGATATAGCCTTAGATGTTGCCAGGACATAACACTCCAACAACCAACAACCAACCAAAACACAAGTTGGTACCTGTCCTGATATAGCCTTAGATGTTGCCAGGACATAACACTCCAACAACCAACCAAAACACAAGTTGGTACCTGTCCTGATATGACCTTAGATGTTGCCAGGACGTAAAACTCCAACAACCAACAACCAACCAACTGCACACACGTCTGTCTGGCTGTATTCCGGTCAGTCAGTCCCCAGTTTTAGATGTGTTATTGTGTCCTCCCGTATAGAGGTCCAGTTACACAGTGCTGCTCTTTGCTCCCGACACCACTCACTGCCACTCACTGCCACTCACTACTCATTAGTGCGGCATACACCCAGTGACTACCCCCGGCCGTCGCATTCCTCCCGCCGCGCATGCGTTGTGTCCTGCACTGCGTCGTGCGTTGCGTCGTGTGTTGTGTTGCGTCGTGTGTTGTGTCGTGCGTTGCGTCGTGCGTTGTGCCATGCGTTGTGCCGTGCGTTGTCCTACGTTGTGTCCTACGTTGTGTCCTACGTTGCGGCGTGTGTTGTGCCATGCGTTGCGTCGTGTGTTGTGTCTTGCGTTGTGTCATATGTTGCGTTGTGCATTGTCCTACGTTTTGTCCTAAGTTGCGCCGTGCGTTGTGCCATGCGTTGTTCCGTGCGTTGCGTCATGCGTTGCGTTGTGCCGTGCGTTGTGTCTTGCGTTGTGCCGTGTATTGTGTCTTGCGTTGTATCGTACGTTGCGTTGTGCGCTGTGATGTGCGTCGTATCGCCGGCTCCTTACGGGATGCCTCCCGAAGGCGTGTCCCATTTCACAACCAGGTCCACAACAGTCCCTAACACACAGCTGCTCCCAACATTGAAAAGTCCACGAATGTTTGGGAATTTCACGGCATCCTCTTCACACAGTTAATTTAAACAAAATTAAAATTAAAATGTTTATATTTTACATACAAAATCGATCAAAATCTAAAAATTATATTTGATAGCTACTTTTCCCTGTAACAATAAGACGCTACATATCCAGCACGTGCCCTGTCCTGATGTGACATTAGATGTTGCCAGGACGTAAAACTCCAAATACCAGCCAACCAACCAATGTAGCACGTGCAATACAAATGACACCAGACGCCAGTGTGACTTTGTCCTGCTCCAGTTAGTATTGCCAATAAATAGAGCTGGCTCTGTAATTGCGGGTCGGTCGTTTGTGGGGGCAGTGCCCTCCCTCCCTCGATCGTTTGTGTGGAGAGCGCCCTCCCTCCCCCTCAGGGTTCCTTTGAGGCTATAACCAGTGAACACACAGGGTGATCCAGGTGAGTGTATACAGGCGCACAGGTAGAATTACACGGATCTCTCACGGCCTGCTTGCCACATCCATCACTGTCCAGGCAGTGGGATCCAGGTGTGGACAGTAGTTCAGGGACAGAGGCCCTTCTGTCCTAATGAATGATCCTTTAAGTTGCCATCAGTAGCTGAGAGAAGAACATAACCTGCCATGTGTTAATAATATTAAAAAAACACAATAAAACAATAAAGCACGCAAGTCTCCAACTGAAGTGTGAATAGTTAGTACGTGGGGCCTGTCCTGTGCAAGTCGTGTCTGGTGAGTTTCTGCCTCAGGAAGTCACATCTGGGCGCTGTTCCAAATCAGCCCCTCCTTGCAGACTTGGGTAGGGGCTGGTCAGGACTACCGGCGCCATGTTTCATCACGTCCTCGTTGATATCAAAGTGCGTGCAGTCGACCAAACGCAAGCCTCCCGTGTGGAGGAAGGTCAGGAGTTCAATTCCTGGTCGAGTCAAACCAATGACGTACAAAATTTGTACTTGTCGCTTCCTAGCCTGGCACTCGGCATCAATAGGATATGGCAAGGACTGGTTGGCTCAGTGTCAGGATAAATGTAACTGAGTGGGATATCGGGTCATGATACCGGCGGCCTGATTTCCCACGGGGGCAGCACTATAAAAGTCGCCATGAGTGTGCACTGTCACAAGTCGGTACCCGTCCTGATATGACCTTACATGTTGCCAGGATGTAAAATTCCAACAACCAACCAACTAATCCTTGTTGATGTCAAAGTGCGCGCAGTCGACAGGATCGGCAGGGCTGGAGGTCTGATTGCGTGTGACGACGAACCATATGTGTACACCCAGGTGTGTGGTGTGGTGTGGTGTGAACCCGCCACATCCAGAAGAGCGCCCTGGGTCAGGAGCCAAGCGCTGTTATTAGGTTAAAGCTGCATAGTCCAATGAAGCATAAACTTTTCAAAACCAAAGCAATCATCTAGATTTGATTTTGCATATATCCAACTTAAATAGTGATGCACTTATTAAGGCTGCATAGTCCGATGAAGCGACAAATTTTCAAAACCAAAGCATTTATCTAGATTCGATTCTGCATATCTAACTTAGATACTGGTGCGCTTATTAAGCATTTGTCGCCACATAGAAGGGGAGACAGGGTTAATTTAATAGAACCTATTACTGATTGAGCCTGTGGTGTCAGAGTTTTGGTGTGCTTGCCAAAACTAATTTGACATGTTTGCACTTCAAAGACATTTAAGAAAGAAGTTACTTCAAACTAAAGTAAAGTAGATTGTAGCGATCAATTTAATATATTTATGACAGAAACTCAAAACCATCGGACTGTGCAACTTTAAACTTAAAGGCGGGTGTATATGGATATCCGCGTCTGTATATAGGGCACATCCCTACTGGAGGCGGACAGCACCCGCCCACACCTCCCCACCCCCCACACACCCAGCTACCGACTGGTGACGCCCCGTCCCACACAGCCGTCACGCGTCACTACACTGGTGAATACGATCCACATCTGTCTGCGTGCGCATCCACCCCAGACGCCCCCCCCCCCCCCCCGCACCAGGCCATGGACCCCTCACCCGGACTCGACGGGCAGGAGGATGGGTGGAGGAATGGGGGAGGAGGATGGGGCGATGGTGGAGGAGGAGGAGGAGGAGGAGGAGGAGGAGGAGGAGGAGGAGGAGGAGGAGGAGGAAGAAGAGTGGGGTGGGGAAGAAGGAGGAGCAGGGTGGTGATGGAGGGGGGAGGAAGAGGGGTATTACTAAGAGGAGGTGGAAGAAGGGGGTGGGTGGTGGTGGAGAAGGAAGAGGTGGTAGATGTGGTGGTGGAGGAACGGGAGGCTTATTGCAAGTGTAAGCCTCTACCAACACAGGATGACTGGTCCGTCACTGGTATTACTATTAGGTAACTCAACACCCACACACGGCCTGACTAACTGTGTGTGTAGGTAGGTGTGTGTGTGTCAGGGGGTACCGCCGAACTACGTCTCAGGGATCCAAATCTAACCAAAACAATCTACCCACAGTCCTGATATGACCTTAAGTGTTGTCAGGATGTAAAGCTCCAACAACGAACCACCAATCACCCAATCTCAATCACCAATCACCGATCACCGAGTGCCTGCTGCTAGCTTCCACAGTCGAACAGGAGGCGGCACGGTTAGGGTCCACTAGTCAGTAGAGTTTACTGGTCCTGTGTGAAGAAGTGAAGAATTGAAGAAGTGAAGAAGTGAAGAAGTGGAGAAGTGGAGAAGTGGAGAAGTGACGTGGTGTTCTCTGTGGCGGAGTGGTTAGAGTGTCTGACTTTTTGTCTAGGTCAGACTCCTAATCTGAACGTGGGTGGTTCGATTCCCTGTGCCCTCATCTCTGCCAATTTGGATTTCCACTGCTGTGTATAACTTACAGTGTCATCAAAGGCCAGTTGCTCTCATACAATGTCTATGTGGTGTGGAAGGTTAAAAATCCCTTGGGTCAGTAAAAGTGTAGGCTTGGGCTTTCTATCAACAAACTGTCTAATGGTGAAAACAAGTCTTATCCATAATAGGCACGAAGAGAAGTGAAATGAGCGGTTTGAATGTTGTTTCCTTCTGTCTGTACAGATGCACACTGCATGTATCCATGGGAGTGTTCAGGGAGCTCTGCCGTTATCGACCTGGGTGCCTCATGGAGAGGGTGTAATCCCACAGCTTGGATCCTTGTATACACAGTGCCGGGTGGCGGAGGGGCAGGGAGGTGTGTGTGTGTGTGTGGTGGTGGTGGTGGTGGTAGTGGTAGTGGTGGTGGTAGTGGTGGTGGCAGTGGTGGTGGTGGTAGTGGTAGTGGTGGTGGTGGAGGGGGTGGTGGAAGGTGGAGGTTGTGGTGGGTGGTGGTGGTGGTGGTGGTTGTGGTGGTGGTGGTGGAGGTGGTGGTGGTGGTGGTGGTGGAGGTGGAGGTTGTGGTGGTGGAGGTGTTGGTGGTGGTATTGGTGGTGGCAGTGGTGGTAGTGGTAGTGGTAGTGGTAGTGGCGGTGGTGGAGGTGGTGGTGGTGGTGGGATGAGATGACACAACTGCGTTCCTCCCCGAGATCCCGTCAACAGCCGAGACTACCCCGAGAGTACACCGAGACTACACACCTCCCAACAGTCACGAGGGGCGTAATCGATTAATCAACTCGGGTCACCCGAGCCACTTATTGGCGCATGTGCACATCCAACAAACTCGGGTCGAATAATCGAATACGCTTCTCCGCACTCGGGTGGACAATTTTTTTCTTTTTTTTTAATAACCGATAAAACTACAGCAAAATAGGATTTAAAGTATTTCATGATGGCCTAGTTCAGCTATATTTCCATTTCATTAATCTAAGTTATTCTTTAAAAAAAACATATATGACTGGTACTGGTGGCTCTTATCATGCAGGACGATACCATCGCAAATGTGACGTCATCGCTCGTTGCCAACCCCAGCTAGGAGGTGGGTTACTTGGGCCGGGTCGTTTTGCACATGGCATGTGTATTTGTCGACTCTACTCGCAGTGTTCGATTTGAAATTCTGACGACTCGGGTGTCCCGAGTCGCTCGGGTCGTGTTAATCGATTACAGCCCACAGGTCCGCATTCAGGGCTCGCCAACACCCATCTACTGACACTCACATACGTCGGGGTCCCGAGGCGCTACGCACCGACTTCCGGTCGTGTCTCCCGGGGTGCAGATCGGGGTGGATGTCCAGGCGCGGGAGTCCAGGTATGGTGGTGAGATTGCAGATGGCGGATGGTAGAGTTAGGAGCACTGCCACTTATAGTGCCAGCACCTCCACCACTCCATCCATGTCTATCTGTGTGTCTGCTCCCTTCCATCCCCCACCTCTCCCTCCCCCACCCACCCGCTCAGTGTGTAGCGCCACCGTAAACCGCCCCAAGTGGGAACCTAAAGGGGCTGTCACATTACGGCGTATGGCGGGAGCGTATTGAAAACCTACGTACGCCGTGCTGGTGCCACTTTCGGGTGTGTTTGAGCGTATGGGGGACCTATGAGGAGCGTACGAGGAGCGTATGAGGAGCGTATGGGAGCGTATGGGAGCGTGCTGTGACATTTTTTGACATTATGGGCCATACGCCCTCATAGGTCGTGTTTTTTTGAGCATGCACAAAAAAAATTGGACGGACGAATTTATGAAAGCGTATGGCGGCGTATGCCTCATACGCTTCACATACGCCGGCATGTTGCGGCACTGGCGGCGTATGAGTAGCGTATGAGTAGCGTATGAGTAGCGTATGAGTAGCGTATGCGGCGTATGCCGACGTATATGACGTAATGCCGCTACGCCGCCATACGCTCCCACCATACGCCGTAATGTGACAGGGCCTTAAGCCACAAAGGTTCAGTGGGATTGAGTCATTATTTTGTATTAAAGCTGCATTGCCCGATGGAAGCATCGCCTTTAAACAAATAAAACAATTAACACATTGACCTAGATTTGATCCCACGTACCCGAATTAGATATTGGTGGACCAGACGGGATGGCCGAATTAGTTGAGCGTCCGTCTCCCGTTTTGGTAAATCGTGGGATTCGAACCCACGGGTTCGAAACCTGGTCGAGTCAAACCAATGAGTTAACAATTCATACTTGTCGCTTCCTAGCCAGGCACTCGGCATTATTACTATTAGGATGGAGCAAGGACTGGTTGGCTCAGTGTCAGAATAATGTGACTGAGTGGGATATCAGGTCATGGTGCTGGCAGATTGGTCTCCCAGTGAGGCAGCACTATAAAGTCGCAATTGAGTGTGCACTGTCACAAGTCGGTGCCCGTGCTGATATGACCTTAGATGTTGCCGGGACATGAAGCGCCAACAACCAACCAATCGACCATGGTAAACCGCCCCAAGTGGGAACCTAAGCCATCAGTGGGGTTGATTCATTATTTCGCATTAAGGCTGCATTATCCAATGAAAGCATCACATTTGACAAACTAACACAGTGACCTAGATTTGCTGCTACATATCTGACTTGGATACTGGCGCATTCACTCAGCATTTTAATTTTTTTATTTTTTTTTTATTGAGGCTGTATTTATACTGTCCATAGCATATAAGCCCGGGTACCCAGGCTTGTTTTCAATGCTGGCCAGTTGTAGTGTTGGTGTTATCTTACCACACAGTGGCTGCTGATAAGGTATTTGATTGCCTGCATTTCAGTAGCAGATAGATAATTGGTTGGTCTGGTTAGTAGTCTATGTTAGTTTTTTTTGATTTTCGTTGCACATATGTATATATTTTTCTACTCTTATTACTAGACTAGCCTACTCCTATTTACATTTCATAGGCTTGCATGTAGTTGTGTGGTGTGTTATCTGGCTACTTTTGGCATGGTTACCTTCCATTGAGCATTTAGTACAATTTGCTCCTCCTGTGCTACTGAGCTGCGTTCGAAAACAAGTAAACAAAGCCCACGTCGTCCGGACATCATTTCGGTGTGCACACCTAATTTATTTGGCATGTTTTCACTTCAAATATCTCCAAGGTTAATTAACCCTTCAAAATAAAAGTCATTTCAAATTAAAGTAAAGTAGATTATAACGATCATTCTAATGTTATCCAATAACAATATAGCCTCATATGTTCTTCACTGCCTTCTGTGGTGTTGGGTGCTATGCAATGCATTATTTCTGACGTCCCACTCACAACACAAGTTCTTGCCACTGCCAACAGAGGGCGTGTTGGTAGTTGAAATCAATCATTCCTGCACATGGAAATAGCCGGTGGCCTATTATTATGTGACTGAGTGGCCTATTATTACTAGTATAATGCCCCCCACCACCACACACACTCTTGCGGGACATGCGCTGCATTGTCTTGACATGCGAGGCTGCATTCCCGTGTGTCGCCGGGGCAGTGTTAACGGGGTCACGAGGTCATGACTAATAGCCCGATATGCGACCCGAGGCTCTCCAGCGTCAGGGATGAGATCGGTTGGTTCCTAACTTGATGCAATCTTACCATACAAACAAATCTCATGCAGATCCAGTTCTAATAATACCGGCTTTTATATGCACTTTTCCACAGACAGAACAGTACATACCACAGCCTTTGATGAACCAGTTGCGGACCACTGGTTGGAACAGAAAATAGCCCAAACTGAAAATGGGTCCACTAGCTGGATCGATAGGATGACCTACACCTTCACAGGTGGACACTCTCCTGCATGAGCTACGTCCCGCTCCCTCCTTAAGGCCCTGTCACATTACGACGCATCTCGCAAGCGCGTGGCCAACGCGAAAAATCCCTTTTTTGCATCGAGAAGTGACAAACCTTTCGGCATGGGGGAAAAGTTGGACGTATCCATACCGTATGGCCAACGTATGACCAATGTATGGCGAACGTGTCTCCCGGCGAAAAACGCTCGATTTACGCTCATGGTATGTTTGCAGAACACCGGTGAATGTTATATATGTTATTCGATCACCATAACTAGGCCTCATATGTTACATAAGTCAAGAAATGCTGGATAAATGCTAAAATTACTTTAGACGTAGGTTAGACGTACATTATCGATATGTTGTCAGTACGTGGACTGTATGTTCACACTGCCTTTAACGTAGGTCAATGTAGTGCAACATAGTGAACAACATTTGTCTAATGTATGTCTAACATACATCGATGTATGCCTAACATATACATAATGTACATATACATAATGTACGTTGTCGAACGTTGTCGTACGTCAAAAGTTTTGTCCATGCACAAAACTTTGCCGACCCCCTGATGCGCGACGCTGTATCTCGATGAACGTCGACATACACTGACGTATACCAACGAGTGTCGAACGCATGCATAACGACGTAGCGGCCAAAAATCACATACGTTGGCACGATGCATCGTAATGTGACAGCCCCTTAAGACACGAGTGTCCTGTGGTGGAGTGGGGGTGGGGGGAGGCGAAAGGACACATTGCACCCAGCGTTCATAGAAAAAGTTGGCCACCAGATTCAAGAACATACAGTTAAATTCTAGAACATTGGAAGGTACTCAAACAAAAAATCTAAATTCCAGAACATTCAGAACTTTCGGCGACGCATGTGAACCCTGGTTGCGCACCTTTGGTGGAACTCGAACCTCAACTGCTGACATTCCAGGCAGTCTAGTCCCCCTGATGGATGCATAACTGTGTATGTGGCATTTCACCCGGGGAGGTCACTGCACCTCACTACACTCGTTCCTCTGGAATTGTATGTCTCACATTTTTTTATTTCCAATTACAAATATCCAAATAGTGCATTATATACACGGGAATGGTTCAACACTATGCAGCGCACATAATCCTGGTCATGGAATCAGTGCATAGGCGGTGTTTGTTTTATTGCAAATCAAGGGAAACATTCCGTTGAGTGGGACTCGAACCAAGAGAGAGAAGGAGAGAGGGAGAGAGGGAGAGACAGGGAGAGACAGGGAGAGAGGGAGGGGGGGAGAGAGAGGGGGGGAGAGGGGGGAGAAGGGGGGGTGGGGAGAGGGGAGGGAGGGGGAGGGGAGAGACAGAGAGAGGGGGGAGAGAGGGAGAGAGAGAGAGGGAGGGGGAGGGAGAGAGGGCGGGGGAGGGGAGGGAGAGAGGGAGGGAGAGGGGGAGGGAGAGAGAGGGAGGGAAAGAGGGAGAGTGGGACAGGGGGAGAGAGAGGGGAGCGAGGGACAGAGGGAGAGGGGGAGAGAGGGAGCGAGGGAGAGAGAGAGAGGGAGAGAGAGAGGGAGAGAGAGAGGGAGAGAGAGGGAGAGACAGAGTGGGAAGACAGAGATACAAATAGAGATAGATATAAGACAAAGGGAGTGAGGATAGAGAGAAGGAGGGAGAGAGACAGATATGCTGAAGGATTGTGGAGGGGGGGGGGTGGAGTCGAGGGGAGTCGAGGGGAGTCGAGGGTTTCCAGCTGAGAAGCGTTCCTTCCACCACCACCACCACCCTCACAACTCAACCCCAATAACTTTGGATCCGCCCCTGATTTACGAGGGGCGGGAGGTGAGGAGGGGGGGGGGGAGAGGGGCAGGGGAATGAGGAAGGGGATGGAGAGAGAGGAGGATATGGGAATGAGGAGGGGGTTAGGGGGAAGTGGGAAGGTAGATAAGAGGGTGTTTGGGAGCCAATCAGTCCTTAGGGGGTCTGTATAAAGTACGTCAGGGTCAGCGGGTGGGAGTGCGCCATCAATCATCTATTCTTAAACTTCCACATATCAGCCCATCGTGAGCAGGATTCTCGCGTCTCAAAGGGCTGCCTATTTGGGTTAGTTTGGTGGGGGTTTGCGTCCTAGTACAGTCTAAGATCATATCAGGACGGGTGCCAACTTGTGACAGTGCGCACTCATAGCGACTTTACAGTGATGGAGACCGGGTCATCGGCACAATGACCCGATATCCCACTGAGTCACATTATCCTGACAATCAGCATTCCAGTGCTGGTCCCATCCCAGTAATATGGAGCACTAGACAAGGTAGCGACAAATATATCCATTCTGTAATTCAGTGGTTTAACACAGTTGGAGATCGTAGATGCCAACATTGCCATGGTTACCGGCAAGGACCAATCAACAAACAAAGCAACAACAACAGTTGCACGCCATTCCTATATAGTTGGTTGGTTGTTGGAGTTTTATGTCCTGCCAACATCTAAGGTCATATCAGGACAGGTACCGACTTCTGACAGTGCACACTCGTGCCAACTTTATAGTGTGTCCCAATGGGAAATCAGGTCACCAGCACCATGACCCCATATCCGACCCAGTCACATTATCCCGACACTGAGCCAACCAGGCCTTGCCCTATCCTATTAATACCTGAGTGCCAGGCTAGGAAGCGACAAGTATAAATTTGGTAAGTCATTGGTTTGAGTCGATCGGGAATTGAACTCCCGATCTCCCGCACAGGGAGGCCTGCGCTCTACCGATTCAGCCACCACGCCCGGTCCATTCCTGTATATGTACCTCACGTGTCTGGAGCGGTTCTGGCCTTCTAGTTGATACAAGCTCCGTGTTGGGAAGGGGTGGGGTGGGGGGTTGGGGGGTTGGGGGTTAATGAAAACGCCTCCTCCTGCGTCGTGGATTAGTCCTCCTGTAGGTGTGATCAGGACCAGATGTGCGAGGTAATATTACACCACGGGTTGTGGTAAAGTATCACACCTACGTGTACGTACGTGTAGGCACGAAAGCCCCCCCCCCCCTCCACTCGCCCAGCCCCGCCCCTCCCCATGCCTCCTTACCCCGACAACACCCCCACCCCCACCCCCACCCACCGGACGCATTGGCCGAATCGGGAGATCGGGAGTTTAATTCCCCGTCGAGTCAAACCAATGACTTACACAATTGTTACCTGTCGCTTCCTAGCCAGGCACTCGGCATTAATAGGATAGGGCAAGGACTGGTTAGCACATCTACATCTAGCTCAGTGTCAGGATAATGTGCCTGAGTGGGATATCAGGTCATGGTGCTGGTGGCCTGATTTCCCAGTGAGGCAGCACTATACAGTTGCCATGAGTGCACACTGTAACAAGTCGGTACCTGTGCTAATATTGACTTTAGATGTTTAGATGTAAAACAACAACCAACAACAACTAGGCAGTCACATCTGTACTGATCAAACTAATCTCACAAATTAATATTCAACTGGTATTAGAATTGAATCTCCGTGAGATATGTTTGCATGTTAGGGTCGCATCTAGATAAAGGATTCACCCATACTTGCAGTACACGGGTGAACGACAACGTAATATAAATACGGGCGAAAATAGCCTGAGTATGGAACAGGAAGTAGAATGCCTGTCTCCAGTATCAAATGGGTACTTATATCAGCACAGAGTTGGTGAAATGGGAGAGAATGCAAAAAGACAAGATGGCGGCAATAGAACGATGTCGATTTCACCTTTAAATTCTATTAAACTATATGTCTTATTATATTTTTCATCTCAAAGGTAGCGGGGAAATATGAAGACATATAAAAAGAATAATTGTTGCTTCTTAGATTGTGAAATTAGGCTCTCATTTCATTTCCCCGCTTTTTCGACAGCTTTTATATAGGGTTGGTATTCACCCGTGTACTGCAAATACGGGGTGAATCATTTATCTAGATCACGTCAAGTTAGGAAAGAAATTCACCTGGCTGAGCAATCTGCGTGAACGCCAATCAGTGGCGTAGTGCTCAAGATGCATGTAGGGCATGACACATTTTTATTCTGTTGGTCTGGTCATCTGCCCATGCTTATTTGAGACTGTGCAGATGAGGCGGCCTGAACAATACGAACAGCTTCTCTCCCGGCTGAAGATGCCAAATATGCATAGTCGGTGAGTAGTTTGTAAACCTGACCTCGTGTGCCTGTGGTGTAGGAGAACTGCAGGGACCGTGTAATCAATCAATCGCTGTTCTCCCGTCTGTGCCGGGAACATTCCGAGCTAGCACTCTCAGGGAAGCCTGAAGACTTGCGAAGTGTGTGAACAGCAGGCCCGGCCAGGCTGGCCTTCCACCCACCCAGCCCCAGACATGGTAGGACAATCGGGCAAGTGACTGAATTTTCTACTTTCCCAGGTGCCAAAACTACTTGCCCAAGTCCAAGTCAGCCAATTGAAACTGAAATCTGCTACTGCAGATCAGAAAAATAACGACTTGCCTGTTCAGGCAGGTCACCGAGAACTTCACCTGCTCGACCGAGTAAACTAGGTGCCCCGGGCAACCTGGCAGTCCTTATTGTCCTACCCTGCCATAACTACCTATATAACTTATGAGCGCAGTAGTGCCTGTCTCCAGTCACCCTTGTGATTGGCAAATCCTCAGCCATGTGTGGACAATTTTCTCAATGTGCAAACTGTCTTTGTCTCATTTGACTGTCGCTGCGATGACCTGCTATGTCAGAACAACATTGGTCGAGATGCAGAGTTGTTTGGTAAAGACAGGTAGCACTGTAATACCGATGAATAGGACATCTGCTTTGTCAGGACAATATTGGTCTGGAGGTAGAGTTATTCGTTGAAGACAGATATTACTGTAGATGTAATTTATTGAAGAAGGCGCACATTGGTGTCGTGACCAGCATCCATATAAATAAATAATGAAACCTGCACACAATTTAACCTGTCCACCACGGCTATACCTCACATGACATATCTAACTTAGATACTGGTAGCCTTATTGCGCATTTCTTGCCACACAGATAGGGGTATGGAGTCAATTTAATAGAACCTGTTAGTGTTACTGCATAAGTCTATGGTGTCAGAGTTCGGGCGTGTTTGCCAAAATTACTTTAGCATGTTTGCAGTTCAAATATCTCAAAAGTTAGCCAGTTCAAATAAAAATTACTTCAATCCTTTAAGTATTTGTGCCACCCATGTTACTTTGATGCAGTGGTGCTATTTGTTTGATCAAACGACATACCGAGTCAAATTAATGACTTACAAAATTAATAGTTGTCGCTACCTAGCCTGGCACTTGGCATTACTAGGATAGGGCAAGGACTGATTAGCTCAGTATCAGGATAACATGACTGAGTGGGATATTGGGACATGATGCCGATGGGCTGGTCTCCCAGTGGGGGCAGCACTATAAAGTGGCCACGAGTGCGCACTGTCATAAGTCAGTACCCATTTTGATATGAACTGAGATGTTGCTAGGATGTAAAACTCCAACAGTCCTGAGGAGCCCCTGTACGGCGCGTGCCGTACCACAGTGTACATGCCGGTTCTCCCATGATGAGTGTTCCACATGGACAGACTGCTGAGCAGCACACTCACACTCACACTCACACACACACACACACTCAGACAGGCACGCACGTGCGCACACATACATAGGCACGCACACACATACAAACATGCATGCACAACCACACGCACATACACACACACTCACACACATCACACACATACAGCACACACATCCACCACACACACACAGGCACGCACACACATACACACATGCATGCACAACCACACACACATACACACACTCACACACATACAGCACACACACATTCACACACATATACATATACATTCACACACATACACAGCCACACACACATGCACACACCTACACACATACATCACACACATACAGCACACACACATACAACACACACATAGATCACACACATCCACACACATACACAGGCACTCACACACATAGAGCACACACATACACAGACACAGCCACACACACATACAACAGAACACACACATACAGCACTCACACATCCACCACACACACATCCTCAGACACACTCACACACATGCACAGCACAGCACACACACATCCACACACACACCCACACACACGTGCACACTCACACACACTCGCACACACAGCCACACACACAGCACACACAGACATCGCACAGTCAGACAGCACACACACCAACACACACACAAGCCAATGCAGATAACACAGCTCAGACACACACAACCTGGGGCAGGTCGAACAGCTATTCACTGATAGCACAGTGGTCTATGGGTGCAGCAAAGTGCATCTGTAGCAGTCACATGTACAAAGTAGCAAAGGGCAGTCCAAATACCACACACACACTCACACACACATCAACACACACACACAAGGTAATGCAGATAACACAGCTCAGGGAAACAATACTTTTTGTTGCAGTTATGCTACTTATCCACTGTTAAATATTCGCATTTGTTTTTAAAATGCTATAAAACACAGCTTTGTCTTCGAATGCAACTTTCAGGCAACAAATCAGATGTGTGAAACATGACGTTTAATTTTTTTCTTTTTTTTTCTTGAAGATTTATACTGCCTATCATGGATAAGTCTGAATAGACTTGTTTTTACCATTAGACAGTTTGTCGATAGAAAGCCCGGGCCTACACTTTTACCGACCCAAGGGATTTTTAACCTCCCACACCACATAGACATGGTATGAGAGCAACTGGCCTTTGATGACGCTGTAAATTATACACGGCAGTGGAAATCCAAATTGGCAGAGGTGGAGGCACAGGGAATCGAACCACTGACCTTCAGATTAGGAGTCTGACCTAGAAAAAAAGTCAGACACTCTAACCACTCCACCACAGAGCACACCACGATGTATCCAGCACACGAAGACCAGTTAGATAACCGTACTGATATGACCTTAGATGTTGCTAGGATGTAAAACAACAACAGCAACCCAACAGCCAGTTAGATACGATATGACACAAACTAGGGCATCCCATCTAGTTGAATAACACATGATACAGAACATTGTGAAAGTCGGGTTGGTGGGTGGAGCCTAAATACACAAAGAGGTTGGTGGGTGGAGCCTAAATACACAAAGAGGGAGCGGGCCGTAGCTCAGGCGGTAGAGTGTCCACCTGTGAAGGTGTCGGTCATTCGATCGATCCTGCTGAGTGGACCCATTTGAAGTTTGGGCCATTTTCCGTTCAAACCAGTGGTCCACAACTGGTTCATCAAAGCCTGTGGTATGTGCTGTCCTGTCTGTTGGAAAGTGCATATAAAAGATCCCTTGCTGCTTATCGGAAAGAGTAGCCTATGGGGCAGCAGCTGGTTTCCTCCAAAGAAATATGTCAGAATGACCATATGTTTGACATCCAATAGCTGATGATAAAAATCAATTTGCTCTAGAGGCGTCGTTAAATAAAACAAGCTTTCCTTTAAATACACAAAGCGTTGTCTGCTCACATTGCGCAGATTAATGTGTATTCTGAGCGTCTGGTAACTGAGTACATAACGGGATTGTATTGTCACCTATACTTAACCTTACCGACACTGAGCAAGATCCAAATAGTATTCTACCAACATGACAATCACCATTGAATGTAGATTCCAACATTGTGGGGTGGAGAACAATAGGTCAGTGACTATTGACGATACACACCTATAGTATTTACCTAAACGTCGAAATCTGTAAAGTAATCTGCGACATGTTTGTGAAGACAGTAGGAATTAATGGCTGGATAATTAGTAAATATCAGGTCAATATTGGTATAGTATGAATACACATATGGGATGACTCAGCCATGATCGCCGCCCATTATTACAAGCTGACACCTCGGGGAGCCAAGCTGCAGGTCAGGGATCCAGGTCACAGGTCAATAGGTCATCCAGCAGGGGTCAGAGGTGGCAGCTGACGTTGGAGTGTTGGCGTTGACCCATGTGTGGGTGTGTACCATGGTGGTAAGCACATATCATTGTGATATGTGTAACATGATGGTAAGCACATAGCAATATGATGTTAAACAGATATCATTATGATATGTATGTATTATAATGGTAAGTACATATCGATATGTGTATCATTATGGCAAGCACATGTCACACTGATATGTATGTATTATGATGGTAAGTACATATCGATATGTGTACCATTATGGTAAGCACATGTCACACTGATATGTATGTATTATGATGGTAAGTACATATCAACGTGTGTACCATGATGGTAAGCACATATCACACTGATATGTATGTATTATGATGGTAAGTACATATCAACGTGTGTACCATGATGGTAAGCACATATCACACTGATATGCATGTATTATGATGGTAAGTACATATCGATATGTGTACCATGATGGTAAGCACATATCACACTGATATGCATGTATTATGATGGTAAGTACATATCGATATGTGTACCATTATGGTAAGCACATATCACACTGATATGCATGTATTATGATGGTAAGTACACATCAACGTGTGTACTATGATGGTAAGCACGCATCATTGTGATATGTATTATGATGGTAAGTACACATCAACGTGTGTACCATGATGGTAAGCACGCATCATTGTGATATGTATTATGATGGTAAGTACACATCAATGTGTGTATCATGATGGTAAGCATGCATCATTGTGATATGTATTATGATGGTAAGTACACATCAATGTGTGTATCATGATGGTAAGCATGCATCATTGTGATATGTATTATGATGGTAAGTACACATCAATGTGTGTATCATGATGGTAAGCATGCATCATTGTGATATGTATTATGATGGTAAGTACACATCAATGTGTGTATCATGATGGTAAGCATGCATCATTGTGATATGTATTATGATGGTAAGTACACATCAATTCATGATGGTAAGCACGCATCATTGTGATATGTATTATGATGGTAAGTACACATCAACGTGTGTACCATGATGGTAAGCACGCATCATTGTGATATGTATTATGATGGTAAGTACACATCAATGTGTGTATCATGATGGTAAGCATGCATCAATGTGATATGTATTATGATGGTAAGTACATATCGATGTGTGTACCATGATGGTAAGCACATATCACACTGATATGCATATATTATGATGGTAAGTACACATCAACGTGTGTACCATGATGGTAAGCACATATCACACTGATATGCATGTATTATGATGGTAAGCATGCATCATTGTGATATGTATGTATTATGATGGTAAGCACACATTAATATGTGTACCATGATGGTAAGCACATATCACACTGATATGCATGTATTATGATGGTAAGCACGTGACATCATTGTGATATGTGTGCAACATAACAGTAAGCAGGGATCTTGTGCACCATAATGGTAAGAAAGAATCATACTCCTGGGGCCAAATGTATGAACAAGTTTTTATCGGCTCTGGTGTTAAGGGTGGCCGGCGGGTTAGCTATCGTTGGTGTTGGTATATGTGTCACAGGAAATGTATGTGGCCAAAGCGCGGCTTGGTTAGCTAACCAGTGCGTTATTTATAGATTTGGGGAAACCCTCTGAGGCTGTACCTGGCGAGCGCTGCTACTTCACAATATCGCCACCGATTCGGTGGCTGGGAACCAGCAGCCTTTTTAGTGGTGAGCCTGTTGCTGGCGAGCGCTGCTATTTCCCAATACATTCGTCGATTCGACAATATTAATTTCACCGCTGATGTAGCTGCGGCGTTAATATCGGTTCGTTTTTAGGGTTATTTTAATCAAATTTCACTTTTTGAGTGTCTTATTCTATTAAATATGATAGCATTGACTAGATTTGGCCCTAATCGGTACCTAACACCGACGTTAAACCTGATATATGTTGGGGTTAGTGTAGGCGACGTTAACTCTCGAGGCGTTTGCCTAACCCGAGCACATACATTGACACTTTTCGCCGCTAACCTGGGAAATCCGTGCTAACCACGGGTTTGGAGCGCTAACCCGGCTTCTTAGATTTGGCCCCTGTGTACCATGGTGGTAACTAGGCATTATATTCATGTGAACCATGATGGTAAGTAAATATCAGTGATATGTGTGTACCAAGATGGTAAACACATATCAAGTTGATTGGTTGTTGGGGTATTATGTCCTGGCAACATCTAAGGTCATACCACTGGGAGAACAGGCCACCAGCCCCATGACCTGATACCCCACTCAGTCACATTATCATGACACTGAGCCAGCCAATCCTGGCCCTATCCTAATAATGCCGAACACTTGGCTAGGAAGCGACAAGTATGAATTCATTGCTTTGACTCGACCAGGGTTCGAACCCATGAGTTCGAATCCCACAATCTACCAATACGGGAGACGGACCCTCTACTCATTCAGCCATACCGTCTGGTCAGCACATATCAGATTGATATCTGTGTACTATGATGGTAAGCACATAGGAGGGGATACATTTGATTTGTGCGCCATCATGGTAAGTGTGGACTGTTATGGTAAGCGTATATAATGAATGAATGCATGTATCATCATGGTAAGTGTGTATGGTAATGGTAAGCCTTACCCTGATGGTAAGTGTGTATGGTAATGGTAAGCCTTACCCTGATGGTAAGTGTGTATGGTAATGGTAAGCCTTACCCTGATGGTAAGTGTGCATAGTAATGGTAAGCATGCGTCAGATCAGTTGAATGGTGTATAGAAGCAGAGTGACTAGGTATTGCTGACAAGACAGTCTTGTTTTGTCGCCATCTGCAAAATGGGCTCCTCTCGCTTCATGATGGACAATATGCAGCGGCTTTCTTTTGTACATCTTTGTAAATGACGGAGGGTAATTACTTTTGGCAGCTGGAGACCAACAGAAATGAGGACCGCATGTTTCCAGCTGAAGCCACAGAGTAGGATTAGGAGGGGGATAAACAAACAATCACTAAGAATACTAATCAAAATAAAAATGATTACTGGTGCAGTGGGATGGTCTCCGTGTGGATGCCGCCGGGTGATCCAGCCACCCGTGACTGTCACGTGACCCTCGCACCTGACATCACCCAGTGAAAGAGTGACATTTGCATCAACAAGTTAACTGATTTGTTTGTTTGATTGTTGTTGCTTTACGTCCTAGCAACATCTAAGGTCATATCAGGATGGGTACCAACTTGTGACAGTACGCACTCATGGTGATTTTATAGTGCTGCCCCACTGGGAAATCAGGCCGCCAGCACCATGACCCAATATCCCACTCAGTCACATTATCCTGACACCAAGCTAACCAATCCTTGCCCTATCCTAATAATGCTGAGCACCAGGCTAGGAAGCGACAAGTATCAATTTTTAAGTCATTGGTTTGACTCGACCGCGAACCGAACTCCCAATCTTCCGCACGCGAGGCCTGTGCTCTACCCATTCGGCCACCGCGCCCGGGAGTTAACTGATTAGAAGTGTTTCTGGAGTGTGAGAGGGGGGGGGGGGGGAGACGGTAGAGAGGGGTGCTGTGGTCAGCTTTAGTGCCAGCACATTGG
Organism: Branchipolynoe longqiensis; assembly: GCA_030323885.1. Classification (NCBI taxonomy): domain Eukaryota; kingdom Metazoa; phylum Annelida; class Polychaeta; order Phyllodocida; family Polynoidae; genus Branchipolynoe; species Branchipolynoe longqiensis. Next base: position 93,778,836 of record CM059193.1, read on the forward strand.
TCCTCCGGCCAGACAACTTTGCGAGCATTTACACATTTTATTGTAGCCTCTTGTCAGTAAACTTTCTCCTGATGACGTCATCATGTGGTCCGCAGACGACATTCAGTAGCAACAGACGATGACACAGTTCAAGTAGGCAAAGGTGGAGAGTTTATTCCACTTTAGGTTCAGCCTCTTTACGCCTAGTATTAACAAACTGGGCGTGTGGCAAAATCAATAGAGCCTGGGCCTCGCGTGCGGGACATCGTGAGTTCGGTTCCTGGTCGAGTGAAAGCAATGATTTATAAAAAATGTGTACTTGTTGCTTCCTAGCCTGGCGCTCGGCATCAATAGGATCGGGCAAGGTGACTGAATGGGATATCGGGTCATGGTTTCGGCGGCCTGATTTCCCAGTGCGGCAGCGCTATTAAGTCGCCATGAGTGCACACTGTCACAAGTAGGTACCCGCCCTGATTTGACCTCAGCTGTTGCAAGGACATAAAACCACCAACCAACTGTATGCTCGCTGGTTTCGGTGGCACACAGAATAGACTGCACCCACAGTGCACCAGGGGGCACTGTGAGCAACAGCTGCCAGAGGGTGTGGCGCTCGGCTTGCAAATGTCATCTTTCACTGGGTGATGTCAGGTGCGAGGGTCACGTGACAGTCACTGGTGGCTGGATCACCTGGCGGCATCCACATGGAGACCACCCCACTGCATCTGTCATAATTTTATTTATTCTTAGTGAATGCTTGTATGTTCTGTTCATAACGATTAAGTGCACGCACTTGTTTTCGCCACTGTGCAGTAGTGGTCATACTCCATATGAATTGAATTCCTTTATCAATAATTTCTGTAAACTTATCATGGTGGGTCCTGTGTCAAATAATAATAAAAATGTTGTGGTGGTGATGAAAATGGGGAATATTGGGCCTAGAGTTGGAATCGAACTCACATCTCTTGTATTCCAAGCCTAGGCTCCGTGATGTCAGCACACTATCCACGCCTATCTCCCTATGTTGCCCCTTGCCTGAGGTCAGTGATAATAATAATACTACTAATAATAAATAGGGCAAGGACTGGTTGGCTCAGTGTCAGGATAATGTGACTGAGTGGGATTTCCCGTCATGGTGCTGGCGGCCAGGTCTATAAAGCACTATAAAGTCACCATGAGTGCGCACTGTCACAAGTTGGTAGCCGTCCTGATATGACCTTAGAATTAAGTTAGATATTAAAGTTGCATAGTCCGATTGTTTTGAATTTCTGTAGTTTTTCTGAGATAAATATATTAGATCGATCACTAGTATCTACTTTACACTAGTTCAAATTGACTTTTATTTTAAATGGTAAACTTTTGAGATATTTTGACTGCAAACATGGAAAATTAGTTTTGGCAAGCTTGCTAAAACAATTGACACCATATACTTCTGCAGTAACAGGTTCTGTTAAATTGACTCAGTATTGCCATTTATATACGCGGAAACAAATGCTTAATAAGTGTATCAGTATCTAAGTTAGATATATGTAAAATCAAATCTAGATAATTGGTTTGGTTTTGAAAATTTGATATTTCATCGGACTATGCAGCTTTAACAGGACGTAAACCAACCAATAAACATATCCGACCCCTCTGTATATGTGGTTCCTTGCCTAAGGTCAGTGCAGACTATAATTACTAGTAGTACACTATATATATTATAATAATAATAATAATAATTAAAATAATAATAATAATAATAATAACAGAGAAGACAGCGTTGAAGCCAGTTAGCGCCTATATTTTATACTATCTTCTTCCCCCCCTCCTCCCGTTAGGGTTACAGGACACATCTATAGCAGATTCACATTGTCATGTAGGGGGTGATGAAAATAGGAAATATTGTGCATAGAGCATGATTCGAACCCATACCTATTGCCATTCCAAGGCTAGCGTGCTAACCATTACACTACCTAGGATCCCTGATGCAATCACCTTTTCCATGCCCACCTGTCTATGTGGCTCCTTGCCTGAGAGGTCAGTGTAGGATGCTACACTCGTCCCCCTGGTATTGTAAGTCTTTTAAATGGTTTACGTCCATAAGTCATTTAATGCTTACAATTATCTACATACAGGCACTGCACTTGCATATGTATATATATATATATATATATATATATATATATATATATATATACATATATATATATATACACACACACATGGTAGGTTAAAAAAAACATACAGTGCATAGCTTGTACAGGATCCAGACGGGATGGTCGAATGAGCTAGCGCATCAGTCTCCCGTGCTGGTAGATCGTGGGTTCGAACCCTGGTCGAGTCAAACCAATGACTTAAAAATTGATACGTATCGCTTCCTAGCCTGGCGCTCGGCATTATTAGGATAGGGCAGGGACTGGTTGGCTCAGTGTCGGGATAATGTGACTGAGTGGGGTATCGGGTCATGGTGCCGGCGGCCTGGTTTCCCAGTGGGACAGCACTATAAAGTTGCCATGAATGCACACTGTCACAAGTCGGTACCCGTCCTGATATGACCTTAGATGTTGTTAGGACATAAAACAACAAACAAACAATGTACATGATCCTGGTAACGCAGCAGATTAATTTAATTATAAAAAGTTCAGAAATAAATTTATTTCGATTTATTTGCCAACTCTTTGCTTTGTCAGTAGTGTTGGTTTTATTTGCATGTAGAATGCAAAGTTCAATCCATTTAATATCATTGTTTCTACTCCCAACTCTGTAGCTAGGCCTTAACCCCTTGCACCCCTAATAATACCCTTACAAATTAACTTATTCATATGGAATAAAATCAGACCATTCAATATGACATCATGGCGATACCCTGCGATACTTAGCGATACTTTGACACAGCGGGAGACGCTCAAAGACTCATGACGTCATTTTGTAGATAGCCTCCAGGAAAATGATACATATTTGCACATTCCACGGATCGTTTTACCATAACAAACCGTCACTATAGATACGAGCGACTCTTATCTGAATTATAAACCATCAGTCAACAGCGGGAACCAGCTAACCGGAAGTCACTTACTGATAACAGACAAAACTTACACAGCACGCGCTCACCACCTCGTGCAGCTCCCCACCACCAGGGTGCACCACCCAAATTACCATCAACCTGGTTAGTTGGTTGTTGGAGTTTTACGACCTGGCAACATCTAAGGTCATATCAGGACAGGTACCACTTGTGACAGTGCACACTCATGGTACTTTATAGTGCTGCCCCACTGGGACACCAGGCCACCAGAATCATGACCTGATATCCCACTGAGTCACATCATCCTGACACTGAACCAACCAGTCCTTGCTTGCTCTATCCTAATAATGCCGAGCGCCAGGCTAGGAAGCGACAAGTATCAATTTTATTAGTCATTGGTTTGACTCGACAGGGAACCGAACGCTCAAACTTCCGCACATGAGGCCCGCGCTCTCCTGATTCGGCTACCGCACCGGGTACCATCAACCTGAGTGTATTTCCAAGAGGGCCTACGTTGAAAACAGATTTACAGGAGCACCAGTCTCCAAAGGACAACTCTACATCCAGACCAACGCTGTCCTGACATTGGAGTGAGAGTCAAATGAAACAAATCCAGTTTGTACATGGACAAATTGTTCGCCCACAGCCGGGGTTTCGCTGATCGTAGAGTTGGCTAAAGACAGGTCCTATTGTAACCACAAATTGCATAGTAAAGTAAAGCTTGTGTTATTTAACAACACCTCTAGAGCACATTTATATTTTTATTGTATCATCGGCTATTGGACGTCATTCTGACATATTTCTTTGGAGGAAACCGGCTGCCACCACATAGGCTACTCTTTCCGATAAGCAGCAAGGGATCTTTTATATGCACTTTCCCACAGACAGGACAGCACATACCACAGCCTTTGATGAACCAGTTGTGGTCCACTAGGTGGAACGGAAAATAGCCCAAACTGCAAATGTGTCCACTGAGCAGGATCAATCTGATGACGACCGCTTCACAGGTGGACACTCTACCGCCTGAGCTACTCCCGCTCCTTTAATTGCACAGTAGGCACAGAGAAATGCAATAAATGCTTTGAGGACTCGTGTCCCAGTCATATTGCGTTGTCGTTGCTAGGCAACTCACAGTTTAGTAGACATTCCCCCACACAAGGCCATAGCTGACACTCATGACTATATGTTTTTACCAGACGAGTTATTTATAATCTGGTGTCAACTAAACTACATAACGTTGAGGTAGTAGTAGCAGTATCCAGTGTGTAGGCCCAACAGTCACGTATACATCACAACCATCCCACAGTGTTCTACAATAAGGACGCCAGAATATTTTGTTAAATGACTTAAAAGTTCTTTGAAGGTGTATTTTTCTCCTTTATTTCAGTTATATTAAATAAATTAAAAGTTGTTTGAAAAAGAAAATTGTGTACCCTCGGCCAGTAATACATTGACACCACCTCTACTGTCAACGTGACAGCCAAGTCGCTGTCACACCAACCAAGACTAATTATCATGAGTTTGGACAAAAAGAACGATAAATAAATTTCACTTTGAATCAGCTACTACAAACAAGCAGTGTGCCTGCCTGGGTAACAAGCTTCAGTTTAAAGTTTCACAATCCAGGGGGTTTGAGTTTCTGCCATATTAAAAAGTATATTAAGTTGATGTGCTATAATATACTTTACTTTAGTTTGGGGTAACTTTGAATACATATTATATTTCAAGTGAAAACATACTTAAAGCTGCATAGCCCGATGAAAACATCAACTTTTCAAAACCAAAGCAATTATCTAGATTTGATCCTACATATCTAACTTAGATTCTGGCACATGTATTAAACATTTGTCGCCACATAGAAGGGAATGCTGAGGCAATTGAATAGAACCTGTTACTGCAGAAGCCTATGGTGTCAGAGTTTTGGCAAGCTTGTCAAAATTAATTTTCCATGTTTGCACTTCAAATAACTCAAAAGTTGGCCATTTTAAATAGAAGTTACTTCAAACTAATCTAAAACTAAGGTAAGGTAGATACTAACAATCAAGTTAATGTATTTATCTCAGAAAATGACAGAAACGCAAAGCGATCGGACTATGCAGCGTTAATTTTGGCATACATACGGAAAGGCGCGACATCAGAGGCCTGTATGACTTTCAGCATGACACGTTCTTTTCACTGGATATAAATTATATTCCCTTCTCTGCAGCCATTAATATTTATTTATTAAGTGCATCAGTATCTAAGTAGAATATGTAGGATTGAATGCAGCGAAGTGCTTTGGTTTACCCAATTGTAGGGTTTCATGGGATTGGTGTGTAATATGCAAGAATTGCGTCTGATTTGCTGGGGGAGGAGACATTGGCAGCTTTCCACCTCCCTCCCACCAGACTCTCTCCTCCCGAACCTAGGTCCGCCGATCAGAACTCTCCGCTAAGGCGCCACCTACCGCATTCTCCCAGAACTCCCCATTTGACTGCCACCAACACCAGCACTTCTCCAGCAGCAGAGCTGACAACGTAATTCTTCCGCTCACTGACCTAACTTGGAGCGCTTCATCTAATACTCTTCTCCTCATAAATCTCACTCTTTGACTTCACTTCCGTATCCTCATAATGTATCACGAGAGGCCAACGGAATAATATCTTCAAGGAGAGGCCCAGATATTTTTATTTTTAGTGACAGATCCAATGGTAGAAGCATTTGAGAGAAGGCTGGATAGATATAGGAGAGGACACCCACAATTATATGACTTCAAGGCTCCGTCCACTTACATTTGTGTGCAAAAAAAAAGTGTTTTTCTTACCATAACGAGCTGGCATTAGAGGCCCAACAGGGCTTGGATCAGCCAGAAGAGGATCTATAAGTTAATCTATAAGTTAATCTGTAAGTTAATCTGTAAGTTAATCTGTACGTTAATCTGTAAGTTAATCTGAAAGTTAATCTGTAAGTTAATCACCTTGCATCACTCTTCACTAGTAGGGCTTCAGGGCTCTTCGGGACAATAACAACATATTTACCTCTACTATGTCTCCAGCTCCTCCCATGCCAATCATGTAGCTTACGAATATCACCATTATCAGGAAATACATCTGTGCATTTTGAATCCATTTTACGGTCACAAAACTCAACTTACCCCGTGACTGTGATAGTCGATCATAGGATGGCGAAAACTGGAACTTACCTGAAACAAAATAAAACATAGACATGAATATTAACCACCTACTAAGTATTTGTGTTCTTACATTCTACAACCTGGCAAATCGCCAATGTTACCATGTACCTGAGACAGTGAGAGCTTAGTGGTACTTTTCTAATGCGTAACAGTTAAATGACCTTCGATGATCTTTTTAAATACATGTGCTGTATAGGTATTATGCGAGTACAACGGTGTGGAAAGTAATTCCATTATTATTACTGTTATTATATATATATACTTATTTCAGTATTTGCTGCTCTGTGCATCCTCACCACTATGATTGGACCGGTGGCACTGCCACCGGCCCTCCTCATCCCTAATGGATGCGTGCATATGTTCAAAGGAGGAATTTATATATATATATATTATATATATATACATATATATATACCATATATATATATTTATATATATTTATATTATATATATATGTATAATATATATATATAATATATATACTTATATATTATACATATATATATATATATACATACATATATATATATATGATACATAGCGCATTATACGAGTATAAATGCAAGGGGAACAAATACTTTATATATATCTATTCCTCCTTGGCGCATTGGTGGAGTGCCCCCCTCCCCCCCAGCTGTCGGGGTAATTGGTGGGTGCGACCCCCCCCCCCCCCCCGCCGCGCCACACACACTGGAGGAATAATATATAATTTTAATATATTTATATTAACATGTGTTGATTGAAGTTGCACTTTACTTGCATAGTCTGATGATTTTGAATTTCTATCATTTTCTGAGATAACTAACTATATTATGTTGATCGCTATAATCTACCTTACTTCAGTTTCAAGTAACTTTGATTTAAAATGGTTAACTTAGGAGATATTTGAAGTGTAAACATGCAACAAACAATGTTGGCATGTGTGTCATAACTCTGATCCCATAGGCTTCAGCAGTAACATATATCGCTGCAGTATTTCCTTCCCCGTCCTGATACGACCTTAGATGTTGCTAGGACGTAAAACAACAACAAACAAACAACAAACAAACAAACGTATTTCCTTCAATGTTGTGACACATTGTAAAAATATACGGATTTTCGGTTAAGAATTATATATTGGCAGAGAGCATTATTATTCTTGGACGACGGAGTGGGAACCAGGTTATGTAAACTAAAAGCAATAGAATCCCACTCCCATTGTACATGATACTGAGTGATGTGAAATATATGTTATATATGATGCTTGGAGTTAATGAAGAGATGTTCCTATAAAAGAGACAGTACATGATTATTGAAATGTTTCTCTATGTGTTCATAAAGAATACAATTGGAGAAAAAGGACAATTTTAATATATATATCTATATATATATCTGTAACTGTATACAACATCCTGTTCACCCATGACCACTGGACCGACCCACCTGCCTAATCTGCATATGTATAGAGTGCACCACCTGCAGCTGGTTTGAGTGACAGCCCCTACTGGGGGTGGCCACCCACCCAGACTGTGGGGAGTGTCTGATTGGCTGGCTGGGGAATGTCCGGTCACCTGACTCCCTTGGCCTATCCTGACCACACACTAGTCTCAGATAATTAATTATTCAAAAATCTGCTCCAGGTAAACTGGAGAGAAATCACTCTACTCCTAGCTCTTGAGTGAGACACACCTACTTTTGAGCAGGAACCCCAGACACTCTGTCTGATGCTATCTAAATTCACCTATTCAAATTGAGTGTATACACAGCCATAGGACTCCTGTCCCATGGGCTGTAGGCACTGCTTTCAGTATACAGGCTAAAGTGATAATGAGACATAGTGTGGGCAGCATATGAGGAGTGAAGGTGCTAGGTCACATGTAAGGGGGATGGACAGGAGTTGCTGCCAATAAAGCACAACTTATTCACTGTTCATCTGTGTGACTGGTTTTCCTTCCTCTTTCCAGACTTGGTTAAATTGATTTAGGCTGATTGCATCACAGGTGAAATGAAGGGGAAGAGTTTTGTAGTCACATGGGGTGCTCAACACAGCAGAGCATCCATGTTTCTATAACATGTTCAATAAGTGCACTAGTATCTAAGTTAGATAGGTATAATTAAATGTAGATAATTGCTTTGGTTTGGAAAATTTGCTTTTTATTATCGGACTATGCAGCTTTATACTCGATGAGTTTGCTGGTAGAGTGGATCCCTGGTGGATCCCTGGTGGATCCCTGGTGGATCCCTGGTGGATCCCTGGTCGCGCAGTGCGGTTTGGATCACTACTGTCTGGGTTATCAGTCAGAGGGAGGCGGTGCAAGGCGGCTTATCTGCCGGATATCACAGCCACATGTACGCATGCGCACACTGCACACGCGCACCGGAAGGACGGAGGGACGCCCATTACCAAGAAAAGGTTACTTTACATTCCAACATACACACATTTAAATTAAATAATCAACCTTAAAAGAAAACGGAAACAATCAAATTAAAATAATTAAAAAAGCCATAAATAGAACTTTCTTTTGTAAACTAAATACCATAATACAGTGTGTTCTGATAGAATATCTGTCTCAGAGATGAAAATCATACACCAATCAAATTATACTTAGTAAATATATACTCCATTGTCAACTTATAGCTAAGCAGTATAGAGGGCTCCAAAGCAAACACCCCATTACTTAACGTTGCATAGTGCGATGTTTTTGAGTTTCTGTCATTTTTATGAGATAAATATATTATGTCGAAGGTCATAATCTACCTTACTCTATCTTGAAATTATTATGATCTTAAATAGCAAACTTTTGAAATATTTGAAGTGCAACCATGCAAAATTAATTTTTGCAAGCATGCCAAAACTTAGATAAAAGATTCACCCGGTACTTGTAGTACACGGGTGAAGGACAACGTAGTGTAAATACGCACGAAAATAGGTTTAGTATGGAACATGAACTAGAAACTGTGGCTCCAGTATCAAATGGCTACTCATATAGGCACCGAGTTGGTGAAATGGGCGAGAATGCAAAAAGACAAGATGGCGGCCAGAGAATGCCGTCGATTTCACTTTTAAATTGCATTAAAGCATGTTTTATTATATTTTCCAACTCAAAAGTAGCGGGTAAACATGAAGACAAAGAATAAATGTTGCTTCTTAGATTGAGAAATTAGGCTCTCATAAAGACTCATTTCATTAGTCCGATTTTTATATAAGGCTGATCTTCACCCGTGTACTTCAAGTACCGGGTGAATCTTTTATCTAGCCAAAACTCTGACATCATAGGATTCTGCAGTAATAGGTTCTATTAAATTGCACCATTATTCCCTTCTATATGATGACAAATGCTTAATAAGTGCATCAGTATCCAAGTTAGATATGACGATTCAAATCTAGATAATTATTTGGGTTTTAACAATTTGATGCTTTCATCGGACTATGCAGCTTTAATTTCTACTGATTTCATAGGCTATAACTTTATAAGGATGTTCCCGGCACCTTGTATTCCCAAATGGCCACCCAACAAAGCTCTGAAATATTACTTACCTACTACTGATTTGGTTGGTTATAACTATAAGTATAAGCCTGTATCAGGATGTCTACAGCACCTCATATTACCAAATGGCCAGCCTTCAAAGTTTTAACGAGGCCTCCAATATTACTATCCACTACTGATAAGCCTGTATCAGGATGTCTACAGCACCTCATATTACCAAATGGCCACACATCAAAGGTTTAACGAGGCCTCCAATATTACTATCCACTACTGATAAGCCTGTATCAGGATGTCTACAGAACCTCATATTACCAAATGGCCACACATCAAAGGTTTAACGAGGCCTCCAATATTACTTTCCACTACTGATAAGCCTGTATCAGGATGTCTACAGCACCTCATATTACCAAATGGCCACACATCAAAGGTTTAACGAGGCCTCCAATATTACTATCCACTACTGATAAGCCTGTATCAGGATGTCTACAGCACCTCATATTACCAAATGGCCACACATCAAAGGTTTGACAAGGCCTCAAATATTACTTATCCACTACTGATTAATTGGTTATAACTAAAAGTCTGTATCAGGATGTCTACAGCACCTCATATTACCAAATGGCCAGCCTTCAAAGTTTTAACGAGGCCTCCAATATTACTAATCCACTACTGATAAGCCTGTATCAGGATGTCTACAGCACCTCATATTACCAAATGGCCAGCCTTCAAAGTTTTAACGAGGCCTCCAATATTACTAATCCACTACTGATAAGCCTGTATCAGGATGTCTACAGCACCTCATATTACCAAATGGTCACCCATCAAAGTTTTGACAAGGCCTCCAATATTACTAATCCACTACTGATAAGCCTGTATCAGGATGTCTACAGCACCTCATATTACCAAATGGCCACACATCAAAGGTTTAACGAGGCCTCCAATATTACTAATCCACTACTGATAAGCCTGTATTAGGATGTCTACAGTACCTCATCTTACCAAATGGCCACACATCAAAGTTTTGACGAGGCCTCCAATATTACTTATCCACTACTGATAAGCCTGTATCAGGATGTCTACAGCACCTCATATTACCAAATGGCCACACATCAAAGTTTTGACGAGGCCTCCAATATTACTTATCCACTACTGATAAGCCTGTATCAGGATGTCTATGGCACCTCATATTACCAAATGGCCAGCCATCAAAGTTTTTACGAGGCCTCCAATATTACTTATCCACTACTCATAAGCCTGTGTCAGGATGTCTATGGCACCTCATATTTCCAGGTTGTTAACCCAGCCAAGTTCTGACGATGTTCAGATTGCTTAACTTAGGTGATTGGACGAGAACTGGTGTTTCCAACATTATATCAGCTGCATTGCATGCTTGGTGCACCACACATTGTTGTTGGAGATCTCGACTCTGGAGCGGGACATAGCTCAGGCGGTAGAGTGTCCACCTGTGAAGGTGTAGGTCATCCTATCGATCCTGCTCAGTGGACCCATTTACAATTTGGGCTATTTTCCGTTCCAACCAGTGGTCCAGAACTGGTTCATCAAAGGCTGTGGTATATGCTGTCCTGTCTGTGGAAAAATGCATATAAAATACCCCTTGCTGCTTATCGGAAAGAGTAGCCTATATGGTGGCAGCGGGCTTCCCCCAAAGAAATATGTCAGGATGACCATGTACTTGACGTCCAATAGCTGATGATAACAAATAAAACAAGCTTTACTTTTTTCGTTAGATTCTCGACTCGGGTGCACACACACACAGACACACACTCATTCACTCACAAACAGGTTATTGGGGGGAAGCTGAGTGATAACATGTTAGGGAGAAGTGTCTGACCAAAGCCATCAAGTGTGCACCAAAGTAAACCTGAATTTCCATCAACAGTCGCCACACACTCAGCCCCCCCAGACCCCCCTCCCTATCTCACCTGATAACACTGAGGACCAGAAGAAACGCTACGAGAAAGGGGAACCTGACGGCCCTGTCACACTACGATGTATTGCATCAGCGTATGACCAACGGATGAAAAAGGCCCAATACGTCGAGACGCGTCGAACTTTCCGGGGCTGGAACAAAGTTGGACGTATACACAACGGACTGAACATATGCAGAAGTATGTGCGAAGTATTGCTAGCGTATTAGAGCGCGTCATAGAAAATATGGCCAAACGTTTGACTAATGTGCCTCCGCCGTTCTCGGCGTATGGCCAGCGTATGAGTAACATATCCCCACTTGGTCATAAGTTGGCAAGAGAATAGCTCGCATATGCTCACGCAACATTCGCCAAACGCCAGCAAACGTTATAAAAGTTATTTGATCATCAGAAGTACGCCTTAGACGTTAAAGATGTCAAGACACGGAGAACTGCCACATGTACGTTAGACATACATTATACGTATGTTAGTCATACATTGTCAATATGTGACTGTACGACTAACGACTAACATACTTCGACGTATGTATAATGTACATCTAGCGTATATCGACGTATGTCTAATGTATACATAGCGTGTGCCTAATGGAACAGACATACGTTGTCGAACATCAAAAGTTTTGAACATGCTCAAAACGTTTATGGCGCCTTGGTGTGCGATGCAATATAACAGCGTACACATAACGTACTCATAACGTATCTCGACGTACACCAACGTGTTGGCGCAAAATCACCTATGTCGGCACACGCTAACGCGATGCGTCGTAGTGTGACAGGGCCTTGAACGCAAGTCTCAAATTATGTCCAACACAATATAAGGTTGGTTGGTTGTTGGAGATTTATGTCCTGGCAACATCTAAGGTCATATCTAAGGTCATATAAGGACGAGCACAATATAAAGAGCTATCATATTTCACAACTTGTGAAATCAATGTACTCTAGAGGCGTCATTAAATAAAACAAACTTCTTTTTTCACAACTTGTGGGTAGGACACCTTGATTGGATACCCGCCAAATTGCGTCATTTAAAGCGGCATAGTCCGATGAAGCATCACATTTAGAAAACCCAAACAATTACCTAGATTTGATTCTACATTTCTAACTTACATACGGATGCACTTATTAACCATTTTTTTGCCACATAGAAGGGAATACTGAGTCAATTTAATAGAACATGTTACTGCAGAAGCCTATGTTGTCAGAGTTTTGGCATGCTTGCTCAAATTAATTTAGCATATTTGCACTTCAAATATCTCAAAAGTTAGCCATTTAAAGTTGCCTGGTATACCTCACCCAGAAACAAACGAATCCAGCATCAAAAGCTCTCCAAACATGCCTTTGCTTAGTTTGTTCAGTTCATGCAACTAAACATGTGGGAGGAGAGTGTTGAGGTCTGTGATGTATGAATGACATCATAGGTGGATTCCCTCATCACATGACCTAGAGGGGTTCCCCACACACAGGGGAAGCCATGGCAACCACCAAGATGGCAGCCACAGAAAGCTCTCAATTCAACTATTAAAGTCTATTAATCTACATGGTTTAATCAATTATTCACACAAAAAGTACCTGGTTATGAGAAATAAACATTTGAACTTTATATTTAGCATTTTCGATTGCAAATTCTAACATTTGTCTCTATATGGTTGTTTAAAAGCCTTGTCAGTGCTGCTGGACTAAATACATACCACACAACAGGAGCAACCAATTTCAGCACTCTAGCCCCACGTATACAGTTGCATAAACTGAAAACCTGCAAAGGTATGCTTGGAGAGCATTTGTCGGAGTATGGTTCGTGTCTCAGCAGCCTATACCCGGTCCATTTAAAATGAAAGTTACTTCAAACAAAAGTAAGGTCGATTTATAACAATTAATTTAATATATTTATCTTAGAAAAATGATAGAAACTCAAAGCCATCGGAATATGCAACTTTAAATTCATTGATAGTTTAACATCGTTATAAACACAAGATCTGTTGTCAAGGTGTGCTCAACAGGAAGTTGAATACAACCGAGAAACACTGTACAGGGAAAGGAAGAACGGTACAGTGCTGCCCTCTGGTGTCTTGAACGGGAACTACCACATTCATTGTCAATCATCTCAGCGTTAAAAAGTGGCCCAGAATGAGGTGTAACATGGTCCCATTGCGTTTGTTTTCACAAAGGTTATCACTGGGGGGGGGGGGGGGGGGGGGTTCAAAGTCCAGGCACAGAGGCGCGAGAGTTCTCTGCTATTATCGCCCAGTTTCACAATTGTCAAAACAATGACACTATTGTTGGCAAAATCAACTTTAAGACCGCATACATTACATAGGTACATACACACATGCACACATACAAACACATGCATACATGCATGCATGCATATATACATGCACACATGCATGCATACATACACACATGCAAACATACACACATGTATGCATACATACCCACATCCATACATACATACACCCATGCATGCATTCATGTATACATGCATACATACATACATACATACATACATACACATACATACATACATACATGCATACATTAAATTATATGTAGCCCATCTAATCTTACAATCTGTTTTCGGTATGTTAGTAACTTTGCATTGAAGCATGACAGTAACTGAATTTGTTTAATATATTTGGGGACAATGGTATTTTGATGGTTGATTCGCAATGCAAACTCTATTGCAATATCCCGAAGTACTAACTACCCTTGTATGAGAGTGCAGTGAAGACTGCAAACTGTTTTCGAACCTGGCTTTAAAAGAATGTGAGCGCTTAATTGTTGGTTCAACATTTCGCCACTATGCGCCGCTAGCGATCAGGCCGCACTTAAGCACCACCAAGCGGCCATAAGGGGAACTGGAATCCAACTAAAGCTAAGATTCCTTCTACGTGGTATGCGGCATGCGGCATGCGGCATGCGGTATGCGAATGGGAGGATTCCTTCTACGCGGTAAGCGGCAAGCGTCCTCCACCACCACTACCAGATGTTTCCCCTCAGCACCCCTGGGTGTGACCGTTCCATAATGATCAGTCGCCTCTCCTAGTCTAAAACTAATGGACAAGTGTGACTGACGTTTCTATTCGCATACCGCGTGCCACATGCCGCATGCCACACCGATCGCTACAGGGACTGATCGAGTTGCCGCATTCGCATTCGCATTCGCATTCGCATACCACGTGTAAGGGATGTAGCCCATCGGCTTCAAGGCGTTTCGATTTTTTGCCACATTCGCATACCACATACAGCACGCATTCCTTCCATGCGTTTTGCGGTATGCGGTATGCGAATGGCGTGATTCCTTACACGCGGCATGCGGCATGCAGCGAGGGATATATAAAAGACCCTGCAGTGTGTGTATTGTATGTATTGTATGTAATAATGTAGTGTGTGTACTGTGTAGTGTATATAGTGTGTGTAGTGTGTGTAGAGTGTGTAGTGTGTGCAGTGTGTGTAGTGTATGTGTTGTGTGTATTGTGTGTAGTGTGTGCAGTGTGTGTAGTGTGTGCAGTGTGTGTAGTGTATGTATTGTATGTAGTGTGTGTAGTGTGTGCAGTGTGTGTAGTGTATGTGTTGTGTGTATTGTGTGCAGTGTGTGTAGTGTGTGCAGTGTGTGTAGTGTATGTACTGTGTGTAGGGTATGCAGTGTGTGTAGTGTATGTATTGTGTGTAGGGTGTGCAGTGTATGTAGTGTGTGCAGTGTGTGTAGTGTATGTATTGTGTGTAGGGTTTGTAGTGTGTGTAGTGTGTGCAGTGTGTGTAGTGTATGTATTGTATGTAGTGTGTGTAGTGTGTGTAGTGTATGTATTGTGTGTGCAGTGTGTGTAGTGTGTGCAGTGTGTGTAGTGTATGTATTGTGTGTAGGGTTTGTAGTGTGTGTAGTGTGTGCAGTGTGTGTAGTGTATGTATTGTATGTAGTGTGTGCAGTGTGTGTAGTGTATGTATTGTGTGTAGGGTGTGTAGTGTGTGTAGTGTGTGCAGTGTATGTATTGTATGCAGTGTGTGTCGTGTGTGTAGTGTATGTATTGTGTGTAGGGTTTGTAGTGTGTGTATTGTGTGCAGTGTGTGTAGTGTATGTATTGTATGTAGTGTGTGAAGTGTATGTATTGTGTGTAGGGTTTGTAGTGTGTGTAGTGTGTGCAGTGTATGTAGTGTGTGTAGTGTATGTATTGTGTGTGCAGTGTGTGTAGTGTGTGCAGTGTGTGTAGTGTATGTATTGTGTGTAGGGTTTGTAGTGTGTGTAGTGTGTGCAGTGTGTGTAGTGTATGTATTGTATGTAGTGTGTGCAGTGTGTGTAGTGTATGTATTGTGTGTAGGGTGTGTAGTGTGTGTAGTGTATGTATTGTGTGTAGGGTTTGTAGTGTGTGTAGTGTGTGCAGTGTGTGTAGTGTATGTATTGTATGTAGTGTGTGTAGTGTGTGTAGTGTATGTATTGTGTGTAGGGTTTGTAGTGTGTGTAGTGTGTGCAGTGTGTGTAGTGTATGTATTGTATGTAGTGTGTGTAGTGTATGTATTGTGTGTAGGGTTTGTAGTGTGTGCAGTGTGTGTAGTGTATGTAGTGTATGTATTGTATGTAGTGTGTGTAGTGTGTGTAGTGTATGTATTGTGTGTAGGGTTTGTAGTGTGTGCAGTGTGTGTAGTGTATGTATTGTATGTAGTGTGTGCAGTGTGTGTAGTGTATGTATTGTGTGTAGGGTGTGTAGTGTGTGTAGTGTGTGTAGTGTGTGTAGTGTGTGCAGTGTGTGTATTGTATGTATTGTATGTAGTGTGTGTAGTGTGTGTAGTGTGTGTAGTGTGTGTAGTGTGTGTAGTGTGTGCAGTGTGTGTAGTGTGTGGAGTGTGTGTAGTGTATGTATTGTATGTAGTGTGTGTAGTGTGTGTAGTGTATGTATTGTGTGTGCAGTGTGTGTAGTGTGTGCAGTGTGTGTAGTGTATGTATTGTGTGTAGTGTGTGCAGTGTATGTATTGTATGTAGTGTGTGTAGTGTATGTATTGTGTGTGCAGTGTGTGTAGTGTGTGCAGTGTGTGTAGTGTATGTATTGTATGCAGTGTGTGTATTGTGTGTAGTGTGTAGTGTGTGTAGTGTGTGAATTGCATGTAGTGTATGTAGTGTATATAGCGTATGTAGTGTATGTAGTGTATATAGTGTATGTAGTGTAGTAGTGTATGTAGTATGTAGTGTATGTAGTGTACATAGTGTTTACCTATTACACATGGGCGGTTAGTGGATCAAAGTCTACACAAGCCGAACTAATCGTTGTGAATCACCTCGATAAAAGATTCACCCCGTACTTACAGTACAGGGGTGAACACAAACCGTATATAAAAGCTGGCAAAAACTGCTTTAGTATGGAACAGGAAGTGGAACCCCTTGCTCCAGTATCAAATGGCTACATATATCGGCACAGAGTTGGTGAAATGAGAGAGAATGACAAAAGACAAGATGGCGGTGATGAAATGCTGTTGGTTTTATTTTTAAAGTTCCTTAAACTACATGTTTTATTATATTTTTTAAATCAGAAGTAGCGGGTAAATATGAAGATTTATGTGAACAATATATTTTGCTTCTTAAATTAAGAATTTACTGGCTGAGTTCATTTCCCCAGCATGTCAAAATTCTTCGCCAGTTTTTCTAATGGGTTGTTTTTCACCCCTGTACTGGAAGTATGTGGTGAATCTTTTATCTATGAATCACCCTGCCCGGCACCTTGCCAGTTCAACTTACATACACAACAACAAATGTACTTCCATTGCAATACCAGACGGGATGGCCGAAGGAGTTGAGCGTCCGTCTCCCGTTTTGGGAGATAGGGGGATCCGAATACATGGGTTTGTGGGTTCGAACCCTGGTCGAGTCAAACCAATGACTTAAAAATTGATACTTATTGCTTCCTAGCTTGGCGCTCGACATTATTAGGATAGGGTAAGGACTGGTTGGCTCAGTGGCAGGATAATGTGACTGAGTGAGTGGGATATCAGGTCATGGTGCCAACAGCCTTATCTCTCAGTGAGGCAGCACTATAAAGTCACCATGTGTGCACACTGTCACAAGTCAGACAATGTCCTGATATGATTCTAGATGTTGCTAGGACGTAAAACAACAAACACACAAGACAAAGAACTGTAAATTTACCATGAGTGTCGATACATATATCCTGATATGACCTTAGATATTGCTAGGACATAAAAAACAACAACAAACAAATCATTAGACTAATTTGAACAAGAGAGGCCAAGCCTATTACACATGTGAGGTTAGTGGATCAAAGTCTACACAAGCCGAACTAATCGCTGTGAATCACCCTGACCGGCACCCTGCCAGTTCAACCTACATACACAACAACAAATGTACTTCTGTTGTCACTCGTGACAAATGAACGCCCTCCCAGACAGCTTCGAACCCACTTACAAAGTGACGCTGGCCTCCACCCAGCAGCCCCACCCACCCCACCCACCCAGCAGCCCCACCCACCCCACCCACCCCACCCACCCCACCCCACCCACCAGCCCCACCCACCCCACCCCACCCACCAGCCCCACCCACTACACCCACCCACCCCATCCACCAGCCCCACCCACCAGCCCCACCCACCAGCCCCACCACCCCAACACCACCAGCCCACCCACCCCACCCACCAGCCCCACCCCACCCCACCCACCAGCCCCACCCACCCACCAGCCCCACCCATAAATAAATCCGCACTGGTCCTAAATTAACCAAAAACAAGACCCAAAACTACAGCAAGCTTTTGTCTACAATATATGTATGATATCTTGGCTTCTTGAAGTTAGTGGCAGTTTGGTATTCGGATTTTCATAATTAATTAAAACTACAGTCTACATGTACAAAATAAGATCACCATTATATGTGTAGTGCCAATGATTTTCCATTTCAAAATAAGGCAAATTCCGTTTCACCAAATAGCAAATTCCGTTTCAATTCCGTTTCAGAAAAAAATAACAAATTCCATTCCACACTGTTTAATTTTATGCTTGATTATGTTACTTATGTATTGCTATCATGTTAGAATTAATTGAATCTTGTCTAATTGCAGGTAAAGAGCTTTCTGATGACAGAGTAAGAGACACTGAGATGGTGATGGGGACTTTAGCATTCAACTTGACACTGCACTTTTATTATAATGATACCAATTGAAATAATAATGTAATACATCGCAACATGATCGTCACACAAAAGAATGACAAATAAAATTTAAATAAATACTGATGTTAGATTGGAGATCATGACTATCTGAAATCCATAAAACAGAACATGAAATTGAATATAACATATAAAAGTTAATAAGATATAAGTAAAGTCAATAAATATGCATATAAATCACAAAATAATGGAATTCCGCTCCAACTTATGAATTCCATTTAAAACTTGACAATCCGCGATTTCCGTCCGTTTTCCTCGATTGCGGAAAATCATTGGCACTATATGTGTAATGCCTAACTTCAACCTGCTACGGTGTATTGTCTATATCGTTTATACCATCTCACCATCTCATCCATAAATAGTTCATTTACACCACAATTGTTAAGGCCGGAAGACCAGCACGTCGGTCCCTAAACAAAATATTATTCAACTGGAATACAAATTTTGAAAAAAAAATTATTTTGAAAAAGAAAACCTGAATGAGAAAAATGGAACAAGAATGTAACTTGGCAAACTGTGTTGAGTGGGTCGTTTGTGGAAGTGATGTGTGTTTGGCGACAGGAGACTGGGCAGAGGACAGAGCTGTGTGTGTGTGTGTGGGTGTGGGGGCTCCATTGTATGGTGCTCCCCACTATAGGTAGTAACCATAGAAACGCCATGTCACTCCAACTTGTCTTGGTGTGGCACTCTGCCAAAAGGAATACCACCGAAACACAGCGACATGTTCAAGGCTGCGGTCAGGGCGCACGCGCGCGCGCGTGTGTGTGTGTGTATGTGTGTGGAAGTGTGTGTGTGTGGTGTGGAAGTGTGTGTGTGTTTGTTGTTGTTTTACGTCCTAGCAACATCTACGGTCATATCAGGATGGGTACCGACTTGTGACAGTGCGCACTCATGGTGACTTTATAGTGCTGTCCCACTGGGAAACCAGGCCACCAGCACCATGATCTGATATCCCATTCAGTCACATTATCCTGACACTGAGCACACCAGTCCTTGCCCTGTCCTAATAATGCCGAGAGCCTGGCTAGGAGGCGACACGTATCAATTTTAAAGTCATTGGTTTGAGGCGACCAAGGTTCGAACCCACGACCCCAGGATCTACCAGCACGGGAGACGGACGCTCTAACTCATTCGGCCATCCCGTCTGGTCACGCATGTGTGTGGTGTTTGTGTATATCTGGTGTGGAAGTGTGAGTGTGTGTGAGTGTGTGTCTGGTGTGGAAGTGTGTGTGTGGTGTGTGTGTGTGTGTGGTGTTTGTGTATATCTGGTGTGGAAGTGTGAGTGTGTGTGTGTGTGTGTTTGTGTCGTGTGGTGTGGAAATGATGCTGTTGTATATGTTTAATATAATCACAAACACGCCTTTATAAATTTTACTTCTAAGGAGTAATACAATTCCAGGATAATTCCAGGACTTTTTCCCTCCCATGCGGAAGGTCGTCAGTTCAATTCCCGGTCGAGTCAAGCTAATGACTTACAAACTGTATACCTGTCGATACCTAGCCTGGTGCTCAGCATTAATAGGATAGGGCAAGGACTGGTTAGCTCAGTATCAGGATAATGTGATTGAGTGGGATATCGGGGCATGGTGCCAGCAACACTGTAAAGCCACAATGAGTGGTCACTGTCACCCGTCCTGATATGACCTTAGATGTTGCCAGTTCGTAAAACTCCAACAAACAAACCAAACCATCTGTCTGTTTGTGTATGGTGTTCCTAGCATGTTAGTACCCCTGGTGTCGAGTTATTGAACTAGCTGAGACGAAATCCCAGTCTGTTGGACACCACCTGTCACTACCTGCCGGCGCGCAGCAGAGGTGTGTGTGTGGTGTGTGGTGTGTGGTGTGTGGTGCGTGGTGTGTGTGGTGAGTGTGGTGTGTCTCCATGCGGTGGTGTGTATGAGGGTTGGGTGTGTGTGGTGTCTGTGTGATGTGTGTGTGGTGTATGTGTGATGTGTGTATGGTGTGTGTGTGGTGTGTGTGATGTGTGGTGGTGTGTGTGGTGCATATGAGGGTTCGGTGGGTGTGGTGGGTATGTGGTGGGTGTGTGTGGTGGTGTGTGTGGTGGGTGTGTGGTGAGTGTGGTGTGTATGAAGCTTCGTGTGTGCGGGGGGTGTGATGTATGGCATGTGTGGTGTGTATGAGGGTTGGGTGTGTGTGGTGAGTGTGGTGAGTGTGGTGAGAGTGGTGTGCGTGGTGTGTATGAGGGTTTGGTGTGTGGTGTGTGTGGTGTGTGATGTATGATGTGTGTGGTGTGTATGAGGGTTGGGTGTGTGTGGTGGGTGTGTGGTGTGTATGAGGGTTGTGTGTGATGTATGTGGTGTGTATGAGGGTTGTGTGTGTGGTAAGTGTGGTGTGTGATGTGTGTGGTGTGTGCGGTGTGTGTGAGTGTGTGGTGTGTGTGGTGTGTGTGGTCAGTATTTCTTTTATTTTTTTATTTTTTTATTTTTTTATTAAGGCTGTATTTATACTGTCCATAGCATATAAGCTCTGGTATTCAGGCTTGTTTTCAATGCTACCCAGCTGTAGTGTTGGTGTTATCTTATCACACAGTAGCTGCTGATAAGGTATTTGATTGCCTGCATTTCAGTAGCAGATAGATAGTTGGTTGGTACGGTTAGATGCTAATCCTATTTACATATCATAGGCTTGTATGTAGCTGTGTGGTGTGCTATCTGGCTACTTTTGGCATGGTTACCTTCCATTGGGCGTCCCGCTGGTGGGCCGTGACATATCACATGCCCCTTTGCAGTGCAGCTTAGTGGGGGTTTCCTAGCCTTATTTTGCACAAATATTTTTTGTATGTTTTTAGGTCAGGAATTTGTCGTTTACCATTTGGGCATTCCACACCTTGGCAGCCATTTCCAGCATGCTTCTCTCGTGAGCTTTTATTTGGTTTCTGGTCTGCTTTAGTAGTGGCACATTATTTCCTCTAGTAGTCCATTGTGGTTTTGTTATGAGTTTAGTGCTTTGACTATAGCTATATGCTAAGGTTGTCAAATGAATTATTCTCTTATTTTCTAGTAATTTCACTTTGGTTCTTTTGTGTATGTCATCGGTGGGGTGCAGCATGTCTACTCTTAGGCAGATTTGTAGGCCTCTGTTCTGCAGTATTTGAAGTTTTTTTGGAAGTTCTTTTTTCGCACCCATGTAGTTTACATCTCCATAGTCAAAATAGGGGAGCACCATGCCCTTGAAGATTTTTATTGACATTTCTTGTATCATGTAGTCTCATAGCTTTGCAAATAGCCACAGTTTTACTTTTTGGATAATTCTATTTATACATAGGTTGTAGTTTAGTTGGCTGTCCAACTCAAGGCCTAGGTATTTGTAATGGTCTACATTTTCTAATGTTTGGTTTCCTAACTTACAGTGTAGTTTTCTTTCTGGCATTTGTTTATGTGAGAAGAGTACTGTTTTTGATTTGCTTGTGTTGATCTTTATTTTGTTGGACTCACAACACTCGTCTAGTTTTAGTAAGAGTTTATTTAGTCTATTTATTACCACTTCTTCTGTGGTGCCATTTGCATATATGACTGTCATCTGCATATAGTTGGAGGCATTCAGTTTGCAACCATTTTTCAAGATCGTTTATATAGATTATAAAGAGCAGTGGCCCTAACACTGACCCTTGGGGTACACCACATGTGACAGGTTGGTTGTCTGATAGTGTATTGTTTATTTTTGTTTTCTGTTGCCTGTTGTTCAGGTAGCATTTTATCTAGTCCATAGTGTTGGATTTTATGCCCATGGTTTTGAGTTTTTCCAGTAGTATGTTATGGTCTACTGTGTCAAATGCTTTGCTGAAGTCAATGAAGGCTGCTCCAACTAATTGTTTTTGGTTCATTGATGCCAGTATGGCATTTGTCAGGTTAGCTATTGTTTTTGATGTGGAGTGCAGTTTCCTGAAGCCCCCTTGTCTTTCTTTTAGTATATCAATTTTTCCCAAGTGTTCATTTATGTGTCCATTTAACACTTTTTCAATGAGCTTGACCAGGGTTTGAAGAATTGATATTGGCCTTTAGTTTCCCATGTTTTGTTTGTCTCCCATTTTTGTGAATGGGTGTGATGGTTGCGATTTTCCAGGATGAGATAAAACGCCCCTGTTCAAACGAGATGTTGAATAGGTCTACTATAGTGGCCGGGATGGCTTGGTGTTTGTGGTATGTGTGGTGTGTGTGGTGTGTGTGGTGTGTGTGGTATGTTTGTGGTATGTAAGTGTGTGAGGGTTGGGTGTGTGACCGGACTTCCGTTACATGACCAGGCCAATAACAAAGCACAAAACGGCCAATAAAACCGCTGCCATAACCTAGTAATGCGCATGTCGGTAATTGGACAGCACGCCGCAACTGTCAATAAACACAGACGTTACAGTTGTCAATATGGAAACTGTATGGCGGTATGGGAGTATTGCTATATGCACTGCACAACATGAGTGACTATGGTGATATGGGAGTGTTATTATACACTCTGCACTAATTTCATATCCGGGGTTATAAACCGTACAGGGAGGAGAACTGAGGGAGGGAGGGAATGGCAGAAGGAAGAAAGGGGAGAGGTGGAGAAGGGGCAGGGGAGAGGGGGGGGGGGGGGGGGGGGAGGAGAGGAGGAAGGGGAGGGGAGGAAGAAAGCGGGAGGGCGAAAGGAGGGGGAAGGGAGGGGGGTGAAGGGGGGGGGGGGGGGGGCGAAAGGAGGGGGAGGGGAGGGGGAGGGGGAAGGGGAGGGAGGAAGGGAGGGGAGGAAGGGAGGGGAGGAAAGGGGAGGGGAGGAGGGATGGGAGGGGGGGAAGGGGAGGGAGGAAGGGGAGGGGAGGAAGGGGAGGGAGGAAGGGAGGGGAGGGAAGGGGGGGGGGGGAGGGGGGAAGGGGAGGGAGGGGGAGGAAGGGGAGGGGAGGAGGGGAGGGGGAGGAAGGGGAGGGGAGAAGGGGGGGGGTGGGGGGGGAAGGGGAGGAAGGGGGAGTGAGTGGATGGGGAAGGGGAGGGGGAGGGGGGAGGAAAGAGGAAGGGCAGGAAGGGGAGGAAGGAGGGGAGAAAGGGGAGGGGAGAACGGGGATGGGGAGGAGGGGGACGGGAGGGGGAGGAGGTGGTGGGGAGGAAGGGGAGAAAGGAGGGGAAGGAGGGGAAGGAGGGGAGGGTGATGGTGAGGCGGCACCTTCACCTTCACCACCATAACGCTACACGAACAGTGCTCGGAGGCCGTGTCGTGTAAACCTGGCATGAGGCATGATTTACCGGGCCCACACACAGGTGCTGCCGCCTCCCGTCTTAAACAAGAACCAGTACCAGGTAGCACGCTTGGAGCTCCCTCTCACCATCCAGCGACAGTATATTTACTGCGCCTTGACTCCAATAGACTAAACATGCTGGCTTCACAGTAACTACTATCAGCATTTCCACACCTTCCCTGTAAACACTGGTTCATTTGTGTAAGAACACAGCAGACAACTGTAAATACACAGGTGTACAGTAGTTTGTTGTTTTAAGTCCTAGCAACATCTAAGGTCATATCAGGACGGGCACCGACTTGTGACAGTGCACACTCATGGCGACTTTATAGTGCTGCCCCTCTGGGAGAACAGGCCGCCAACACCATGACCTGATATCCCACTGACACATTATCCTGACATTGAGCCAACCAGTCCTTGCCCTATCCTAATAATGCCGAGTGCCTGGCTAGAAAGTGACAAGTATCAATTTTTAAGTCATTGGTTTGACTCCCCCAGGGTTCGAACCCATGATCCCATGGCCTACCAACACGGGAGACGGACTCTCTAACTCATTCGGCCATCCCGTCTGGTCAGTGTACAGTAGTACCAATCTTCAATGGATAAACCAATGTTGTTCTTAAATAGGAGGTGTCCCATCATATGTACATTATTCCTTTTCTTCAATGGACAGCTCTGCTTCCAGAGCAATGCTGTCCTTATCTTTGCTCGATGCTTGGCATTACTAGGATAGGAAAAGGACTGTTGACTCGGTGGGAGTTGAGATCAGAGTGCCGTTGGCATGGTATTTCACTGGGATAGCACTAAAAATCAAAACAAGTGGGGTTATATCATTAATAAGTGGGATCGATTCATCAACAGAGTCATGCCACCCATAAGACCGGTGACCCCTGCCCGGTCACCCCGCGCCTGTCGGCAGGCCCTGCCCGGTCACCCCGCGCCTGTCGGCAGGTCCTGCCCGGTCACCCCGCGCCTGTCGGCAGGTCCTGCCCGGTCACCCCGCGCCTGTCGGCAGGTCCTGCCCGGTCACCCCGCGCCTGTCGGCAGGTCCTGCCCGGTCACCCCGCGCCCGTCGGCAGGCCCTGCCCGGTCACCCCGCGCCTGTCGGCAGGCCCTGCCCGGTCACCCCGCGCCTGTCGGCAGGCCCTGCCCGGTCACCCCGCGCCTGTCGGCAGGCCCTGCCCGGTCACCCCGCGCCTGTCGGCATGCCCTGCCCGGTCACCCCGTGCCCGGTCACCCTGTGTCTGTCGGCAGGTCCTGCCCGGTCACCCTGCGTCTGTCGGCAGGTCCTGCCCGGTCACCCCGCGTCTCGTGTGTCCCGGCATGCCACGCTCAGTGGAGGTTGACGTGACATGCACACACAGACATGCCTCCACCCACCACCCATCCACACATACAAACGCACGCATGCGCACAAACAAATGGGACGGACGGTGTCAAGAGTTCAGTCAGAGTGGGAACGTGGTGGAACGCTGAGTGAGACGCCGTGCTGACCGTTCCATTCTGGTCAACCAATAGCGTGAGAGTGGAACAACCACTGCTGCACTTATTAATCCCCAGGTGGAGGTGGGGGTGGGGGTGGGGTGGGGGTGGGTCAACATGGCGAGAGGGAAGGTTAACGCATTAGTGACAGGTAACGCCGTGCTATATCTATAGCATTATCAGCTGATGGGAGGTGGGGGGAGAAAATAAAACAAAAACACCCCAATTAGAGCCCACCATCCCCCACTCACGCTAAATTTAGCAAAGTATCGGTGGTAGCCAAGGTCGGTGGTTCGATTTCCCATGCAATCACCTGCCAACTTGGATTTCCACCGCTGTGTATAATTTACAGCGTCATCAAAGGCCAGTTGCTCTCATACCATGTCGATGTGGTGTGGGAAGTTAAAAATCCCTTGGGTCGGTAAAAGTGTAGGCAGGGCTATCTATCGATCAACTGGCTAATGGTGAAAACAAGTCTATTCAGGGACCAGTCTGCAACCCGTCGGGGACTATCGCCAACTGATCGATAAATCTTCAAGGTAAAAAAGTATGTAAAGAGTCCAGTCTCAAACAGATAGGGGGATTTGTTTGTTGTTTTACGCCGTAGCAACATCTAAGGCAAAGCAGGACCTGCGAGGGGGCTGGCTCCCCGACCCCCAAATACAGGTTGAGAAGATTAATGACCATTAAAGTTGCAGAGTACGACTTCATTTGAACATTACTAAAGCTAACATAAAGTTAACGTGACCAGGCGTGGTAGCCGAATCGATAGAGTGGGGGCCTCGCATGCGGGAGATCAGAAGTTTGGTTCTCAGTCGAGTCAAACCAATGACTTATACAATTGATACTTGTCGCTTTCTTGCCTAGCGTTCATCATTAATAGGATAGGGCAAGGACTGGTTAGCTCAGTGTCAGGATAATGTGACTGAGTGGGATATCAGGTCATGGTGTCGGCGGCCTGATTTCCATGTGGGGCAGCACTATAAAGTCACAATGAGTGTGCACTGACACGTCGGTACCCATCCTGATATGACCTTAGATGTTGCCAGGATGTAAAACTCCAACAACCAACCAACTGAAAGTTAATGCAATATTGTTTTGCTCTCGGCTCTGCACACTCTGCACACATGTGCTCAACAGGTTGTGTTGCCAAATACCACTCTCACATATGCCCAAATAGATCAATAAAATACGAATGTGTGCAACTCTACCAACTGACACAAGTGTGCTGAAAATACTTTGACAATTTGCGTAGAATTCAAAAACACACAAAAAAACAATAACCAAAAATACCCCAAAAAATGATTCAATATATTATTAATAGTTTACATTTTAAATTTGTTCCGCCACCAAGGAGCTGACCACTACAAGGGTTACCATGGTAATGCGAGTAAAATGAGACACTACACCTTGTAGGCTGAAACTGGAGCAGGCTTTCCCACCTGCACAATTCACCTGTCGCCATCTTTGCCCATCTGAGCCACAGTTCTCCTAAAACTAACCGTCTGCACCACACCCTGCACTAAGGGCCCTTTTAGGGACCTGGGTGCATGGAGGTCCCTAAAACTAACCGTCTGCACCACACCTTGCACTAAGGGCCCTTTTAGGGACCTGGGTGCATGGAGGTCCCTAAAACTAATCGTCTGCACCACATCCTGCACTAAGGGCCCTTTTAGGGACCTGGTAGATAAAGGATTCACCCTGTACTCGCAGTACACGGGTGAATACCAACCATATACCAAAGCTGTCGAAAAAGCAGGGAAATGAAATGAGAGCCTAATTTCACAATCTAAGAAGCAACATTTATTCTTTATATATGTTTTCATATTTCCCTGCTACCTTTGAGTTGAAAAATGTAATAAAACATGCAGTATAATAGACTTTAAAAGTGAAATCGACAGCGGTATATGGCCACCATCTTGTCTTTTTGCATTCTCTCCCATTTCACCAAATCTGTGCCGATATAAGTACCCATTTGACACTGGAGCCAGGCATTCTATTTCCTGTTCCATACTAAAGCTATTTTCGCCCGTATTTATGCTACGTTGTCGTTCACCTGTGTACTGCAAGTACAGGGTGAATCATTTATCTAGGGACCTGGGTGCATCAAAGTCCCTAAAACTACATGTCTGAACCACACCCTATACGAAGGGCCCTTTTAGGGTCCCTAAAACTAACCGTCTGCACCACACCCTGCACTAAGGGCCCTTTTAGGGACCTGGCTGCATGCAGGTCCCTAAAACTAACCATCTGCACCACACCCTGCACTAAGGGCCCTATTAGGGACCTGGCTGCATGCAGGTCCCTAAAACTAACCGTCTGCACCACACCCTGCACTAAGGGCCCTATTAGGGACCTGGCTGCATGGAGGTCCCTACAAGGGGCCCTAAGGCTACAGCCGCTGTTAACCATCTGTAAAATTTTCCGATATAGGAGATATGGGATATGGAGAACTCTGCTATAATAAATTCCAACTTGCCTATAAAATGGTAAATGGTATGTAAAAACAAAGGCATATAAGGTATGTGTGGAGTTGGTGACCCATTACTAATGGAGCTTAGAAATTGTGTATCAATATAGTAGAGAGAGAGGGTCACTTCTTGACCTGAGAGAGGGTTACTTCTTGACATGTGGGACAGTCTTTGGGAAGTCTCCTCACATACCCGCTCCCCTCCAAGTGTTATTTATGGATCACTGCACAGCAGACACAACAGGGCACTGTAGCCAGATCTAACCATGCCTTGGTTACAAGGATATTGAACCCTCATTGGTGGATAGAGGAATGCCTGTTAGTGATTGGAAGACTGGATCATGTGATCACCACCATCTTGTTTCTTGAAACTATAAATACGATAAATCAGGGAGTCTCACTCTCCTACCTTTCACTCTTTATCTACTTTAATTCCTTGCCTGTAGTGATTTCTTATTAGCCTATCTACACCACTCAAACTGCCAGCCGTCGACTTTACACATCGCTACATGAGCCTTGGTGTATTTAAATAACCCGGAGCCACAGCCATGAAGCTATTTCCGAGTAGACGGCTGAATCTAATACAGGTGAAGGAGTGCATGTTTATTGTCATCACATAGAAAATAAATGGACACAGAGAGAGGAATAACCAATGTAACACCCCCCATCACGCCAAAGTAGTTCTCACTACGTTCTTGAAAATGTTGCCAAACAGGCTCAAACTGTGTGTGAACGGAGTGGACATAGTAGCAACTTTTTACAAACTTTTTACAAACTGCATGGACAGGCTAGGACGGAAGGGTGCTCCAGAACTTTGAGCGTGCTCAAAATTGTCTGGCGGCCACATTCTACCCCGACCACAGCCCATCTTAGAACAGAGTCGGGCATTTTGAGAACTAGTTTGGTGTGATGGGGGTGTAACAGATCTTTTCTTTTTACTGCGTCCATTTAGATATTAGGCCCCAGTCACACCAGGCTTGCGACCTCTTGCGACCAAGGCTTGCGACCTCTTGCGACCAAAAATAACCACAATAGATGACAACCTTCTTGTGACCAAAGCCAAAAACATGGGGGTGGGGGGAAATGGTAGGCGACTGATCAGGGAAATCTGGTTGGCGATTGGTCTTTGACTGATTTGCGACGGATCAGCGTACAATGGCAGATCATAAAACTGATCGTTGACTTCTGTAAGACCAAGGAAGACTTGTTGGCGAATGGTTGGCGATCATTTGTACGACTGATCACTGACTTCTCTGAGACCAGGGGAGATTGGTCATCAATCAGTTGGCGATAGTCTCCGACGGGTCGCAGACTGGTCCCTGGTCAAAATGCCCCCACCCCAATCACTTTGACACTAATCTGCGACAAGTCTGAGACTGATCGCCTATGGAAAGGATTGGCGATATCCTGGCGACCATTTTGTAACGATCCATTTAAAACAATAATCCATCCTTAATCCCGACTATGTTCTTCCCAGAAACAAATGTTGCATTAACGAGACTGTCGGATAAACAATTTGTAATATTCGAGGGATAAATTGAACCACAAATTTCTGTTCCATGAATGTTTTGGTTGCATAGTGAGATTTCTGGATTACACGAGGTCGGGCTAATGCGGGCAGACTGTACACTCTATGAAACTGTCAAGAAACCACAACGGGTTGTCTGATTTGTTTGTTTGTTGGAGTTTTACATCCTCGTAACATTTACAGCCATATCAGGACGGGTACCAACTTGTGACAGTGCGCACTCATGGTGACTTTATAGTGCTGCCCTACTCGGAGACCAGGCCACCAGCACCATGACCTGATATCCTACTCAAGTCACATTATCGTGACACTGAGCCAACCAGTCCTTGCCCTATCCTAATAATGCCGAGTGCCTGGCTAGGAAACGACAAGCATACATTGTTAAGTCATTGGTTTGACTCGACCAGTGTTTGTACCCATGGGTCCGAATCCCACAATCTCCCAAAACGTGAGACGGACGCTCAACTCATTCGGCCATCCCGTCTGGTCGGGCTAATGCGAGTTGACTGTACTTTCTATGAAACTGACAAGAAACCAGGACTGTTTGTCTGATAATGCCGTCCCCTTTTATCCGCCGATATAAATAGAAATCTAGACCATAAACAAGCCAGGCTTGAAGGCGGCGGATCTGCTTGGAGAGAACCTGCTTGGAGAGTGTGACCAGACACAGGCCCCTGGTCCACAATGTAAACAGTGCAATCGTGCTGAGCCTGCAGTAAATCCACCTACTGACCAACTCACTCAGCCAACCAGCACAAACTTCCAACCGACAGTGACACTGCAAACCCCCCTCATCTACGACAAGGAGAAACCCACCATGAGGATTTCCCAGAAGCTATTTTAATATATTTATCTCAGAAAAATTACAGAAACTCAAATCTATCGGACTTAGCAACTTTAAATACAAAATGTGTAGTGATTTCACAGGGACTTCTAGGACTCTGCAGATGTGTAAATGTGGTGTATAGCTGGAACTATATTTAATAGTTGTGTAGTATCACACCCACCACACCCACACCTACATTGCTGATTTGTAAATGTGATGGTGAGGTTGGAACTATATCTAATTGTTGCGTAGCATCACACCCACACCCAAACCGCTGATCTGTAAGTGTGCTGGTGCCTAAAGCTGAGATTCCTTCTACGCGGTATGTGGCATGCAGCATGCGGCATGCGGTATGCGAATGGGAAGATTCCTTCTACACGGTATGCGGCATGCGGCAGACGGCACATGACTGGCTATATTTAAAAAATAAAATCAGTATACAGCTCCTTACTGCACTGTATATGACCAAATATTGGATTTATATCTATGTACTTTTTCGTAGGTCACATGGGGGTTCCTACCTTTATTATAACCAAATTATAGATAAGTATTCATATTTCTGTGCATATGGTAGCATTTTTAGCTTTCCCCTAACCGTATGTCTCCCGGTGCCCAGCTCACCATGTGTTTCCAATTAGCACCCCTCTGTGAGACTGTTCCGTAATGCTCAGTCGCCTCTCCTAGTGTTAAACTAATGGACACAACAGACTCAGGTTTCTATTCACACCCTGCGTGCCGCATACCGCATGCCGGACCGATCGCTACAGGGACCGATCGAGTTGTCGCATTCGCATTCGCTTTCGCATTCGCATACCGCATGTAAGGGGTTGCAGCCCATTGACTTCAAGGCGTTTCGATTTTTTGCCGCATTCGCATTCGCATACCGCATACCGCGTGTAAGGAATCCTAGCTTAAGTGGCTAAATCTAATAGTTGTGTAGCATCACACCCACCACAACCATTATTTTGTGGTTTCTTTGTGACGGGTGTATTTATGCTGCCCATAACGGTTAAGTCTAATGAATTGTTTTCGCCGCTAGACAATAATAGTCTTGTGACCCCCCTTGCTTTTATCACTTTCAGTTGTTGTGTAGCTATCTACTGCATGCATTCTTTCTGTTTGTAAGTATTCTCCCACATCCCGTAAACCTCTGTGAGTTTGTTCGTTCTACATTCTACAACCATACACTAATGACAGTCACATAACTAACGTTGTTGGTAGCAAGCAGCTCACTGTGCAGTATGCTCTGTGAAAAAGGTCTTATAAACAATTTCCACCAACAACCTGCCATCTGATAAGATGATATAAATACAACACAGTCTTTTTTTAAAGTTGAAAGAGACATGAAGTTAAATTGAAACATCAACCATAAACAGGTGAGTTGAGAACAGACAGGAATTCTCCAAAGGACCCTGAGAGCAGTGTTGAAGAGCTGTGGGAGGATGATGGCATATTTGGAGAACTTGATGTGTGCGGTTCGGCTCAGAGTGGACCTGTGTTCTTGTCTTCTTGCTTTTGTTTCTTCACAGCGACAGCTGGTCGACCCAGCACGCTCCCACTGTCTCACTCTCAGTGAAAATCGCCACCGGCACACCTCTCGCTGCCATATCCTAGTAATACCGAACGCCAGGATATGTAGGACCAAGTACCTGTTATGTAACATTGTAAGTCATTGGTTTGTCTTGGTCTGGGTTCGAACCCACGACCTCCCATAGTGAAACTCAGCTTGCTCCGTAGTTAGTTTGCAGGGATTCATTTGGATGTTCAGGCATGAAGGTCACCACTGGGGAGCTGCCGATTGAAATCACACTACCATATATGGTCAAAGTAAATTCAAATAAAACACGCATGTAATGAGAATATGCAATCTACTCCACTGAGTGGGGGGAACTGGGATTGAACACATCTACTAAAGCGGGATCTACCATATTTGTAGATCATTGGATTCGAACCCATGGATTCGAACCGTGGTCAAGTCAAACTAATGACTTAATAATTGATACTTGTCGCTTCCTAGCCAGGCGCTCGGCATTATTAAGATAGGACAAGGACTGGTTTGGCTCAGTGTCGGGATAATGTGACTGAGTGGGATATCAGGTCATGGCGCTGGTGGCCTGGCCTCACAGTGGGGCAGAACTATAAAGTCACCATAAGTGTGCACTGTCACAAGTCAGTACCTATCCTGATATGACCTTAGATGTTGCCAGGACATAAATCTCCAACAACCAACCAACATCTACTCAAGCATCTACACAGAAAGCTCCCCAATCTACCTTTTGTTTCCCAGCATTAACCAACACACATGGAGTCAGTTTGGATTTATAGAGCTTCCCGGCAGCATGTGGACTTTCATCTGCCGATAATCAAGAACCTGGTGTCTGGCAGGCGTTATCAAATTGTCTTCTAATATAAAACATAGGGCCAGCTTACATCGCTCCAAAATGACTCAGTGAACTTAGTCAAATAAAAACTCAACTTGATTGTTTTTTTGTGTTACACACACACACACACACACACACACACACACACACACACACACACACACACACACACACACACACACACACACATATACACATCATCATCATCATGCTCTCGGTTGCGATGCGACAAAGACTGCTTTCATTACTTGACTGCCGCTCTCCATTTAGCTCTCTGCTGTGAGAGTGATGTCCATGATTCGGTCTTAATGTCTCACAGCTTCAGGTTTCTCTTGATCATTTCATGAAAGCTGCCTGCAAAAGTGCTGCTGGCTTTTGCAAGTTACCAGCGGCACTCTCTCAGGGAGCAAATAGAGGTTTCACACTGGCAAGAACATCTCCAGACAGGCGCAAAACTATTTGTCCCTGCAGTGGCTGGTCGGGAGATGTTAGGAGTTCCATATATCAAGTATTCGGTTCTGTCAAGAACCTGTACCACAAGGCAGTGGTTTACAACTCTGCACACATACACACACACATACACCCCCACACACATACACCCACACACACACATCTGTCCCCTCCTCTCTCCTACACATTAATTGTGATTACAAGTTACAATGTGCCCATTGTAGTATTGTGGGACTCGTAAGGGAAACTTGAGAACAATGACAGGGTTTATTGGAAGGTTCACGTTAATAAAAACAATTTAAGAGAGGAAAAAGAAAGATGGGAGTGTTTCAGCACGAAGTAGTTTTTGGCAAAAGAAGGATGAAGATGATCATCATCACCACGGTGGTTGTAGTGATGATGATGATGATGATGATGATGATGATGATGATGATGGTGGTAGGTGGTTTACACAGTGTCGGCAGTAAGGCTATATTCACGCCCCAAAATAGGTATAATTTATTCTGTCAATCTATTTTTTCTAGAACTTAACATGTGTCCAAAAAAGCCCAAATTTCTGTGCAAATGACATTGATTGGCAAAAGGATAAATATACTTCGTGCTCTTGTGGAACAAAGCTATAACAACAACATGGCTAAGCCATAGCAATGACCTAAATAGGTCAGAACTGCACTACTACACTGTACATGGACTAGATAAAGGATTCAGCCTGTACTGTTCGACACAGTAAGGGGAAAAGAACAACTCATTAGAAAACTGGCGAAAGGCTGGGCGAATGAAATGAGCACATACATTCTTAACTTAAGAAGCAAAATCAATTGTTCACATACTTTTTTATATTCATGTGCTACTTTTGAATTGTTAAATAAATTATATTATGTACCTTAATAGACTAAAACTCAAATTGAGAGCATTCTTGGGTCGACATCTTGCTTGTTTACATCCTCTGCCATTTCACCAACTCTACAACAATATAGGTGGACACTGGATGCTGGAACCAGACACTCCACTTCCTGTTGCAAACTAAAACAGTTGTCAATTTTGAGGGGAGCGGGATGCAGCTCAGGCCATAGAGTGTCGACCTGTACTCCATTCTTTTCAGTGGATTCATTTGCAGTCTGGGCTATTTTCTGTTCCAACCAGTGGCCCACAACTGGTTCATCAAAGGTTGCGGTATCTGCTGTCCTGTCTGTGGGAAAGTGCATATACAAGACCCCTTGCTGCTTATCGGAAAGAGTAGTCTATGTGGCGGCAGTGGGTTTCCTCCAAAGAAATATGTCAGAATGACCATATGTTTGACGTCCAATAGCCGATGATAAAAAGCGATGTGCTCTAGAGTCGTTGTTGAATAAAACCTTACTTTACACTGTTGTCATTCACTCCTACACTGGGTAGGTGTGAATCTTTTATCTATACATGGACATACAGGACCTCTCTAACCGACCACCTCCACAGATCGCCCAAGCCCCTATATCGATCGTTTTGTTTTATTGGATCCCAAATGGTCGCTCATACAAAACCATTGTAGCAATTTTTTTTAAACCCTCCCTAAAGTGACTACCTCCCTAAATGGACCATTTAAAGTCGGTCCCATGGTCGGTCGGTTTAGAGAGGTTTGACTGTACTACTCCACACCCAGCACACGGACACAAGAAGCCACGTGACACGTGATGCGGAACAAAGACGTACCTGTGCAGCTCCCTAACCTCCTCCAGCATGTACAATCCAACACCCAGGAGAACAGGCTCCCTGACGCGCCTCCTCCCCACCGTGTAAGTATGGCGACAGGCAGCCCGCAGCGCCCTCTATGTACCCTGTCTGGTAGCGCCACCAGCCGCCGTCGTGGTGTGTGGTGGTGTGGTGATGTGTGGTGGGGGTGTGCTGTGTGGTGTGTGGTGATGTGGTGATGCGTGGTGTGGTGGTGGTGTGTGGTGGTGGTGTGGTGATGTGTGGTGTTGGTGTGTGGTGTGGTGTGTGGTGGTGCTGTGGTGATGTGTGGTGTGGTGGTGTGTGGTGTGGTGGTGGTGTGGTAGTGGTGGTGGTGTGGTAGTGGTGGTGGTGTGGTAGTGGTGGTGCTGTGGTGTGTGGTAGTGGTGTGTGGTGGTGTGGTGGTGGTGGTATGTGGTGGTGGTGGTATGTGATGGTGGTGTGTGGTGGTGTGGTGGTGGTATGTGGTATGTGGTGGTGTGGTGTGTGGTGGTGTGGTGGTGGTGGTGGTGGTGTGTGGTGTGGTGATGGTGGTGGTGTGGTGGTGGTGATGGTGGTATGTGGTGGTGGTGTGGTGGTGGTGGTGTTGTGGTGGTGGTGGTGGTAGTTGTCTGGTATGGTGAGGTGATGGTGGTGGTGTGGTGGTAGTAGTGTGGTGTGGTGATGGTAGTAGTTGTGTGGTGTGGTGATGGTGGTGTGGTGGTGGTGGTGGTGGTGGTGGTGTTGTGGTGGTGGTGGTAGTTGTGTAGTGTGATGATGGTGGTGGTAGTTGTGTGGTGTTTGTGGTGGTGGTTAGTCCCCAGAGCCCCACTGACTGGCCTCTCCAGGCTACTCCAGTGTTTAACAGCCTGGCACTGTGTCCCCGTGCTTTACTGCCCCCCCCCCTCCCCCCACCAAACACACTCACACACCCACACTCTCCAGTGCAGCCTCCTGTGTGGGGGATGGAAGTGACCGGAGAGTTTGTGTGTGGAGATGGACACTCACACTCACACTGTCACAGAGGCCGATGTCTGACCGCTGGTTACTGGCAGGGCGGTAGTGGTGGGTGGTGGTGATGGGTGGTGATGGGTGGTGGTGGTTGGTGGTGGTGGTGGTGGAGGAGGTGTGAGGAGTTGTGAGGTGGAGGGGGAGTGGAGGAGGAGGAGGAGGAGTAGGTGGAGGAGGAGGAGGAGGAGGAGGAGGAGGAGGTGGAGGGGGGAGGAGGACGGAAGTGGAAGAGGAGGAGAAGGAGGAGGAGGAGGAGGAAATGGAGGAATGGGAGGAGGATGAGGAGAGGAGGAGGAGGAGGGGGGGGGAGGAGGAGGAGATGTTTTCTTTGTTTGTTTGTTGTTGTTTTACGTTCTAGCAACATCTAAGGTCATATCAGGGTGGGAACCAACTTGTGCGCACTCATGGTGACTTTATAGTGCTGCCCCACTGGGAAACCAGGCCACCAGCACCATGACCTGATATCCCACTCAGTCACATTATCCTGACACTGAGCCAACCAGTCCTTGCCCTATCCTAATAATGTTGAGTGCCAGGCTAGGAAGCGACAAGTATCAATTTTTAAGTTATTGGTTTGACTCGACCAGGATTTGAACCCACAACTCATGGGGGGTTCGGATCTCCCGATTTCCCAAAACAGGAGACGGATGCTCTACTCATTCGGCCACCCAGTCTGGTCGGAGGAGGAGAAGGAGGTGGAGGAGATGATGGTGGAGAAAGTGGACGAGGAGGTGGAGGGAGCAGGAGGAGGAGGTGGAGGGGGACGAGGAGGAGGTGGTGGTGGTGGTGGTGGTGGAGGAGGAGGAGGAGGAGGAGGAGGAGGAGGAGGAGGGGAGGAGGAGGAGGTGGAGGGAGGGGTGGAGGAGGAGTGTGTAGGAGGTGGTGGGGGAGGGAGGAGGGAGGAGGAAGGAGGGGTGGTGGGTGTTGGATGGATGGTTGTTTGTTTGTTTATTGTTGTTTTATTGGTGGTGGTTGTAGCTGGGGTGGTGGTGCGTTGTGTGGTGTGGTGGTGGTGGTGGAGGAGGAGGAGGGGGGGGGAGGAGGAGGAGGAGGAGGAGGGGCGGAGGAGGAGGAGGAGGAGGAGGAGGAGGAGGAGGAGGAGGAGGAGGAGGAGGAGGAGGAGGAGGATGGTGGAGCGGTGGCAGTGCTGGTGGAGGAGGTGGTGGTGGATGAGGAGGAGGTGGTGGTGTTGATGGATGGTGGTTGGTAATGGTTATTGATGGTATTATTGGTGATGGTTGTGCTGCTGCTGCTGCTGCTGCGTTGTGGTGGTGGTGGTGGTGGTGGTGGAGGAGGAGGAGGAGTAGGAGGAGGAGGAGGAGGATGGTGGAGCCGTGGCAGTGCTGGTGGAAGAGGTGGCGGTGGATGAGGAGGAAGTGGTGGTGTTGATGGATGGTCGTTGGTAGTGGTTATTGATGGTATTATTGGTGATGGTTGTGTTGCTGCTGCGTTGTGGAGGTGGTGGTGGTGGTTGTGTGTGAGGAATGGTGGTGGTGGTGGTGTATATGTGTGGTGAGGGGGTGATGGTGGTGTGTGTGTGGTGTTGTTAATAGTTAATGGGGCCACCGGATGCGGTGGCCGAATCGGCAGAGCGCAGGCTTCCCATGTGGAAGTTCAGGAGTTCGAACCCAATTCAAGTCAAACCGATGACTTATAAAATTGATACTCGTGGCTATCTAGCCTAGCACTCAGCTTTAATAGGATAGGGCAAGGACTGGTTAGCACAGTACCAGGATAATGTGACGTGTGGGATGTCAGGTCATGGTGCCTGGGGCCTGATTTCCCAGTGGGGCAGCACTATAAAGTTACACACTGTCACAAGTCAGTAACCGTCACGATATGACCTTAGATGTTGCCAGGACGTAAAACAAACAAACAAATGGTTTGATGGGGAGGGTAGATGTAGTTCGCACCCTGCGACAAACAACAGGCCGACAGCCAGGACAACATGTGAAACAGTGACTAGAGCTGTGTTTAGGTGACCTCAGTCACGTGGTCCCCCTTCACCCCCCGGTCCCCAGCCACCCACGTGGTCCATTCCGATACATACTACTTCATGGCCTCTCCGTTGACGGCTGTGAAGCAGGGTTTCCTGGTGAGGAGGTATGCGCTGTAAGGGGACGTCCAAAGTTGTCATCATTTTCACAGTCGTACAAAGCGTACGACGGGGGAGGGGGGGGGGGGGGGGGGAGACTTTTAGCCTTAAATAAAATGATGATTTAAAAATTGGCACTGTAGTAGACTGCCCTGCCTTCTGACAGTGAGCCACATAGAGTGTGGATAGAGTGATTGCATCAGGGTGCCTAGGTAGTGTAATAGTTAGCACACTAGCCCTGGAATAGCAAGGTGTGTGGGTTTGAATCATGCGCTAGGCATAATATTTTCCATTTTCATCACCCCCATGATAGTACACCAGGCTAGGTAGTGACACATGAATTTTTTAAGTTATTGGTTTGACCCAACCATGGTTCAAACACGGGGTGGGGGGTGTTTGAATCCCAAAATGGGAGGCGGGCACTCAATGCCTTCGACCACCCCAACTGGGTGTGTAGTAAAATGGCGATGTGTACTACTTTGGGGGAGGGAGAGGAGTGGGGAGAGGAGTGGGGAGAGGGAGAGTGAGAGGGAGGGGGGGTCTGGTAAAGTAGTACTGTGTGTAGATCGTGGGGTCGTGGGTTCGAACCCTAGTCGAGTCAAACCAATGACTTAAAAATTGATACTTGTCGCTTCCTAGCCAGGCACTTGGCATTATTAGGACAGGGCAAGGACTGGTGTGCTCAGTGTCAGGATAATGTGACTGAGTGGGGAACCAGGTCATGGTTCCGGTGGCCTGGTTTCCCAGTGGGACAGCACTATAAAGTCGCCATGAGTGCGCACTGGTACAAGTCGGTACCCGTCCTGCTATGACCTTAGATGTTGTTAGGATGTAAAACAACAACAAACAAACAAACTGTGTGTACTACGTTGAACATGTTGACAGCTTAGGACGGCCCCAGACTCCAGTGTGTAGGATCACTGACGACCGTGTGGGGCACTGGGCCCTCATTTGGGTGGGGGGTGTGTTGTTTTGGGTTGTGGTTGTGGTTGTTGGGGGGTTTGGTTGGTGTGGGTGGCTCTGTCACTCACTGCCCACCAGGGGGCGCGCAGCCGCACACATTGGTGGAATTTCACGTCCTAGCAACATCTAAGGTCATATCAGGACGGGTTCCGACTTGTGACAGTGCGGACACATTGGGTTGTTTGGTGGAGTTTCATGTCCTAGCAACAACTAATCTCATACTCATAGCAGGACAGTGCGCACTCATGGCGACTTTATAGTGCTGCCTCAGTGTCTAGATAGCTGCAATTTGAACCCACCATCCCTGACATGTCCACCTCCCTTGACTTAGCCCATGTGTATACTACGTACGTTAAACCAAGCATGGTGGAACCAGGGATAAAAGCGGTGTCCAGTAAAAACCGTGTAAATCAAGTCGAGTTTATTACACTGACAGCAAATTTCCGCGATTTCTCCCATAGACTTAGCACTGTCAGGGATAGCACTGTCAGGGAATCGCTGGAAAATGCCGGAAGTCAGGTTTCAACTAGCCTTGTTGTGATTGTATTATCGCCCATACCTAACTCGTTCATGTTTGGGCTTATGTTCTAGCACCATCTAAGGTCATATAAGAACGGGATTCAAACTACCCAACTGTTGTCAAAAACATCCCATTTAAATAAATGTTGTTTAACGTTAATCGGTAAATCTAAAAAATCTCGGAAATCTGGGAAACTGGGGACATTTTTCATCCACGAGAACTGACTCGAAGAAATACGTCACATGCTCTATCATTCGCCCCCTGCCGGTGTCACGGTTTAAAACCCCGGCCCGATCGCAGCCCCTGCCGTGGCCTCTGCGCATGCGCAGAGGTTGTAAACAGGCTGCAGAACGAATACACACTGCCAGTGTCTATTAAAGTGTAATAGAAATGCACAATCCTAACCATATAAATTTAATATAATCTATCCGTCGAATATGTTTTCTATATGTGTACCAAGCAGCTTGTTTCTAAGTGGTGTAGCTTTAGAGATATTTCACTTTTTCTGTATGAAGATTGCACTGACACTCAGAATATCCCAATTTCACTATTATCTCAGTTTTTAATACTTTCAGTATAAATTGCTCTTAGGTTACATTAAATACTTCAGATCTTCCTCTTCAATCGCGCATTAAGATATTTTTAATCGATCCAATGAAAGCTTTTAAATTTATTTTACAAAAATAAATGCTTAGTCAACTGTCTTCACGGCAGGGGCTGCGATCGGGCCGGGGTTTTATACCATGACACCGGTAACAGCCTTCCTGGCCAAATGTCGTCTGCTTCCATCTGTCGCTGGTTCCTGGCATCTCAGCGGCCACTCACCGCGTCCCACCGAGACCCAGCGAAGGGCAGCTGTCCCTCCAAAGCGGATGTGCTGGGAGAGGGTGGGGTGCGTAAGCCAGTGTTAAGGCAACCAAGAATCTGGCTGGAGATCGTTCCGATATTGTTTGAGATTTAGCGCGGATCCAAGCAGTGACGATGGTTGGTTATTGGAGTTTTACGTCCTGGCAACACCTAAGGTCATATCAGGACGAGTATTGACTTGTGACAGTGCACACTCATGGTGACTTTATAGTGCTGTGCAACTGGCCGACCAGGCCACCAGCACCTTGACCTGATAATAATATCCTACTCAGTTACATTATCCTGACACTGAGCCAACCAGTCCTTGCCCTCACCCTAATAATGCAAGTGCCTGGCTAGGAAACGACAGGTACCAATTTTTAAGGTTTGACTTGACCAGGGTCCATGGGTTCGAATCCCACGATCTACCAAAACGGGAGACGGACGCTCAACTCATTTGGCCAACCTGTTTTGTCCCCAAGTAGTGAGTATTAGTTGAGTTCACTGAGTTTTAACCAAATAAACACCTAGATGGGCCATAGGTAGATAAAAGATTCACCCGGTACTTGTGTCGAACACAGGTGAAGACCAGCTTTATATAAAAACGGTAGAAAAATCGGGCTAATGAAATGAGTCGTTATGAGAGCCTAATTTCACAATCTAAGAAGCAAGATTTATTCTTTGTATATGTCTTCATATTTCCCCGCTACCTTTGAGTTGAAAAATATAATAAAACATTTAGTTTAATAAGATTTAAAAGTGAAATCGATGGTGTTCTGTGGCCGCCATTTTGTCTTTTTGCATTCTCTCCCGTTTCACCAACTCTGTGCCTATATATGTAGCCATTTGATCCTGGAACCACAGTTTCTAGTTCATGACCCATACTAAAGCTATTTTCGACCATATTTAGACTACGTTGTCCTTCACCCGTGTACTGCGAGTACCGGGTGAATCTTTTATCTAGGCCATAGGATGTGTACATTAGCAACCACAAGGGTTTCTCATATAACCAGACAAGGTGGCCAAATGAGCTGAGTGCCCGCTTCCATTGTGGCAAGTCGTGGGATTTGTACATCAGGTTTCAATGCAGGTCAAGTCAAATGAATGATTTTAAAATGTATACTTGTCGACACCTAGCCAGGCGTTCGACATTACTAGAAGCATTAGAATGAGGAAGAGTATGAAGACCAATTGTAGGCGATTGAAATTTTCTTAGACGGTATAATACATAATATGCGTAAACAATTCAAAATGGCTGTTGGACTATTCGGAGATTTCATAGGTCCCAATGCATAGATGCACGTAAAAGTGAATTAGTCCATGCACCAATATGCATGCGCAAAATGACATGCGCAGTATGACATGCACACACTAAGTTCTTTTATGGAATGTGAGCTTAAAGTGGCATAATCAGACGGGATGGCCGAATGAGTTAGAGCGTCCGTGTCCCATGTTGGTAGACAATGGGATCGTAGGTTCGAACGCTGGTCGAGTCAAACCAATGACGTAAAAATTGATACTTGTCGCTTCCTAGCCAGGCACTCAGCATTATTAGGATTGGGCAAGGACTGGTTTGGCTCAGTGTCAGGAAAATGTGATTGAGTGGGATATCCAGTCATGGTGCTGGTGGCCTGGTCTCCCAGTGGGGCAGCACTATAAAGTCACCATGAGTGCGCACTGTCACAAGTCAGAACCCATCCTGATATGACCTTAGATGTTGCAAGGACATAAAACAACAACAAAGAAACAAAAACAATCTGATTTTTAAGAGTTTTGCTATATATAAAAAATAAACACACTAGGTTAAGTGTTATAATCTACTTTACATTAGTTTGAAGTAACTTTTCTTTTAAAGGGTACACTTTTGATATTTTAAGTGAAAACATGCCGAAGTAACTTTCGTGTGTACACCAAAATGATGGACACACTGGGCTTTGCTTACCCATTGTCGAACACCGCAGTGTAGCACAAGTGCACCGAACTGCAATAAATGCTTAATGAGTGCACCAGTATTATAGCTAACCCCTCCTTTTTGCATTCAGTGTCAGAAATGACTTTCTAGTTCACTTAGCCACCGGGTAGGGTGTCCGAATCGATAGAGTGCAGGCTCCCGTGCGGGAGACCGGGAGGTTGATTCCCTGTCGAGTCAAAACAATGACTTACAAAATTGATACTTGTCACTTCCTAGCTTAGCGCTCGGCATTAATAGGATAGGGCAAGGACTGGTTAGCTCAGTGT